>JAYKAV010002219.1:869832-1296581 GCA_035582835.1 Phoebastria nigripes | reverse complement strand
ATTTATTTAATCACTTTTTGAAGCTTTTTAAGCTTCTGGAATAAACATCCCATGGCAAGGAGTTCCATAGTTAGTATATTGATTACTTGGAAAGTGCTGCCTGCCACCTGAATATTCATTTGTGGATTTTAATTTTTTTTTTTTTTTTTTTAAATAGCGGATAATAATTCTTTATTTATTTTCTAAGCCATGCAGGATCTTAAATATATTTGTCATAACCTGCATCAGTTGCTTCTTTTTCCAGGATTAAGATTATAGCCTGTTTGCTTATTCCTTGTACAGAAGTTGCTCCATATCTTTGGTCATCTTGGTCACCTCTCAGTATCTCTTCTAGTCCATTGGCTGGTCTTCTACCCTTAGTGTGCACCCACAGCAACAGAAGGAGCTTGCCTGATACCAGATTAATTTTTGTGATAAAGTAACACAGAAGCGTGTTAAGTGGCAATGAGAAATTAGACTTCCTGCTGGTGATAAGGTAGGCTCAGAACTGTTTCATTTAGATGTACAGCTTCTTCAGACGACGCCTTGTGACTGCCTACAAGGCAACCCTGCCTGTTTGCACTCTTCCAGCTTCTAGCCCACCTCTCCTTCCCAGCAACAAAACCCGGCCACTGTTTTCCCAGTGCGCTTAGCACACAGCTCTGTGAGTTACTGGCCAAGTGCCTGTCATGGGTGTGCTGAGTAGCCGAATCACATAAATTAGCCTGTTCGAGTTATCGGTTGCTTCTGGCTGAAAAGGCAAAGGTTTATGCCATGAAGCTGTCAGATTCATGTATTGCTGATGTTCATTGTGTGTTATACAGGACAATTTTTATTTTCTTCTTTTTTAAAAGAAGCCACCAAGTCACTCCTTCCACTCTCTCCCCCACCCAAAATGGTGGGAAAGAGCTGAAATATTGCAGAGGTGGGGAAAAAGGCTCTTGAAGTAATATTTAAGGTTGCAGAACATAAGCTGTTACATTAGAAATGGCCAAAGTCAAGATTACCTGTGCAATGTTAGATCTTCCTTCTTTTGTGCATGAAGCAACATCAGTCTTTAAGCACTTGCATACTGTTTTCTCTTTTGCAAAACTGCAGATATTTCAACAATACCAGAAATATTGTGAAATCATAGGGTAGAGCTAGATGTGTTTATTGATGAGATTTCTTTTTTTCCTGCTGGCCCTACCCTTTCGTTGTTATATTTTAGTGTGTAGCTTGACTACAGTGCTTCTGTTTCCCATGTCATTGTAAACCGTGTTTCCTTACCTTTTGAAAACCTACTTCAAATTGTAACTGAATAAAAAGCATCAGAGAAAACCACGTTAGGAGGGGAAAAAGGAAAGCAAATCCTCAGCTGTGTGGAGCTGCCAGTAATGTTCAGAAGCTGACAAAGATGAACTGCTCATCTAGGCATAAATAGTCTTCAGAGTCTGGGTGTTTCTTGCCTTGTGAAACTGGGTGCACTGTACTCATTAGTTCTGCTCCTTTTTAAATATTTGGCAATCACATCGTTTACTCTGTGTAGTGTAAGGCTCTGTTGCAGTCACTTTCCACTTTGCAGTACGTGGAGACCAGGTGTCTACAGAGTGTCCGGTCTACAGTGGAATTAGCAGTTAACTGTAGCCCAGCCTGGTGTTTTGTGATCTGCCATGTATTTTACAGTGAAAACATCCAGGATAAAATGCCGCAAAATTGGCGGGTTTCCATTGAGAGAGATTTTCATCTTTTCCACTGTTTACATACTGAAGATGAGGGCTTTGCTATGACACAAAGACACTTTAGGAAGACTTCAAACTGCAGCAAAAATTCCTCTCTTTGGGGAAGACAATGTATCGTGTAGGCTGTTTGTTGTTCTGAAGTGAAAACATTTTTTTCCCCCAAGAGTATTAGCTGTTTCAATAAGGAAAAGCTCTTATATTTTTTAAAGCGGTTAAGTAACCAGAAAGTCAATAATATGTATAAAATGTGTAATAAATGTCGACTTCTGTGCCTTTATTCCACAATACCCTGTCATACTGAAATAGTGCCCTTGCATAGACTGAAGAGACATCATTTCTATTGAGAGGGTTTGTGTTTGTGAAGGTTTGTACTGCCCCATAAAAAACCCATTGTTGCTATTTAAAAATGATCAAATCTGTATCTTCTGATTATGAGTTTTGTAAAATATCTTCACAAAAGAAAACCCATTAACAGAATAGGTACTGTGCTGCAAGGAAATCTTCTCAGGAGACGAAAGTACAAAAAGCTACTTACTCGATACTTGTGTCCCATTCTGCTTTGCTGGTCATGTGGGATTTAATTATCTTAATTTTATATATTTCATTTCACAATGTCATTCTTTCCTTTCCTCCCTGCTGGAGGAAAGGACCATTTTCTRGTCCTTTCTCTCTCTTCTTTTCTCTCCCCCCTCCTCCCTGACCCCCAAGAATTGTGTGCTGTTTGCCCATTAGGTTAAACGAGGATATTCTTACCTGCATCATGTAGGGCATTTCAAATGAGGCATGTGTCGATTATTGGACCTGAAGGAGGAGAGGTCCAAGTCATAGCAATGGGTTAGGATAGTTTTCAGAGTCAACAAGGCTGTTCACTGGGATTTAGAGGGAGTCAGCCCATGGGGATCTGAGGGCACTGCTTCTGCTGCCTCTCTATTGTGTCATTCAGATGACTTGCAGACTCGAGAGACTAAAGCAGTTGATTTTGTGACCCCTACACTATATGCAGTTCACAGTTTTTATTTTGGGCTAGATTTAATTTGCTCCCCAGGATTAAACAGTTTCACYGCACTTGGGGTTCAAAGCTAAGGGACCACTCATTAGTTCAGACCTGCCCTGGTAAGAGACGAAGGATTGGAGCAGAGCTTCAAGTTCAGTTTCCTCTCAAAAAAGTGTGGTTGCGTGTGCCAAAGCTGCCCCAGACACGGAACCATCATGCAGGGGGAGAGCTTTAAAACTATACTATTGCTCTGAGCTAAGGTATTAATATAGACGCAGCCTTTATTAATCTTAAAAATCTTTTGCCCTGGTCCTCCTGGTGATAGTGTTCAGCATAATAGCATTCAGTATTATTGTGTCTTTGGCTAATCAAAGCTGCTGCTGTTAGCTCCTGCTCTTTCAGGTTTCACTAATTGAAGTTCACTGACTTAAATCCATTGTTTGTATTAAGAAAGGGGGAGGGGAGGGGGAAAAAAAAAGACTTTGGGTTTGGGTTTTTCTTTTTTCTTTTTTTCCAGTATTGTCCCTGTCAACATGCCACAGTTTCATCTGAAACAAGGGATGCATGAAGCTTTTCAGTCTGGGTTTTGTTTCCCTGTATTTTTTATCTTTGTTTAATTTGCTGACTGGCAGCTGGAAAATCACTTAATCAGCATATCTGGCCCAAATACTAGGCTTGACTTGAACATACTGACAGTGTCTTGGCTCATGCACAACTGAGACTAGTTTGAATTCTTGTTCTGTGATCTGTATAGGTAGCGGTGATGGAAGAAGAAAAAAATAATAGTCTGAAGATCTGTCTTGTTCCCTTCCCAGCTGAGCCACAGTAGTCAAAACCCAAATGCCTATTTTGATCTCGTTTGTAACCTCACGTAGCTTCTGATGTACAAGACCCTCCGTGGGGAGAGGAGCTCTCTATTTCCACTGCTCAATTTGCAGGCCTGTGTTTGAGTCCCTTCGTTCTTTTGCCCTCTCTGAAGCACCGGTGCATTGCATTTATTTCTGTGACCTAGGGAGCTGCTGAGCAATGTCACCACACTGGCAGTTCTGTTTGGCCAACACAGAAAGCATCTTCTCCCTCTCTGAATCCAGGGAAGTCATCTGAACCAATTACTATGGTAAGTCGTATCATGACAAGATCCAAAATTAACTTACTACCTTATTTTTTCCAGGTATTCCACCTCTGCATTCTCCAAACTAAGCAAAGTAGGGATCCGACATCCTCCACCTCTTCCTTTCATTGGAAACCTGCTCTTTTTCCGTGAGGTAAGATACAGTTTTCTTTGCATCTATCCAAAGCGATGGGAGGAGTGGATAGGCGGTAGGAGGAATTGAAGGGAATCCTACACTTCAACGGTACCCTTTCTTCAAGCATCTCCTTCTGGAAAGAACAAGTAAACCTCAGCTTTCTGAGTGAATTGGTAGAAGCAGTTGTGTGCAAGCAGCTCTAATTTCAGGGTAAAGTAAACTTGAGGGAAAGAATATGTGTAAGCTCCTGCAGTTAATTACTTGAGCTTTTCCAAGAAAGTTCATGACCTCAGTGAAACAAACTTAGTTATGTGAATAGAGCAGATTATGTTAACTAGCCCCAACTGGTTTGTTCTGAGTGGTTTTGGCACCTATGACCTTTCTGTTTGTTTGTGCTTTTGCTGATTGTACACATTTATTTTAAAGCTTGTAACATTGCYTGCTCCTAAGCAGTAACTGGAATTAGGTATCACTGAATGCTGTTGCTCTGTGCCCCAAATATTGGGACTGGGAGGAGGGAGGAAGGGGAAGTATTGGGATTCTGGCTCCAGATTTTGTTCCCTTATTTTTCTCACCCGTCCCCTTTAATTAGTCTGATAATGCTGCGTTTTTGTTCCTTGCTTGATTTCAGTAATGCTTCTGAGGGTCCAAGATCTCTTAATAATGAGGAGCTGCCATTTCTCTGGTTGGATCTTACAGTAAAATCTTCCTTGTTCCTCTCTCTTGCGTTCCAACAACTTCTTAGGAAATCTGGGCTAACTCCAGCTGCTGCCCAATTTCCTCTTTTAAGTGCATGGTCATCAATATCCATGCTGAGGTTTGAATTATTAATGAGAATATAGTGCCTTTTACCTTGGTCTTCACTGTGATTGTTGTGTCAATATCTGACTCGTTATTAGGTAAAACCCATTTAAATACCAGTTTTACATGTACATCTGATTTCATTTAGAAAATAGCATAAAAAGGTAGACTTGATCCGCTCTTGATTAATTTGGACTGGAATTGATAGGGTGACTTTAACATACAGGGGATGCTGGTGGTGTGGAATACAGACCAGTTCACCCTCACTCTCCTGGTTTCAATTCAGCTGGATGGCATGAAGCTACTTGTTCGTTGGCTCTTTGGTGACAAAATCCAGTTATCGTGAGTCACCTGCTAACACTTGCTGTAGGAAAAGGTGCCTAGAGACTAAGTTATTTTGACATGTTGTAGATAGGCTTGCCCTGTACCAGCGTACAAGTGGAAAGTTTTGGTGAACCGTTATCTATGATCTGTTAAGCAAATTTCATTACCAGAGTTGCATTCATTAAATTCCCTTAAAGCAGGCTAATGAAGAAAAGATAAACTTAATTCAACTAACTTTTAGGAGGGAAAAAAAAAATTAAAAAAAAATTAAAGGTAGCTGTGAAATTGTATCTTGGAGTACCAAGAAATAAGAATTCCAGACAGGGTTTTTAAGCAGAGTTGTGTGATGCAAAACCACAAGACCCACCAGGCTGTGTGTCCAGCACTACAACATTTCACCACCTGTCTTCTCTATAGTCCTGTCGCTGCCAGTAGGAACAGGCAGGGATAAATCCAGGTTCTTTGTAATTTTTCTTTCTTCCCTCATATATTTTGCCATGTTTTCTGGATCTGCTCTTGTGGCTGCTTTCTTAGAAATAGTGCCCATAGCAACGCGCGGGTAATAGGAGGGCTGCTTTTATACTGCAGGCTGTTCTCTACGAGAGCGTTTTCAGGGACACAAGTGCTCTCACTGCAGTCAGTGGAGGACAGCTTCCACTTTCCCTTTCCCAGCAGGGGAGAACCAGAGGTTGCCCGTCACCTTCCTGGGGATGGGGATGGTTTTAGGGGCTTACCTGCGAGGGGCACAGCTGTGCACGAGCAGCGGTTTGTTGGGGGCTGGGGTTACTTTTTTTTTTTTTTTTTTTTTTAAATAGGAAGTAGCAAAACATTGATTTGTCCTGTTGCTACATCTATAATGTTAAGAAGTTCTTGCACTTGCATGTTTATGCAACCATGTCTTTTCACTGAACTGGCTTTTTAGAACGTCTCCCTTCTAAATAGGCCAGCTCCTTCTTGGTATCGCCAATGTTGTGCAGGGAAAACGCACGAGCCACACTCCCACTAAATCATCAGACTGGCAGTTTTCAACCCATGAACGTTTATTTCGGAGGAATTCATGAATGGTAACTAAGAGGAATGAATTGATATGTGCCATATGGGAATCTGCATATGTGTAATTCATATGTTTCCAGTGTCGAATTTGGTCTGCAAATCAACACAGGTTGAAAAGCCCTGCACAACAGTAAGATCTAGAAGAGAAAGGGAAATCAAAACACTTCAACATATACAGCCTTCCAGTCCAAAAATTGTCCTCATCTCATGGTTTCAGGCTTTCCTCCTAGAATATGATTGCTAGAAACTTAAGGAAAAAATAAAGGAGGAGAGGGAGTTGTAATCAAGTAAATCTAGGACCTGGGGATTTAAGAAAAAACATTAAATATCAAAAGCTCTCAACAAAATTGTGGGAGTAAGCAGTAACGGCATAAATTCAAGGATTTGCTTGTCTTCTCCCTTACTTGGGTGTAAATCAGTTCTACTGAAGTGAACGGAGGTTCCTGTTTTGCTCCACTGTATATGTGAACAGAGCATCAGGCCTTAGCATCCTTTTTTTGCTATTATTCTTCGTCTGTAAGTGTGCCTGAAAACAAATGAACAATGCGAGCAGGATTTGACCAATAGTTCTGGGTTGTGGGGTTTTTAATAAACTTTCAAATGTATTTTAAACAAGAAAATGTTTTCTCCATGAGACTTTTTGAAAGAGTTATTTCAGGGATTTCTCGAACAGTGTGTTTTCTTTGAGTAAAATAAGAGTTGCTGTTAATATAGTGTCTCTGAGAGAGGAAGAGGAAGTGCTGAAAGTTAAGGGGCTAAGGGAAATGCAACAGGAAAGACCTATCTCCATCACAGAGAAGCAGACTGTAAGAGCTGACTTGGGGAAAACAAAGTTATTTTACTGTAAGTCCCCCCCTTCTCTCTCAAGTACAATAAAGGGAGATAATCGCACCCTGAAACTAAAACATATCCAAGTTAATCGGCTTATCTCAGAAATGAGAAGATAGGAAATTATTGCAGTTCTGCAGCTGGGAAATTATCCGAGTCCATGATATTAGATTAAAAATTCTTCCATTGCATGAGAACAATTTGTGGTGGGTAAGTCTGATGTAATAGTAAATACGATTAGGCTGTTTAAAAAAAGCAGCATGTTCAATTTTCCCAATAACCGAGCAGACTTGCAGCAGACAGACCACTGTTTTGCTAGAAACTCCTGACTGTTCCCCCACCCCTCCACATACTGCGTTTTTCCTACCAGTCTGTGGAAAAATGTGAGGTTTGTTTGCGATAGCCGCGTAATGGGAGACACAAGGGTATACACAGCATGGACTTTCACACGTGGATCTGCACAGGCTTCAGAGCAGCAGGTTGCAGAAAAACTAAACAAAACTCTCCTATTAATTCCCAGGCTAATGATTTTATTACGTGACAAATGCTCTGAAAACTGAGAAGGCACACGCGCTGCATTACCCTTCCTCCTGAAGAACTGCAGCAAACACTTGACCTGTTGCTATGGCTGTGCTGTGCTTTTCTCCCCCTTTCCCATCCCTTTTCTAAAAAGGCAGCTACGCTGTTTTTAAATGTCATTGGCTCTGACATTTGCACGGCTCTGGTCGCCTGGTACTGTACCTGTCTGCACTGCTCCCTACTCAGCCTTCCGGAGAGCAGCGCTGTGCTGCTGCAGCAGCCTTGGGGCTGGCGTCTCTGGTGTTTTGGGGTGGTGGTAGGTGTGTGGTTGGCTGCCTTGTTTTGGTACTTGGTAGGCGGGATATGCAGTTGCGCCCTGTGTGTACAGCTGGGTGATGTGCTTTGGGTCCTTATAATGGCGTGATCATGTGCTGCTTTCCTCCTGTTACTCCTAGCAAGCTCCAGTGATGCTTTTGACTGGCTGTGTGCTTGTATCCCTGCCTTGCATTTTAATGAAAGACATCACTCTCTTTAGCCCCTCTCTGCTTGGACAGGATACTCTTTGTTTACTCTGTTTATTTCTGTCTGGCCTACTTCTAGATCCTGGGCTACCCCGGAGCGGCCCATTTCTGCTGAATGGAAGTGGGGGCTGTGTGGGTGCTTTGTCTTGCTTTCAGTTTGGGATCTGGCTGGGCTGTGTTGTTTTATGGCTGATGGGTGGGAGTGGAGAAGGGGGGAGCGCAGGGAGGAAGCAGAGAGCAAACATGAGCTTTTTCCACTACGCATCTGCCAAAAGCATCCTTTGAGTTGGACGTAAAGAAAAATAAAAGGCAGAGTCCTTGCAGGAACGAAATTAACCCCATGTCTAATTTTCAGCCTAGAAAGCAGCGTGTCAGTGCTTAGAGAGAGAGGCTGCAGCGTTTACTGTTCTGGAATTTAATGACACAGCATGTAAACCCAAACAAGGTTGGAGAGGCAAATGGTGAGGGGAGCAAAGGGAGGGGGGGGAAAGGGGGAAGGGAAGAAGAGGAGCTCTCAGATAGGCTGTGGACCTGGATTTAATTACAAGAATAATATGGCTTACACTGACAGTGAAAGCCTGCATATGGTTTTGTGTTGCTTCACACAGATAAACAACAGAGGAATGAGATAGGGAGCTTGTGTTTTGCCACTTGATAGCTGTCTGTGTGGAACCAGAAAGGGCGTCCGTGGCATCGCCAGCCAACCTGGCTTTATCTCCCCCAGTCGGCTCTGCGCATCCGCCGGGGGCTGCTGACTGCCCGAACAGACCTCACGGGGTGCCTCAGGTCTTCTCTTATGTCCTGGGAAACCCCCCTTGATTGGGAGGCCTGTGTACGCATGCATTTCACGTGACGTGAATACACGCGGTGCAGATCTAAACCTAGCCATGTCACAGTCTGCAACATGACAGAAAACCTGGGGTTAGGCGTGTTTTTATGTGTATATTCATACGTCTATAAAGCCAGTCTCTCTCCCCTTCAGATACGTGTATTCTCCTAGTTTCAGCTGATACTCTGTTCTACCTCCTTTGATCAGGCGTTAGTGTTGTCAGATACCCTGACAAAGTCGGTGCAGTATCTGTTTGTGGGAACCTAATGCAGGAAATCAAGACATCACAATTAGCTGACTCTCACTTGACTAAATGCTATTTTCACCCTTCAGCAAGAGCTGGACCGCTGGTTTCTCAGAAGAGCGTCAGGTGGAGCTGTGCTGTGGCTCAGCCCAGCTTCTCCCTGAGCTTGTGGGGTCTCAGCAGGGTGAGCCTGCCTCGGGGGGAGCAGAGTGTGCTCCTCAGAGACCCTTCTGCAGAGGCACAATGCCCTCGGCTTTTTTGCACTCAATGTTTCTGATAGCTGTGTTCGCAAGGAATCCCTGAATGTGATGTCAACTTTAAATAACCTTTATGGAAGCTGGTGACAGTATTAGGATACACAAAGCAACTGGCAGGTCTTACATGACAGAAAAAGGGGGGTGGATCATTGCTGCTTCGCTGGTGAATAATGGTGACCTGAGCTATGAAGGTGGTTGTGGTCATGACAGATGCTTTTGCTCTTTTGGACTGTAATGTTGTTCCTTTGAGGGAAGAAACAGGTCCCTTTTTGTATTCCAAGGAATGGTGTGTTGACTGTGTGGCTTCTGCCTAGAGCAGCTCCCACATCTATTTTCTGTTCAGGGCTGGTTGGGTGTTTCCTGTAGACCTAAGCAGTTGCCCCTAGAAGGAGATGCAGACTTTGTTGACGAGCAACATCATGGTTTTGGTATTCTGTAAGCCATGTTTTGGTGGTTCCTTTTGGCATACTTTATGCTTGCTTTATTAAACACTGGGTGAGGTGCAGAGGCAATGGCTGATGCAATTGCCAGCTGTATATGAAGAGCTTTACCCCTTAAGTGGAAAGGGGATGATGTTCTCCATGGCAGCACAGCAAGTGAGAAGAGAGACTCTCCAATATGCTTCCGGCTTTCCCCAGGCTCCCAATGTGATTATGGGCAAGTCTGAGTGGGGCAAATGTTTCTTATTTTCTGGGTAAGCAAATCTCCTTCTTTTGCTTCACCTTGTGCCTCTTTTTACCCACCTGCAAAATGGCATAGATGGTGTTCTAGAATAGATAGGTGTTGCTTTTTCATCAGGTTATGGTGAAACACTTTGATCAGCTTCTCTGAGGACTTTCTCTGGTAGATTTGGGGAGGCTGATATCACTGCTGTCTTTAATAGTCTGGGCAGTTTGAAGGCTGGAGAGAGATTAAATGATTTGGCAATAGTCATCGAGCAAGTGGGGCTGTGAATCAATGCCAGGCCTGAGCTCTGGTCTATAAATGAAAGTGTCTGAGTAAGGTGGATCCCCAACAGCGCTGAAGGACACTTCTCTGCCGTTCCATTCAATCCTTGACCAAAACCATTGCTTTTTGATGGGTTTTTGGGGTCAACTGAGACATGGCTACCCAATATCCATCAGAGCAGAAGTCTACATCATAAATGACACCTGGCTCCTGAGAGTGGTGTAGGGGAAGTTTGCCATGTGTCGTGCCTTTTGGAGACTATATTTGCATGTTCATCACACAACCCTCTGGAATTTGCTATGTAGCCTGCTCTTTAAGTAGCGTGTACTGCTAAATTAAAGCCAGCTCTGGCATGACATGTAGCAACAGTGAACACAAACCAGCCATGCTACGCAGTAGCTGGGTTAAGAGAATGAAGATAATGTATAGTTGCAATGGTAGTAACATACAGATAGATCCAGTGTAATCACTTAAACTGGAATTTACCTTGGACACCAGGATCCCTGTGAATCATGCACAAGGAGTGGGATTCCCACAAGAACTAGGGACCTTCACCTTGAAGAGCAGCGCAATAGTGATATGACTGAATAGGAGGATTCTTGTAGCTGTTGTAGTAAACTTAACRGGCTTCTACACATGGACTTAAAAAAGCAAGAATATTTCTTAGGTGTGATTGTCTTCTGTTCAATTTTGGCTGTAGTCATATCAGTGTGGCACTGGCCTGGAGAGATTGGGGTTGCACTAAATAAAATCTTTTAGTCCTTGAAATTGAAAAAGAAAGCAATAGACTCAGGGCTACAATGAATAAGAGCGATCTCTGTGGTTTTAAATGAAGTTGTAGCTCGCTTACATTACGTGTAAATCTGTTTAGTGGCATCATATGCTGCTCACCTTCTTATTGTGATGTGGAGAAATCCATATTCAGAAAACCAGTTCTTCTATGTCAGCAGGATCAGTATGTATAATAATGGCCAGGTATCAGTTGTAATGCTAAAATTATAGCAGGCTCAGATTGGTTGTTGAGAACAGTTGTTATCCATGAGCCAACAAATTTAGCTGAGTCTTAACTTCATTAGCAGTGTCTAAATGCATTAGCCATATGCTCCTCAGCATATGGGTAAATACATAACAATTTATTTTCATTAGGGTTTTCTTACAAGTGCTGCTAACCCAAGCTCCACTAGAAATGTTTACAGCATGACACGTCTCTTCAAATAAGAAGTTGGCCTTCTGTACAGCAAGTCATCCTGAAAGGGTGGCAAGCAAGATGCTTCCCCTGCCCTTTCYGAGAGTAGGAAGGTACAGCTGCTGKGGGTCTGATCCACTGCAGCTAGCCGGGCTTGGTTTCTGCAAGGCTTTATATTAAAATGAATAATAGAAGGCTTTGGAGAACTGTCTGTTCACATGTGCCATTAAATCCCTGGTATTCATTGTGGGCTGTCTTCTGGCTGCCTGTGGTGCACCTTGGGTGGCATCACCTCCTGGTAGCTTTATCTGGAKGTAAGACTCATGACCCTCTGGGTTCTCCCCCGCTTCCTCGCCTCCCCAGGCAGGACATCTCTACGTAGATGAAACATATCTCTAAGAGGGACTGAGTATGAAACTGGGTCGTAGTCATGGCCCATAGTCAAGTGGATGCAGTGCTGGGAAGGGCAGTGTGGGTTTGCAGGATGGGCACTGGGGCAGGGCTGTGAGGGCTTCAGTAGCTGCGAATGTGGGTCAGATGTCAAGCAGCTGTTGCGTGCTTGGGATTCTCTTAATTTGTCAGAAATAAGTGAAACACTATTTTCTGGAGTGCTCTTTTTTGGATATTTATGCAATTTGATCCAGAAGTGCAAGTTGCCTAGAAAGACATGGAAGTGTAAGAAAGGACCAGTCTTGTCAGAGAGGTATAGAGATCAAAAGTTAATCTAATTCTCCATGTCCTCAGAGGCCGCAGCACATGCCTAAGTGTAGATGATAATGTGAAACCAGAATCAACCAGAGTTGGATTCTAACTGGGTTTGTTTGAGAACTGACTGTTTTTTGGGGTTTTTTTAAGGAAAAGAAAAAGAAGGAAAAAAAAAAAAGTAGTTTTTCAACAGGAAGTCTAAACAAACCTSTGTGCTTTAAAAATACGTGTTTCAAATTGCTGGTTTTTTTTCTTTCTGTTTTCACCATGCAATGCAGTGAAACGGATGATACAGTCTTGGGTTGTCCTTGTACTTTTTAACTTTTCATTTTGTTTCTTTGTTATTAGCCTTTTTTTCCTGCTTCCATTTTGTAATTTTTAAATATTCCATGAATTTTAGAAGATTTCTAATAAGGCGGAGGGAAAAGTGAAATGTTCTTTGGACAGTTGCACTGGGGCACTTTTAAATATTCAGGTAGAAAAAAACAACTTGCTGAACACTGGTGATTTTTATTTTACCCTATGACAAGAAAAATGAAAATTATAAACAAGAGAAAAAGAAATTGAAACCTAGATATATGTTTTAAAATATTCTCAAATACATATTTTCATAATAAGTGATGCAAAAAACCCACATTAAAATAATTGCAAATTAGTCTACTATTTTATGAACTTCTGTAGTCTTTGTGCATTGTATCTGATGGCTTTTTTTCAATTCTGTGCGTATGCAAAGCTGTTAACTTTTCATAGGTAGCATGATGTCAGAGGTGATTTAGGTAGGATTAGTGAAAGCTGGGTTACAGGAGCCATAAGAAGTCACATGTGATGATGAGTTAAGGAGTTTAAGTATTCTCTGCGAAGTTGAGTGGGACTTGAAACACGGCAATTATGTTACGCTCAAGAAAAGGGGAAAAAGATACATGGCAAGAGCAGGGGTTGGAGGGGAGTGCCCCTTTGGATACRCAGAAAAAGGGGATGGGGAACCCCAAAGTCTTCATTGATTTGCCTCTATTTGCTTTTATGTCTACATATTGAGAGGAAAGAGCAGGTGATAAGCCCTGGATGGGATAAGGCACCTTGTGGCTCTGGAGAGCAGTCTAGGAAAGAAGTACAAGGAGCTATGAACAAGAGATTGGTGATCGATATATGATTTTTGCAAAGGTTACAGCTTGCAAAGGGATGAACAAATCTACCTTGATCAGTTAATATGCTGCAACATATAATGTGTTGTGAAAAGCGTGTGGCAAGGCAGCTGGAGGAAGAGTGGTGTTTAAGTTATACTCCTTTGTGTTCCACATCTGAGGACAGCCTTGGTCAGGAGCACCTTGCAGCCAAGGTGGGGTGGAAAAGGCGCTTGATCACACACAAGGAGGACATGGGGGAGCTTTGGGGAAAAAAGCTGCAGTTGGTGACCTTATGCCACGGGTCTCCATTTTAATAAAGAGTCTCATATAGTTCATGACAGATAGAATTAGGGACCATGCAAGTATCCTGTTGTTATATTTCTGTTTATATTTTTCACTACCTTTTTTTTTTTTCCCCAATGCCCCAGGGAGCCATCTCGAAGGCCTCATAAACGCGAGATTTCATTTTCTAATGCTATTTCATTTCCTGGATGGAGGACCTGCCACGAGAAGACCAGACCTCAAATTATAATAGCCCTATAAATAACTCCCTAAGGCAAAAGGAAAAAAGAAAGCCTTTGAAAGACAACCACAAATGCAAAAATGGAGGTGTTTGGGTTCTTGCAGAACCAGACTAAGCAGCTCTAGTTGGGATATCATTAATTTAGTGTATAGTTTTTTGGGGTTTCCCTGTTTATCTCTGTGCGCTGTTTTCTTACAAACCTATATATCGGAAGTCCTCTGAGGTCTTTTGTTTGAGCTTAATTTTCTACAGTGTTTTGAGGCCTTTTGGCTTGTCTTTAGAGCCTGCTAGAAAATGGAGTTTCCAGGTAAAATTGAAAACAATCCAACAAACTGACTAAAACAAATACAATCATGAATCAAGTAAAAATAGTCTGAGAACGCAACTTTCTCTTCTTTCTGGGTGAAGTCGTTTTATTTCAGCAGACCCAGACTGTCTGCCTGCTTTCCACTGGAAATCTGTGCAGAATTGGCACATTGACTAGAATAAAAACATTCCCGAGGAATCGGCATGTTCTGTCAAAACATTTGAACAGCTCCCGTCTCCCGGAGCACAGCGCTGCTGCGGAGCCGGCAAAGGGAGCTCTGCCACACGGCGATGCCGGCTTCCCCTCCAACCTCCTGTCTCGAATCCACCTTTTTGCATAATTACGGGCAAAGTGCTTCAGGTTAAATTATATTTAGCTGTGGTGGGAGCAGAGAAGGAGGTTTGTGAGAGCCTTTTGCACCATGGTGTGACCTATGTGAGGGTTGTCCTTTCTCCGTTCCCACTAAGGCTGTGTTGTATGTGTGAGAAAAAGTCCGGAAGGTGAGGCTGTAGGACCCCAGTATCTTCCTGTAGCAGCCTGGGTCAATGTACTGGCCAGGGACAGCCAGGCTGGCAAAGCTGAGCTCCCGGAGAAGTCCTGCTGCGCAGGGACAGGATTCCCCCTTGACAGATGCCCCTGTGCCATGCCTCTTGCCGCTGCATGACTCTCTGCTACGTGTGAGCTCAACCTCCAGCAGCGAAGTTCAATCTCTGTGTTGTGGAGTAGTGTGGGGGGTTTTTTTGGTTTTTTTTTTTGGTTTTGGTTTTTTTTTTTTTTAATTACTTGATTAATTTTTTAAAAAAAGAAAGAAAGGAAAAAGAAAGAAAGAAAATTGTAATCTTTGGCTAGAAGATGATACACAGCAATTACAGAATGTAACTAAGCAAAGTGTGATTAGCCTCAACCTTTGCAGCAGGACACTGATTACTTTACTTTTGCTAAGAAGTATCTTAGTCCTCTAGCACTGAAATGAAGGGGGTCTCGCTGGTAGGCTCTACTCGGTGTGAATGAGAGTGGTAAAATCAGGCCTGCAGGCAATTTACCAGAGGTGCTGTCTGTCTGTTATTGAGACCAATTGCTTAGGAATGTAATTGTATCATTCTTGTTACCAAAATTGATATCCCCTGACTGACCGCAGCTAAATGAGGTTTGATTTTTGCAGAATTTCTGGGCTGTTGCATGATAAGGCATTGTGGTGGACAGCATGCAATCAGTGGTTTGAAACAAATGAAATTTTTCTCCATATTTGAAACAGTGATGTGTATTAAGCAATGCTTTACTATGCTGATGAACTAGCAGATGGTGTCCTTCAAGGCTGCACATGTGACAGTAGCCTGTTTGAATGAGTATCATATCTACTTGTCTAAGCCCCGTCCAGCAGAAAAATCCTTTACAAAATAAGATAAAAGTAAACAAGGTGGGAAGGCAAGCAACCCTACGTATGTGCTTATCGCGTACACCCTRGCACATGCCCACGTAGCAATTCAGAGCCGTTTTGATAAAAGTGGCATCACTGAGAAATGTGATGGAAGAGAATGATCTGTGCCATGCAGAGCAAGGAGGGCAGAGGTCGCTTACAAACCAGCCCTAGCTCTGCTTGGGTTAGTGGCAGCGCAGCAGTCTTACAGGGGGTGGGTTGTGAATGTGCATTCCTAACTCTATTACTTATCCCCTGGGCCAGAAGGGCCAGATGTGTTGCATAGGCAACATATTTAATCTGTGAATGATCATTCCTAATGGATCCCCTCCAGCCAGTCCAAAAGTTACATTACTGGGCCCCAGCCCACTTCACGTAGAAAGACAAGACCACCCAATCTGGTGCCTTTAGGGAAGGGAGAACGTGGAATTACTGCGATTACTATGATTAATAATTTCACTTTTTATGCAAGCACTTGTACACTCTATGGCCAAAATGCTTATATACTGGTGTCTAACCCAAGGCAGCTAAAGCCACACTGTGGCGTCTAAAAGCCTAACCGTATGATTCGCACAGGAGTTAACAGGCGTTGTTACTTTCAAATGTTGCTATAACTCCTGTTCTTTTATTTAGTTATGCAAAGTCTAGCATGCTGCTCTTGTAAATTTTGCCCTGAGCATAAACCATGCTGACAAAATATGGTCACCTCTGGGACTGCGGTGAAGGCAATTTGCCACAGTATGGCCATACAGGAGGGGAAACCTGTTAAAGTCCTTCTATGGACAATTGTGGCAAATATATGTTAAAAGGCTTTGAGACCTTGCACAATGACGAGCCCATCTCGTCCTAGGAGAGGTAACAGGCTGAAACAAGAGTGTCAGAATTGAAGCCTCTTAATATGTTATGTTACTGTCTTGCAAAGGTCTGAGACTCAGGTTTGTGCAGACTTACCACTGTCCTAACACAGGAGCAGCCGCTTGATTTGCTAAAAGCTTATCATCTGCGGAGGGAGACCTGGAAGAAAGGAAGTGTTCTTGCAGTTTTATGGGCAAGGAAACTAAGGGCTGTGGCTATAACAGTTTTGCTTCACCACCCCTTGAGACCAATGGCCGAGTGCCCGCTGTCTTTGCTGGGCGCGGGAGCAGGTAGCGAGTGACTCCTCCAAGCTTGCGCAGAAAGAGGTGGTGGCAAGGCTGCGAACTGCATTCGCATCCAATGGTCTCCGGCTCAGCGCTGCAGTCACTGCTGCCTTCTCAGAGCCTCCTGTTGCTGCAGGAAAAGTTTATATTACATGGAGGAGGATAATGCCTCAAAACATCCCCACTGGAATAAATAAGCATCTTAAGTCGAGAGTTCAAACACAACTTGCTTTTCTGCTACTTCTGTAGTCAGTCTGATAATTTTTGTTTGGCTTAGGAAAAATAGGARTAAGTGTTAAATTCATGCTTAAAAGATTGCCTCTCTTCAGAGAAATTTGTTATCCTTTTTCTCATTTTCAACAAGGAAAACTTGCTTTTGCAGCAGAGATTTTGACATTAAGTGTCTTGATAGAATAATAGGCGTGAGATGGATTGCAATCTATTGCCTCAAGACTTTGCCAATCATAAACTAAAATCAGTTAATGCATTGAGTTAAATCTTGCTATATTGTGCAATGTGCTAGTAGTATTAAAAAAATCAATCCAGAAAATATATTGATTATATTATCTCCATAGCAACAAACAATAATGGGATAATGTTAGCTTAATAATTGTGCTTTGTGAAAACCTTTCAGAATAATTACTGCATTGTGGTCTTTTCACAATGTGGAATGCAATAACGCTTCTTCCTTGACTGCAGTCACCATCAGCACTGCGTCAAGAGATGCTGTTTTTGTGTGCATGCATATGTATTCATGGGTAATTTTGCTCCGGGTGAAACAATTTAGCAGACTATTTTGGGATCCATTTTTAAATGGTCAAGACCACAAATTGGCAATTGTTTTCGATGTGGTTTGTTTTCTCCCACCTCCTCTGACAACTGGCTACTGTAAAAAGAGGCCGTTAACATTCCTTCTCCTCCGTCTTTCTTTACAAGGCACAAAGTTTTTGGCATGTCACTAAACTAAATGTCCAGCTACTGTGTTAAGGATTTGGGGGAGAGAGGAACTCTGCTCTAAAGACAGTGTTTCAAAGCTGTTCCTTTAATTGAATTTAATCTGTCATCCTCTAGAAATGACCACAGGAGCTGAGATATTTGCCTGTATTTTGGAGGACCTGATTCTCTTGTGCATCCTGCATTGTCCTATAAATAACCTGAGGTTGTTATGAATAAATATATATATATTTTCTTACATATAAGTATGGGTGTGTGTATAACATTTTTGGCTTGAAATTTTAGCAGGAAAGTCAGAGGAATAGATAAATACACTCTTCATCTGGTCTTGCTTTTATTTTTACTTCCAGATCAACCCTGTAATTTTGGTCTTGAATTAAAAAGAGGTGTTGACCCAAATCTCTGATGGAGAGGCAAAGTTTTTACAAGCGGTCAAAAAACCCCAGGCTAATCCCTGAAGTTTAAGCAGCCCCTAAGCTGTCCTGTCTCTATGAAAGCCCTCAGGGACCTGGCAGTGRATCAGGAGTCCGTTCACCTTCTGGTCAGGCCACTGTTTCCTGATGTACCTGTTGTGCAAGGGCTGGGTTTAGAGATCAGCCAGCAGAGAGTAGGCTGCTGCCAGACCTTGCACTAGCAGGAGATTCTCCATAGCTTTCGTAGGGCGCTCCGTACTATCCCCAGTGGTATGGTGGGATGCCCCTTTACTTCCCAGGGCATGAGTGGATGCCACCTTCTCCAATGGTCACTCCTCTGGCCCTTTTCCTGTGGGACAAATGCTGATGTCAGACAGGTTAAACTTTTAGCACCACCTCTTAACAGTGCATCGTATTATTTTGATTCTTACTTCTGGACAGAATTTGTCCTTCAAATGGCCCACAATTTGATTTCTTCCTGTTTACCAGGCAGGGGTCCCCTTTTCTTTGAGGACCCCCAGGAGAAAGCCCCTGCTTTGGAACTACTATTTACAATATGTGACCGTCTTGGAGCCAGGAATGTGCAAACCCTCAGCTCTGTAGGTGGTGGCACTTCGGTACCATATACATAAGAAATGCAGTACAGTTTTCCATTTGAGATGATGTCTTCATATGGAGCTTGATTGCGCTGTTGTCCCCGCCGTTGTTTTCCTCTACAGTCCCTCCAGGTTGTTGCTTTATGGGGAGAGTGTGATGGAAGAGTTGTTTTCTGTCCCAGGCAGTGGTTACTTTCTGCCAGTGGTCCAATCCCCTAGGAATGTGGTTAATTCACAGGGAGAGGGAGGAGCAGTGGTTGCTCTTGACTTCGTGCCTTGTGCCAAAGCATCTAGTTCTGTATAGCCGTTGTACTGAATGAGGGTGCCAAGCCTCTCTCTCCTTTTCTGGGTGCAGATGAATGCAGTTTGCAGTTATGAAAGGGCAGCTAAATGCATTGGCTCCTCTGGAAAATATCTGGTACTTGCAGGTGTGTAGCATCATTCATTTAAAAAAAAAAAAAAAAAAAGCCCAGGTGGATTGGCAAGGTGCTTTTTCTGATGCTGCTGCAGAATCCAGCCCTGACTGGTGATCTAGAAACAGAACTGAATGGCTGACACGAGCCAATTCAATCCCCACCTCCAAAACCAAGCTCTTCTCTCTATGAAATTGTCACAGTTGAAGCTATGACTGTGCTTTTGCGCTCACCCTGGGTGCTGGCCAGTGGCCTTGCTGATCCCTAGAGCTGTCCTAAATTCTCGTTCCACTGCAGCCTCCCATTTAGTTTCCTTGTGCTATCTCAGCTCCTACTGCTCTCCGTGATCCGCTCTCCAGCCCATGCAGGGGTTGGCACTGCATGTTTCTGTCTGTCTTCTTCCTAATCCCTTGTTCCAGGGAGGCTTGATATRGCTTTCCAGAGCGTTTGTTTTCTATGCTTGGATCCTATCAGCTACCACATGGGTGGCTTGGGTCTTAAACAGTCTTTGGCTCCAGGACAGAACATGAAGAGTAACTTACCTTGTGAAAACAAGGAGATTTTGTTGGAATAATTGTTTTAAGCTAGGCAAAGAGTCAACTGCCTGGTGTGATGTGGCTGTTGAGGCTGCAGCTTGTCTTATTCCCGTAGGGATAAAACTATTCTGTCCTGCATAGGATCTCACAACACATTTCTTCTGTAGTTGTTTAGAGTAGGTCTGTCCTACCCGGTGGACTGTYGGTCTGGGAGCAGAATGCAGCACACTGAGTGTTTGTTCACATGGCTAGGGTGAAGATGCTTGTAGCTCAGCAGCCACGTGTCCCCTTGTGCCCTGCTGAATGTATGGGCTCACCTCAAGGCTTGTGTGTGTCAAGCTGACTTGTCTGCCCTTAACCTTGTGGCTTTTACAGAGGTGCTATGTGATAGGTGGTAGTAAAAAGGGACCTGTCATGCCTATGCCTGGCCTGTCCATACTACAGATACAGCATGCTCTGTTCTGCATCAGAGGCCACTACAATCTATAGGGGCATTTTTCTCCTTTCATGCTTGAGAGCCTGCATCCATACAAGGTGGGAATTAGACAAGAGGAAGCTGGGCTTGTCCAGCTATGTTAAAATACAGAAATAGTCCTAGTATCTTTCAGTAATGCATTAAGTGGCATGATTAATGTCTGTCACATGTAATGCTCTTTCCAGGTCTCTTCCCTTGATGGAGTACTCTGCGAGCAGTGTAGTGCTTTGATTTGGGCACTGTTTTGTGTCTTAGTGTCATCAGGATAAAAGATCAAAATTTGGGAGCTGAACACAGATGGAATTTGTGATAATCTTTAGTTCCTTCAGATGTATGCTTCATAGTTTCAAACTTGGTGGTCACAGATAATTAAGTGGCATTGATTTTATAATCAGTTCATAAACAATGGTAGAGACCCCTAGCACTATACAAGGGAAATGTCTCTGAGGAGGCCAAGATGTTATCACCCACTGAATGAGTAATGTTGCTTCCTGAAGCTGAGGTTTTCTTGAAACCCACCTGTCTAAATAGTATCCACTTAGGCACTAGTGAGTTAAAGCAATATGAGATAGCTCAGAGTTTGCATCAGAAAAGAAAGCTTAAACACTGTCATCCTAATTCTGTAGGTGAAGATGCAAGATTTGCACTTGGACACATAATTTTTCCAGTACTTATTTCAAGTCTGTTTGCACTCTGTGGCACCTAAGAGAGGCTACTGCACAATGGGATTGGTTAATATCTTTTATACTTAAAAATGACATTTTCATAATCTGAAGGAATCTGCTGTTGATGGATCTGAGAAGGAGGAGGACGCTCTTCAGAAGTGGAGAAACTCCTTGGAGGAAGAAAAAAAGTCCCTGTCTCCCTTTCTGGGGAAAGAAGTCAACTTTCATTTCTCCAAATGCCAATTTGTTGCCCCCTAAAACAGTGCTGTGTTGTCAGAGTACTCCTGAAATGTTTGTTTTCCCTAGATTTAGCTAGCATGTCTGTCTGTCCTACAAGAAGTTGTTTTCATTTCTTTAAATTACTGCTTTGCTTCCCTTAAGGGAGGCCAGCAAAGAAAAGTAATAAAATTCATTCACCATTAGTAAGATGTGCTGAATGCTTACACTAATCCATCTGAGAGACATTGAGCGCACAGTGAAAATACACATTGCAATGGTCTTTTGTTGCACAATGAATTCCCTCCTATAGAGAGCACTGTAATTCTCTGTTTTCCTGTTGTAATTTGAGGATGTGGTAATATTAAGAAAGGCAACAAAGATGGTTAGTGATCCAGTGGAATTACGTACAAGAAGAGATTCTGCAGGAGAGAATTACACTCAGTTTGGAAAGAAGACAACTTAGAAGAGATTTAGTGGAAATTACATAGTCCGAAGAAAAGGAAAAAAAAAAAAAAAATCCATCATTCCTTTCTCTTTTTTTCTAGTTTCTTGACGACTTATAAATATGTTTATCATAGGATCAGAAATCGCAGTGAGTCTGTAAGACCTCATATGGAGCCTTTCATGAACACACATTGCACAAATTGTACTTCTCTTTGTACGTGTCTTCATAATGACATGTTTTCTGTTTTTGATAAAGGTTCCTAGAAGCCTGAATAGGTGTCTTCTGTGACATTTACTATTAAGTAAAATAAGGCCTAGCAGGTTTAAGTGTTATCTAGACAATAGTCCTAATAAAAATAGTAAGGTTGCAATTACAGCTCTACAGCAGATATAAACAAGGTCTAAGCTAATGGCAGGCAACTTCCAAATAGATAAAAAGAAATATTATTTTAGCCAGTGTAATCAGTCTGGAGAATTCATTATTGCAAGAATCAGGGAGTCGAATACAGCAGCTGGAATAATTTGAGGGTCTGGATAATTTTATGACTAATTACATTTGTAGCTATGCATATTATGATAAGAGTAATTGAATCTTAAGCTAACAGTTGGGTGAGGAAGAAACCTCCCTCTATTTAAAGCATTTTAGAGTTAACAGTGTATGTAGGGTTGTTTTCCTCTTGCCTTTCTCCGAAGCCTCAGGCATGTGATATGTCTGAAAGCTCAGAAATAGATCGAATTTGTTGTTATTCCTATCTCATATACTGTCTGTGTTTCTGTGGCAGAGAAGGAATGGTTTTCTAAGATACCAAGAAGGAGGACTGAGAAACCTGCAACTTGTCTCTGGCTCTACCATCGACTTCTTGTGTGGCATTTGGCAAATTGCTTAATCTTGTGTACTTCCAACCCCTCACCTGTGACAGATGGGCACTTACCATCCCAGAGATGTTGTGGAAATGAAGTTTGTAAAGTGAAATGAGACTGAAAATAGAACAACAAAAAGAAAGCGAGAATCTCATTGCAGTATGCCCAGTTAATGACAGAGGCCATATCTATGTGGGAATGCTTTGGAAAGTTAAGGTGAATCAACCAGAAGTGTGAATGCAGTGTGCACATATGGAAGTGCAGTAAATCTTTTCCACTAGAGAAGAGTCTCTCTTATTCTCGAAGTGGCTGTGTATAACCTTGAGGGGCTGGCATAGATGGGCTGGGTTACTCATCCTACGCTCCATTTTTTCTAAGTATCCACATCTTATCTCCTGTGCTTCAAAACCCTCCTTGAGGTTCTTGCCCCCAGTATTCTGACTGGGAGGCTGTTCTAAAATCTTATTTCTTTGATAGTCAGTAACTTTTATCTAATTTCTAGCAACATTTATCCATGGCCAGTTTATATTCATTTGATCTTTTGGTAATGTAGGCCTTTATATTAAATAGATATTTTCCCCTCCCTGATGATTACTCCCAGTACATTTATAGACAGCAAGCATGTCTCCTCCCTTTGGTCTGCTAAAATGAACCTTTGGTTTGCTAAAATGAACTCTCCTAATTACTACTTGTAAGACAGGCCTTCTGTTCCCTGAGGATCCTTGTAACCCTTTTCTCCACTCGTTCCATTTTTAATTCATTCCTTTTGAATGTGGCTCATCAGATTTGCATGCAGCATTACAGAGAAAGCGTATCCCAGATATTCTACATTTGTACTTTCCATCATACTTGTTGTTCATTGTTATCCTGTGGTTGATATGTCCATCCAGGTTTTTCCCTTCTCTGTAACTTTCAAACAATAATCTACTACTGCAGAAATTCTTGGAGTTAACATAGTCTCTCTAAGGGCATGAAGCTTTGCTTTCAACTAAAGACTCTCCTCTGTTRCAGTTGTTCTCGTTCTTTAGGTCATCCAATTCTTCTGATATGACAGCCTCAATCTCTCTGCCTGCTGAGGAAAGAATCTGTCTTTCAACCCAGAATCATGAACGTACTTCACTAAAGTCTGTCTGCTTTTTGTGCCAAAGTCAGTCCTCAAAACATTGAACAAGGTTTGTCCCAAGACTGACCCTTGAGAAAGCTATAGGTTCCCTCCTTTCATGCCTGTACTTTTTCTTTCAATTCAGTCCATACTCATTTCCCTACAGCCTACGTGTTTACTGTCTCTTGATTTTTATCCTGATCTTCATCCTTTTGGGTATGATGACTGTTCGCCTGCCACCAGACCAAATGCATTACTGAAGTCTGTGTACATCTTCCACTGCTCCCTCGCCTAGAAAATGCGTTCTCTTCCAAAGGAAGATAACACGCGGTGTATCCCGTTTCCCATTCCTCTGACCCTCTTTCCCTTAGGTATTTGCTGTGAAGCAGGGTGCCAGGTTGTTACTGGTGGGCCAGAAGTGGTGCCTGAGGGACTGTTAACTGGCTGCAGCTGCTCTGTCCAGCCATGCCACTTACGCAGCGCTGGTGCTTATGACTCCAGTGTTAAAAACATATGGTGGGGTTTGTGAGAAAATCTGAGGATTGTGTGTGTTCCATGCACTGGGAAATCTTGCATGCTATTGAGGTCAGGCTTGCAATTGTGTATTTACTTGCTTGGCTTCCCCTCCCTCCCGCCGACTCTTCAGTTACCAGCCTACTGGAATCAGCCATTAACCTGGTTAATGGGGAGAGACAGCAAATACCAGAAAGGATGATGTGCTTTTCTTAATTCCCTCTTGGAAACCTGACTGTTTTAAACTGTAAACGTCTCAAGCAAAGGCTGAAAAGGGTCCAAAACATGTCTTGCTTTTGTAACGCAGGCACAGCCAGGCAGAGGAGAATGAGATGACGCTGTTTGCTCCTCAGGACTTCACTGGGAAGTGATCTTTGGGGGTGAAAGGGTAGTGCCCTGCCAAAACTGCCCAGGTGGCTTTGAGCTGGCTGCGGGCAGGCTTTGGGTTGGTGAATCGGCGTGACTGAATCGTATTGTGCCATCTGGTCCTTTTGGGTGATATGATCCATTGAGGTGATGTCTGGATGCCATCTGATCCTTTGGGTGATACAACTCGATCCCAARAGCCTCTGTCTTCTCTGACCAGGGCAGGTGACGGACAGCAGAAGAAGAGGGCGATGAAAGGCATGGGGTAAGGGCAGAGTGAAAGGGAGAGCTCATGCAAGAGGGGAAACAACCATCTTTCAGGGAAGGCCCAGTTTCTCCAAACGCTGGTACGACAGCTCCTTGTTCCAGACAGCAAGGGCTAATACAGAAATAAACCTGCCTGCTTAGTTTTTATTAAAGACCTGAAAAGGTAGAAGGAAAAAAATTTACAATTTGTTTGGTATTTAGTTCAGGTAATTTTTTTTAATTGTGTAATGAGAACACATTGTCCAAATTTTCATATGCAGATTCGATTAGTGTTCAGTTAATTAGCCTTTGCAGATGAGGATTAACTTAATTACATAACACTAACCTCTCTTAATAACTATTAAGGGTAGGAAGGCTGCTTTTAATAAATTTGGAAGGGCTATATGTGTTTTTTAAAATCTGAAATTTTAGATTTCAGGCATGTTGTTCAAACTCTCATGTTTAGAACAACATCCTTCATCACCTGTCCCAAACTGCTGAAACACTGCTCTCTGCTGATGAACCACCTCTGCTTTTAATAAATTTGGAAGGACTATATGTGTGTTTTAAAATCTGAAATGGCATACACATAAATTAAACCAAATTACACACAGAGGACAGCCATTAAGGGTAATGATCAAAGGAAACAAACTATGTATATGGCTCAGAATCAGGCTGGTTAGAAGTTCATGCTGTTTTCCTCCTCTCGTCTGCTGGCATCCTAGTGTTTTCACTAGGATTATTACTAGAGATGATGTACAGTCTGGGGTCATTGCTTCAAAGTGGGCTGCAGTCTAATACAAGGTTGCTTTAATTAAATGTTAGCTTGTATTTAAAAAAAAAAAAAAAAATCAATTTGGATACTAGGTTATTAGCAGTTGGGTTTTTTCCAGGTGGTCTAAGGGAAAAAGACATGTGAAGCCCATTGAATGCTAAAAATCTGATCCATAAATGTCATTCATTGTCATTATCTACCATAAATAACTGTATAGATTTTTGTCTCTTGGTATGAGGTGTGCACTCAAACAATGGTGCTTCGGTTATTAATATCATAGTGAAACAGAATGTCATGTCTGACTACAGGGTGGTGAGGGTGAAGTGTATATGGGACTAGGGATGAGATGTGGTGTCTTTGGCTTCTGAGTCACGGGTTTGAATCCAGGCTGTCTTGGTAAGTGACTGACATCAGGTAATGTGTGATGCTTTTCAGAAAGGGGCAACAAAAGAAGCCTTTTTCCCTTGGCTGTTCTTGCATGGGTAATGTTTCCTACTTGCAATGGATTTTGATGGGCACACCACATCGCTCTCCACACAGCTCAGTAGCTTTTGTAGCATTCAGTATACTACAAAATTCAAGGGCTACCCTCATGCATTCTGGAAGTCACTTTTTTGGAGTCCAAATTTTGAGCTACTGTCAGGAGCATGCATCTGCTGGATCCCAACTATGTGGCCCCCTTCAAACCATTTTATCTAGTGACCCTTAAGGACTATAGCTAAGTTCGTAGACCGCGTGGTTTGTTTTCCAGCTGCGGCAAGCTGAAATGTTACAAAACATCCTCCATGCAGTCTGGGTCACTTTAAGCTTGAGCTTAAGCTTAAAGTCACTTAAGTCCCCATTTGCAGCCACGAGATCTGCAGGTATTGAGCAACTAATAAGAATATGTTGTCATGTTAGACACCCCAAAAATCGAAATGCATGGTACTACTGCCTCTTTCCGAAAACTTTGGCTTAGTGCCTACACCCATTTTCAGCAAGGAGGGAGGATGACATTGCTGCAGATTTTTCCTTGCTGTGAGGAACTAGCAAGGTGAATATGCAACAAGGAGGAAGTTGCTGAAGGATCTGTCTTGCAGCGGCAGAATCCATTGAAAAAAGGAAAGGGGATAGTTGAGCCAACGGAGTCCTTTCTGAAGCCCTTTCATGTATGTGCTGCTCAGGCTGAAGTCTCAACGTTCGATATCTCAAGATAGATGGTTGGCAACAGCCAGACTTGGCTCTGACTGATGCAGACCCAAATCTTGTTCCCTTCCATAGGGGTTGCACCCGTATCCCTGAGAGCAGGATTTGGCCTTGTGAGTGGTTCTACCCACAGATGCAGCTGATGATACACGCTCAGAGGAAGGGGAGAATGCAAATTCCCTGTAGGGAGGCAACCGCCAGCCATGTAAACAAAGAAGCCTTCTGGGTGTGCAGCAGCCAGCCCACTTGAGCTGCTGTTTCCATGGTGTACCAGATGCTGTAAAATATGCTTTCTTCAGGGAAAGAAGCTTTTCATACTCCTGCATTATCTTGTTTGATAATGGGCTGTCATCAGGCTGGTACCTCACTGTAGGGGCCACACGCAGCAAGTCCCCCCAGCCCCAACCCTTTTCTCAGTTGTTGTTGAGGACAATTCATATTCTGCAGCTTCCAAACAAAGAAAAAGCTACGTGATTTTTCTGACTTGGAACAGCRTTACTGACTGTGCTTTTACACTTCATTTTTACGAGTGACTGTTTAATGTGCTACAGTTCCTCCTGATGCACATGGTGTCATCTCGTAATACCATGCGTTGTTTTGCTTTTCAGTTTCCTTCTGTTTTCCTGAAAAGCAGAACACAAACGTTTCCATTTTTGCCTGATTATGCCCTTCCTAACCCCCGCATTGCTTCATTATAGCTCCTGTCTTATGGCTGTTTAAGCCACTGGGTACATGTCAGCAGGCACCATTTCTGAGTTCACTTCCTCTCCTCGTGTTTACCCACTGGGTGATCTTGAGTCAAAGAGAGGTCTTTACCTCCATTTTCTTGTAAAACAGTTGCTGCTGGTGAGTAGGTGCTTAGTTATCATGTAGGTACTAAGTACAATTGCAATTATAATTCTGGACAAACCTGCAATAATGAGCCTTGGAGCAGATCGACCTCAGCTAGCGTAAATAAGTTACCAAAAGCACTTAGGAGGCTTGCTGTGCTTCAAACATGACTCATAGGCGGAGGAGGATGTTTTCAAGGTACCTGTCTACTGGAAGCCGTGTTCAGGGATGATGCTGCAAAACTGGCAGAGCTATGTGGACGTGGAATATCCCCTCACTGCGTACTGAGACCATCACAAGTTCATTGGCCTTCCTCATGGCTATTGAGAAGAAACACAAGTGCCTTCATACGACCCCAGCTTCCTCCAGCTGAAAGGCGTGCCTTGGCTTGTAAGGGATGCACACACACGTTCCCTCTGCCTTGCCCGTGCTCTGGCCACCGCAGCCTCGCAGGGCTCTGCATGTGCTGTTTGCTCGTCTTTCCCAGGCAGCCCAATGAGACCTGCTCCCGAGTGCTCACCGTGACTGTGAAGGGGGCCAGGGTAGCAGTGGGTCCTGGGGGTGGATGGCGGAGGCAGGCAGTGGTGTGTACGTGTGTGCGGTGGTGCAGGACATGAGAAAGTGTCCTGGAGTGTAGAGAACAAGAGCTTTTTTTACTCCTGAGGATGCTTTCTCACCATCTCTCCCAGATACTTTTCAACTCCTCCTTTCCCCCCATCCTGCAGGCTTGTACTTCTCACTTTGAGGAAGAAAAACTAAGTGTGGTTAATTTTAAGCCAGTGCAATCATTTAGGAGACCTGGAGGTGGAAAACCAGTTATTGGTTAACAGGCCTGATTTGAAATGTGTTCTGCCTGACCCCTCTACTGTAGTGAGCCAGGAGCAGCACTTCCAAGAAGCCRGCTTTCTGGAAGACTTTTTCACTGAATCATTTAAAGCCTAGGCTTCTTGTAAATGTTAATATCCTGCTGGCTCGCTGGAATGCAGCTGGTGGATACGGCAAGTGTAATACCTATGCGCGTGCTCGCAATCCAAAGCAAAACTTAGCAGGCAAGGTTCAGGCTGTAGTTTGGGTTGTCCTCACTGAAGGCTTAGGCTAGGAGGAAAGCGGGCCAGAGGGCAGACCTGGTTCGGCATCATCTCACAAGACTGGAAGTCCCTCTGCCCTGCGCAGCCGATACCGTTGTGATACAGCAGTGCTTTGCGCCCCGTGTTCGACTCTGCCCGGTAACCTCGAGCAGTGCCCTGCGTCGCGCTGGTGCCTCAGTGCGGCTGTAAATCTGTCAGCTGTGTTTACGCAGGTTGGAGTCGCTCTCCCAGGCAAAGCGGTTGGAGTGCACCGATGAGCTGAGCCTGCTTTACGCAGTCTTAGATGACTGCTTGGAGGATAGTGCTGGGGGGGATTTGGCCCCAGGATTTCCCCTTGCATCGGCAGGGGAAGGCAGTAGGCAGCCTTTGTAATGCTGAAATCATAACAATTGCAGGCTGAAATCCTGCTACTGCTGAAGTATTGCTGTAGCAAAATGCAGGTCGGTGTGAATACATATGTACCTTTTCCCCTCACTCGGTGTCTGCAGATAAAAGCCCTTTTGAGTTAGCTGTATATATTTGTGGTATCACAAAGGCTTTGTCCACCTTAGTTTTTGTGTGCTAATGGATAAGGCTTTTCTGTTTACCTTAGTAGTAAAGTATTTTTCAGGTGAGAATATGTATTTTTTCAGGCAATCATCTAAACCACCTCTTTCTTAATTTTATCTTTAGTGTGTTTTCTTACACGCCATCCAGTGCTTTAGCTTTTTGTAGCTTAAGGAAAACGTAAAGTTTTTGCCCTAATCTAGAGACATATTGTCCTGTAGAATAAACATATTGCAAGTCAAGGATTAAAAAAAAAAAAAAGCACAACTCTATTAAGAATAAAAAACAATTGAAGTGCTCTGTAAGAGGACTGTAGGTGGTTGCAAGTGCTTTGCTAATTTGGGTGATAAGTTAGCACCCAAGGGTGATGAGTAGGATAACTACTTTTGATTACCAGATTTTCTTTTGCTTGGTGTGGTAAAATGCTCCCAAAGCATACACACATTACATGGTCTTGTTTATTTATGTCTACAGTTAATGTATTTACAATAGTTCATATTGTTCTAGCTAATATTCTGCAGTATGTCATAAAAAATAAGAAAGATTCAATATGAGGCATAAGTATTCTACTTTGTTAGTGAATTTTCTCTGAAGAATGAAGTCAGATCACAATAGTCTTTCTTGAATTAATATAAATGCAGATTAATGCAGTCAAATGTGTTATTTTTCCATAGACAAGTTATAAACACAATGCATTATGATTCTCAAATATTGCAGTTTTGTTAAAACATATTTTTTTTATATTCACTTTTGGGGATACATTTTGCACACCTTCTTTCAGATTAATCAATTTGAATTCATTTAGGACTAACAATTTAGTATAGTGGCAGGTTTATTTATATAAATGGATACCAATTTTCCTCAATTATGAAAATGAAACACACAGTAAAAATTCTAAAAGTTTGTTAAAATAAATCTTCTTACTATTCTGCAGAGTGTCCCAGGTGACTGCCTCATGCTAAACTCCAGCTTTGCAGGTTTGGGGTTTTTTTTTTTTAATAATATAACTAAAACCAAAACAAGACAACCTTTCCATGTTCCCTGTATTTCTCTTGTGTGTAGTAAGTCATACGCTTATTCTGTTATTAATTTCTCTGTCAGTTTTTCCATCCGCACACATATCAGAAAAAAATTATGAGTCAGGACCCCAATCATGAAATTAGTTAAAAAAAAAAAAAAAAAAATCATTAAATGTAACATATTTTGGAGTGTAAAACCCTGATGAAAACATGTTTCATGGCTTTCCAGGTCTTTTTTGGGGTTGGGATTTTTTTTCAGTCATCATTTCTAGACTCTACTGTCACAGATGGACAATGAGAGAAAGGTGAGGTTATGAGTTAATACCATGATTCTCCTAGTTGAGGTTCAAAGCTTTGGTGTGAGTGTTAGCAACACTATATAATAGTTTCTGTTAAGTACTGTTCTAAAATACTTTGTTATTTTTCTTTATCTAGGGCTTTTGGGAAAACCACACAAAACTCATAATGGAGTATGGACCTGTTTGTGGGTAAGCTTAGCAGTGCCATTGGCTGTCTTATTTTCTGGCTCTTGCTGTTTGGGTTTGTTGGGTGGGAGAGGAGAAAATGCCAAGATAAGATGTTCATCAAAATGCGGAGTGCGGTGTTTCAGTCTGGGGGACAGAGGTGGAGGTTGTTTGATTACGTGCAGAAAGTAACCTTGGCTTACTTTAGTTCAGCATTTGGTGTTGGACTTCATTCTTCTCTTTCTAATTTTAATTATGCACATAAAATTTAGTCTTTTTCAGAACTGTACAAAGGTACCAGCCTTCAATATTCTCTTTTCATCTGCATATTCTTTATACTTATGGTGAACAGTGGAAATAAATGTCTTAAAAAACCTCACCTAGTTTATGAAATAGTGTGAATTTGGTTCAGCTGTTGCTATCTGTATTTATGCAAAATCCCTAAACTTAAAATACAATGAAGTACAGATTAGAAATGAGGCATTCCTCTCTCTATAGCTCAGCTGTGCTATCTTAGTAGTTTATTAGGAGTAAAGAGGGTTTAGGCAGTATACCCCTTCATGCAAGCCCTTCCACGTTTCTGTGAATGTCACTTCTGTTCCAAGAACTACTTCCCAGTTGTCATCATTTTAAGTGGAAATGCAGTTATTTCACGGTAGCTTCTATTGTTGTGGTCAGTTGGTGTTTCCAGCATAACTATTATTTCAATATATAAGTATCAAGCAATATCCACAGACGAATGTCAAAATTTTTTTCCTGTGTACTGCAAGGGGTTTAAGACACTTGTGAGAGAGCATATATGAATGTGTGTGTGTGCATATTTGATCATAAATGATATAAACGTGCTTTGTATGCTCTTCCAGCAAAAAAGGTCTATCAGAAAGAAGTCAGACTCAGGCATACGAAGCATTTGATGCTCCAGTCACAGCCGCCTTGTGGCATTTATGCTCAGCCCTAAGGACAAAGTGCTGCAAGAAGTGATGGAAATAATGAATTCCAAGGGTTAGGTACTTGTCTAAGAGGAAATAATACAGTGTCTTGGCTGGCCAGGAATGGAGAAAGATAYTCATTAACACTGTGGCAATTTGTATGTTGTGTAACAAATGGAGAATGACTGAGGCTTATTATCTCCGTGACCTTTGGTGTGATGCCCTTAAATGACAATAATGCAAGAACACTGGCATTCATTCCTCAGTGTATTTCCCTCCTTATTAATATCATGCCTATTTTTTTCTAAGCTGAATTTGAGACAAGTTGCTATTTAGTCCTCTGTCTGCTCACTTGGCCAGGCAGAGGCTATGTCATTGGAGAAAGAGATGTATAATTACGGTGTGTGAGCGGATAGAAAGTTTCATTTTTCCAGTCTACCCACAGCTGTTAGCGAATGAAACCTCTGTGAGACTTGCATGGGCTGCAAAGCTGGATGATGGAGGTAGTGGYCAGCCAGGACAATTCTGCCTCCTTGGGATCCCCTAGGTAGGAGGAGTGAGCAGATTGAGCATAACTCATACACAGCCATTTATTGTGTGCATGAAAAACTTAATTTGTGAGGGATCTAGGAGGCTGACAGAGAATAAATGCTGCTTTTTGATATCTCTCAGGAAAACAAAGCTGGACTCAAATGTTGCTGTGCTCGAGGTAAGCTTTATTTGTAGCTGAAGAAGGATGTTTTAAAACCTGGCTTGCAAGCTGCTGTTCAGTAGGTGTGGTATGTGTCTGGGGATATTTATCATGGTCCTGTCAATTAAAGAAATTCCTTCTCCTTCCCTATACGTCTTCTGTGTGATTCTTTCTGTGATCCTTTGAAATAGGCAATAAATGGTAGGTGTGTTTATGTGTATGGTCCCAGCGAAGTATTGGATCTGGCAGTTGGAAGATGTGGCATTTTGCTTTTTCCAGATTGAAAACTGCTTTCCAATAAGCATAAAGAGCAATGATCTTTATTTCTACAGTGGTGAAGTGAGTTGAATACAAATCTTTGGAACTGAAGCCTTTTTCTCTTTCTAAGGTCACTTGAATAGTCTGAATGATACCATCACAACTGTTTTCTTTTGTGTGTGAATTGGTTTCCTTGACAACAGGATGTCAAATCAACTTTTCAGCTTTAATCAAGTCAAAACAATATATCCCTTCCATTCCAAAAGGCCTCAAGTCGTAGAGAATTATTTCAAGTAAGGCTTTTGTAGGTCAYAAAAGCTTTTTTTTTTCTTCACTCCCGTGTGTGGATCCAAAGGAGAGGTGATGATATTACTCTTTTATAGAGAGAGACAATGCAAATAGTCTTCAGTTGTGAGTGTGTGCTGTGAAAACTGCCTGTTTTCATACAGAGATGGCCCAAGATGGAGGCCAAGGCAGAAACAAACAGCTCTGGTTTGGTGCAAAAGCAGAGTTGGAGCATTTCTGTTCAATGGGGGAATCCAAGCCACTGATGTGACTTTTGAAGAGATCCTGCAACAGAGTGGTAGTTTTTGCTTCAGCTATAGTTTGATGTATCTTCTATAAAAATACCTCCTCTAAAATATGTGTGCTGGTTCTCCATACCAAAAATAACAAGTGAAAAATACCCTATCTGGAAAGCAATGTATTGATACATGTTAAGATTTGTGTTGAATTTTCTCCTTTTTATGGTAAGAGTTTTGCAGGAAAGTAGTCTTGGTTTCTGTGGAAATTAGTGATTTATGTCACTTATTTTTTGGATGAACTTTGATGTTTTGACACTTTATTTTCACCYGTACCATATCCAATTGTTCCATTTCAATTTTAGGTTATGGCTACGGATTGGAAATAGGTGGTAAGAGCAGACAGAGAAACAAAGAGCTTCTGGGTTGAAGAGGAGAAATAAAGGGGGAGAGTATACTTTATGGAATCAGAAAAGCAACTGCTACAACATGAGCAGAGCTGTGGAGGCAGTGAGTTAATTTTACTTTATGTACACACTTYGTCTGCATTTGACCACTCTACTGCGATTGCATCATTATGACTTTACAGCACTGTAAGCATGTATGGCTGATTTCGAGTTGGAGAATAGTGCCAAAATAAGTAATATATTCTTGGCTCCACAACACACCACCASTGAAGGAACAGAAAATACGATATAGCCCCAAGCGGGCAGGTGATTGCCTCTGGGATGAATGAACCTATTCTGCCTTCAACTGTAGCAATGCATTTGGATGTGGGGAAGAGTGTAAGAGTTCGTAACATAGACCTCAGTGTGTATAATCAAAGAGTAAGAACAGAAGATTAAAATTCAGTGCAATTTGTAGGGCAACACTCTTTCTTCATGTCCTTTTGCATCTGAAACAGCTTGAAGCAGGTCAAACCCTATTCTTACTCTTCCTTCACTTGAACTCTCAACTTCAACCTGCTGTGAGAAGTCTGACCAACTATGTAGTAGAATAAGTGCTAAGGAGGACAAGAACAAAGTAAGGTAGAGATGAAGAGGTGGGTCTAGGAGTAGCAAGAGGATGGAGTTTGGATTAAACCACCTCTAGGAAGCAGAAGACAATCGGGGCATTTGAGCCCAGGGTTGTCAGGCTGTGAACTGGCAAAGAGAGTCAATGAGCTCAAAATCAGCATTTTCTGATGGGGGGCAGGAACTAATGGGAATGTTTCTGACAAGATCCAGTTATAAGCCATTCTCAGTCCCTAATAAAACCACCAGCAGCAAACTGCATCTACCCAAATTGAGCCTCTACTGGGCTCCAGCATAAGCATCCTGGGATCAGCACAGTACCACAGAAAGCATGTCAAGGTGCAGGCACAGAAATGGGTGTGTGCACGTATTGCTGAAGCATCTTATGAAAACATGGATGCGAATGGAGCTCCATTTCCGTGTAAAGAGTATCTTGTTTTGCAGTGGGTTATTTCAGCACATTTCTAAGTAACACACAGAGAGCAACTTAAAATAGGAGAGGTGATTTTTCTTAAGGTGTCTATGGAATTACTCAATGTCTGATCTGTGGGCGGTGGATTTTTTTTTCCTTGAAGACTTCCTAATATTCCTTAAATGATTTCCTACTAAGTCATTATTGGAACCAAGATCAAGCCTGGTCACTTAAATGGTTGGGTGGTTTAAAGGATTAGGCTAGATCATGGAGCCAGTCACTAACTTGAAATGTGTCCAGGGGTGAGTTGTGATTGTAAGCTATGCTGGCAGCTGACAGCTTTTCAGAAGTCTATGCAGCCAGAGTTGGTTCTGTCTTAATGCTTGACTTCTCCTCTCCCAAAAATATGTCGCTGCAGATGGCACTAGTTAGCATTTCTGCAGATGAGTCCGTAATCAAACAGTTGTGGACAAGAAACGGGCTTTTCTCACTGCTGCTSCTGGCCGCTGCATCAGGGCTGAGGCACACTGGTTAGTCACGGTGGAGGTTTGAGGCTTCCCCTTTTGTGGACAGAAGAGGGACATGTGTTTCTGGGATTTGGGCATCCGGAAATTTTCTCAAAGCCTTATCCTTCCTTCTGCCTTCCTCAAGCACCTCAGGGCGAACCTATGGTGGATAGGGGCAGGATCTCCTCCTGCAGAAAACAGCTGATGTCTTCAACATGCAGTTAATTTACCTGAAGAAACAGTGTCTTTATTGCCATTTTAATTTCAGAAACTTTTTTTTTTTTAACCTCTCTTTTCTAGCCTTATTCTGCTTTATGTGGAAAGAGTGATCCCAGGACAGGTATTCTCATCTTTGTCTCTGAAGGCTCATGTAAAGAAATAATTTAGTTTTATGAAACAACCTTATCCTGTTTGATTTCCTCTTTTACACTGGGGTTCTAATGGACTTACTACCTCTCCTGTGGTCCTTCCTTTATTTTGATATTTTTAACAATTTACTTTTCATATTTCAGCTAGAGAAAATCACGCCTGGGCAAGGATAGGGGAGAGGGATGAAAAACAGGCTTCCTATTTCTGATCTATAGCTCTTCATAATCTCTGTTTCACATTTAACCTGATAAAGATTTTTGGTATCCTTACCTGCCTGGATTTTTGTTTTCTTAAACTTTTACTGTTTTCTTATACTTTTATGGCCAGAGCCAAGCCTTTCATATTCTTTCAAGATTTTTTTTTTCCTCACTGTGTTTCCTCATTTATGTGTTGTGAAAGGTCCTTTGACTCTATAGGATTGTTGATCAGTCCCAGAATTGCTATTGTGAATTAGAGTTATCTCTTTTTCCTTCAAATACCTGCAAACTGTGGATACAGTACAGCAGAACCCTTAAACGTGCATAACTGAGCACATGAGTAATCCCATTAAAGTCAATGGTGTTACTCAACATGCTTCAAGTTAGGCAGAAGTTTATCTACCTTGCTGAATCAGAGCCATAAAAGAAACAATTGCATTTGTGCCTGCAAAATATTTTAACTGCTGTTGGTACACATAAACACCCAGGTTTATTGTAGCTGAAAGAAGTTAATGGGGAGAAAAATATTTCTTCCCCCTCCCCACCCTCTCTTTTGACAGCACTTTGCATGTAGGCAATTTTATTGCTCCTCTGTGTAATGTGCTAGCCATTCTCTCTGGAGTAGAAAAGATTATCTCAAAAATTGACTGAACAATAGGAGAATCTTAATATTCTTAAGTTAAACTTTCAGAGCCCGTCTTTCTTTTTTTTAATTAACGCTTTCAGAATTTGTTAATAGTAACCTATTTTTTTAAAAGTTGTCTCTTAAAAAAGAACCCAAACCCAACAATATTCCTGGCTAAAATGTAATGTCACAGTACAATGCTACACCTCCATCTGACTCCCCACACTTAACCATAATTAGGTATTGGGTCTAGTTAGTTCCAATGGTTAAATCAAGCTGCTGGAACAAGTCCTGTGAATTACTTATGGGTATATCATCATCAGTTTCTCCTCTTCTCTCTAGAGCTAATTGGTCTTAAAAACATAGCCTTTTATGGGACTGATGCCTAAAGATTTACCCAAAAGGTGGCATACCACACTGTTTTGAGAATTGGAGTCTAGTGTTATTGTTATATTTGTAATCGTTTTTGTGGGCTGCCTGATCATTATGGAATATTTTACGTTCTGCATACGGAGACCTGTGGGATGCAGTTTATAGGCAGAATTTATGGTAAATTAGTTGACTAGTTTAATTCTGGTGTGTTTCAAATGTACTTAGGTCTCTGGAACATTGGAAAATGATGCTTAGTGTACTAGTAATGTTGAAGGTATTCATTAATGAGCTCTTCTTAGGCACGGACAAATCTTATGTGTGGAGTATGACCTCCCATGAGAACCATGCAACTTGAGCTCATCTACTCTGCGATGGCTGTTGATTTGTTACTGTAGCCTCTTGCTGTCCCGGTCAGGTCCAGGGACACTTGTGTTCTAGGTAGTCACAGAAAGAGACTCAAAGGCCCACCGAAATGTCACAGTCCCAGCCCTCAGCACAGGCAAAGCCATTTGGATGGAAATGTTTGATGCAAGTGCTAAACTCTTCTGCGTGCAAAGCTCTCCGTCTCTTCTCTGAGACTCCAGGCGTTGCCCTGGGGTGGCTGAGCTGCAGGCATGTGCTCACTGCTGCCCTTTTTCCTCCAACCATGACGGCTCCATGACTCTACTGCAGCTGTTCAAGCCAACGTAAGTCAAAGACCTGATGTAATCTTTTACACCTCTGGAAAGAGAGTGTGAAATCCAACCAAATGAGAGACAACATTTTATATGCTCTTGGCAAGGCAGCAAAGGACAGTGCCTGTCACCTGCACCATGTTCCTGATGCTCGTTTCTGTACTCACAGCGTGTGCAAACTGCTGCGGTCGTAGCTTCAGTGAATTGGTGTTTGCGTAGAGGGAAATCCCCTGGTTGATACGGCTCCACTGAGACGGCATTGGCTGGACACAGAAAGGCTCTGTGAGATTGGCCAGAACTGTGTCAGCTCCTAAGATTGACGAGGGAAGCAGAGAGCAGGCCCCTTGTACCATATCTTAGCATTTGAGGAACCTGATTAAATCCTGGTCTGCTTCTGCACGTGCAGGTAGCAGCTTTGGCTAGGAGGAGGTTTCACYTCCATTTGCTCCCAGGGAGGTGTTTCTTCGTTCCCCTGTTTCCTTGCATGTTGGTAGTGCAGCACTTAACTGTTAAAGCATAGTCCTTGTTTGCTCCAGGTTAAGATTATTTGAAAACTGAAGTTTCTTTTGAAAACGTGCTGCCTGAGGAGCATTTTACACCTAATATACAGCACCGGTGATCTTTGATCTGTACTGCCTGCTTCTTAGCTAATTAATGCTTCAAATCATTGTTTTAAAGGGCTTGGGATGGGACTGTTAAACAGATTGCCTCTTCTTATCATGTAATGCTGTCACGATCAGCACCTGCATACCAGACTGTGTCATCCTAATTCAAGGCAGGGGGAGGAAATATTCCGAGTGAACCCCACAGTTATAAAAACTAGTTTCCTAGACTTAATTTCACCTTGATCTACCCTCTTCACCACGTACCAGAGCCTGCATTTGTTAATCTTCTTAACAGGCTGTAAAGTCCACCTTGTGATTTTTTTCCCCCCTTTCCACCATTTGGGAAGAAGCAGGCTGAGGGCTTTTAAAAAACTGAAAAATCTGAGGCATTATTTCAGTATACCAATCCTACTAGAAAGTATGGGAAAACAGCAGCATTGTAGATTTCGCTGTGCATATTAAACGCTTTCATTAGAATTTCCTACAGCGCCCAGAAGTATTGATGCAAACCTGAAGTGGATACATACAATATGTAATGTTCAGTAGCTATTAATGGTCTCTGGCTTCACCCGCTCTGWATCTGATTATGAACTGGTGTTCCCAGTGCCATGCATGATAATTTTTAAATGAAGTTCCTGAATCATTTCCCCCCACTCTACACAGAGGGAGGAAAATGCATCATCCCTCCCAATGTGTGTGTGTGTCCCCTCCCCTTTCTTGGCAGCCTTTGAAGCAGATCAACTTTAAACTAATTCTGCGACCCAGGAGCAACTCCTGCCCTCCTTGGTTGCCCAACACTTCACAGGAGGGTCAGATTACTGCCTCTCCAGGTGACTCCCTACTGCCAGTTTACCCTTCTTTGTGGCAGCCCAAAGAAATCCAAAAGCAGCTTGTGACTGCTTTCTCGTGTGCCATGAGAACCATCAAGCAAAAGGGATTTCCCTTCCCCACATATCCCCCAGTGGGGGCTGGAGAAGAAGGATGCAGAGAAGAAACTGCAAATCAGCAGCCCGTTGCGTGACTCTGTTCTCTGCCAGCCCCAGCACAGGCTGGAGCATCCACAGCTCTGTCCCCTCCTCATGCCCACCTGCTAGGAGCTCCAGGATGCAGATGCTGGTTAGACCCTCTCTCCCCAAGCTGGGGAGTCCTTAGACAAGACCTCGTGGGGCCTCTGCCCCTTAAGACACCAAAGCGTTGCACAGAAATGGACTGGGGATGTCTCTTACTTAGTTTCTTAGAAGTAGTCATCTTTTCCTCTTTGAGGATGACCACGCTTTGCCAAGTATCTACGGAGGCGCTTCCCATCAATTGCTGCCTGTTGTCCTTCAATAGTGCCACCACTTTGTTGGTTCTGGGGTTTGTTCTGTTTTTTTCTTTTTACATTGACCTTGTCTTGTGGGCTTTGTATTCATGCTTCTTGCTGTAATTTTTTTTCCCCCTAAACATTTGCTCTGGCTTTGTTTTCTTTCTCTTACTTTTCTCCATCCTCTTCAGCCCCATGCTATCTTTCCTCCATGCTCTAATTTTTATTTCTCCCTTTTTTTCTTATCCATGTTGAGCTGAAAACAGTAACGTGACCTGACAATTTTTACGTCATTCCAAGGTTTTTATGTACTTCCATAAATCTCTTCATTACTTTTTTATTGTTTTGTCATATATAGGTTTTAGTTTTTCCTCTACCTTATTAGTCTGGGGATCAATTTTAGTCTACTATGTTTTATTAGTAGTAAGGGGAACAAAATATCTCCTTTTCCTTTGTTGGTTTGGCACCATCTTCAAATTACCCTTTTTCTCTGTTCGACTACCTCTCTTCTTTCCCTGGAGAGTCTGCTTTATGTCAGACCTTCTGCTGGTAGTGAACTGGGTATGATTTCATCAGGCAATAGGCAAAAGTATACCCCACTGCAGAGAAAGAAGTTGTTTTCAGCTGTTATTCTTTTTTTTTTTTTTCTAGCTTGGGGAGTATGGAATGAGCTGAGCCACCATTACCCTGGGGATTGTGAATCTTTCTTTCCTTCCATTAGATTTGGTGGCTAAACCTGAAGGCTTGTCTTGAAGGAGGATTTATTTTAGTCATACTGATAAAATTGTACTGGTATAATTAAACAGCGATAGTAATGTCAAAAAACCTCCCATGCACAGACACAGCAGTTCTGGAATGACACAAACTACATCGGGGAAAAACTGACCACCTCCCCCAGCAATTATTGTATCTATAGGGGTGTGCTCCCATAGGAGTTTTTTCTAGTCTAACTTTATTAAGATTCAAATCACGTCTTGTCCCAGAATCTCCTCTCTCCCCCATGTAAACAAGCCTGAAAATAGTGGTCTGGACCTTCAAGCTGTTGTTTACTTCAGTGTAGCTCCATTAAAGGCATAGAGCCGTGACTATTTGAGGATCTTGACCCAATGTTTTTAGGTCTCTCTCATGTTATATAACTTCGATTTTTGGATGATGGTGCCTATTGAATAAAATTAGGTTTTGTACAGCAAATTTTAAGACGTACCCAGACGTCTTAAAGTAGTTTACAGAAAAAGGAGTGAGTTGGGAGCAATGTTCTGACTCTGTAAGGGCTAGCAGTAGACATTTTATCACTCAGCAATAATCCAAGCTTTTCTGTCAATGTTGGAATCTATTTTATTGAAAAAGGATCTTGGCAAGGACACTGGGAATTGCTGCAGAGTCTTTCAAAGTGACATTATGAGAGGATCTTGGTTCTTTGGGACCTTTTATCGCATGGAACATCTTATGAAATACTCTGTGTGAAGGGCCAAAGGAAAATGTTATCAAAGCAGCCTAACAATTTTATATGTCCACTGGCTGTCCATTTGGCCCAGTAGGAAATAAGTTATGCATGGGGCAGGAGAAAGAGAAAGTAGGTCTACAAGTGCAGCACAGAGGCAAATGTTAAAATAGGTCAGATGGTAACATAATGTCACATGGAAAGGCATTAGCTGTTAAATATTAAATTATTTTCTATTAAAATAATTTAAATTCTGATTTTTGAGGCAGAGAAGTGTATTGCAAAACAGGAAGATAAATACTTGAAGTACCTAAACTATTCTTACTACAGACCCAACTTTTCTCTCACGTCGGTGGCATTTTATTTGCTTTTGCCCAATAACTAACGCAATTGGATTTTCATCAATAGTGAAGAACAGAATCAAGTTTGTGGAACTACTGTAATTTTCCTCATGTTCATTTCCTTAGCAAAATGTTTAAACAAATACACAGTTTGTAAGCCTTCAAGTAGACCCTGATACCCCTTTGATACACCACTGTGTTTATACATACTCGCAGGACTGCTCTGGGCAGTGCGTTCAGTGTATTTCCCCATCCCATGCCTCTTTTGAGCTTGCCATTTTGAATATTGGATTTCTGCAGGCAGCTGTTCACATGATTCACTCCGGCTGGCACCCCCAAAATCCGCAGGCTGTCCCTGCGGAGGAGTCGAAGCAGCGGGTTGCGCTGGGTCAGAGGACAAGCGGGTGTTGCTGGCAGCGCTAAAACTGCCGTGCAGGCAGCATTGCATATTTAACTGTAAGGTCTCTGCCGGATTAAAAAGGCTCCAGGTGAGGAGAGCATGATCAATAATTACAAATATTGAAAGTGGTGCCTTCTCTTGCTTTCCTACCTTTTTCCCCTTCCTTCTTTGCCTACAGGACACAAAGCATCTGAATCCCCCAGACGATTGCTCATGCATTTACATTTTCATTTGCTTGGTTTATAGCAAGATTGTTGCAGCTTTTGGGAGGGGCAGCTATCAAAGATGTACCGGCATTGCCATTGTGTTTTATTGTTCCAGTCCATTTTTCCCTGTGAATGCAGGTGGTAGTTTTTCAATGGGTTGGTTTTGTGGTTTTGCTTTTTCTTTCTTCTAAGCATTTATAACCCTTTTATTGTCAGTCTTCAATCATTTTTGATAGATCAATATATTTACTTCAGTGATGGTTCATCCTACAGTTGTGCCTGTATTTTTTTTTTTTTTTGCTTTGTTTATAGGGGTTATGAATAGATTCAGTAGGTTGTATCTCCACTATACCTCTGTCGTTGCACGAGGATCAGGTTGCTTGATCTTGCCCCGATACCTGTATAATTAGAAGGAATATGAAGTGTTTACATTGGTCTGCTTTCAAGTCTACTTGTTTTCTGTTTTTTCTAGGTAGACTTTGAGTAATTAAAAATGCAATTTTTGGTTCAGAAATGTTCTCCTCAGAAATCCTAGGTACAACTGCTGGTGTTTCATGTATGCTCAACTGTTTGGAGGGAAGGGCTCTAGGAAACCACTCCAGCAGACTCCAGAGATCCAGAGGGTTTGGGGAGTAACATAGCAAAGCAGTGTTGGATGATAACGTTTACTCGGACGACTCAGAAATGAGGCAGGTCCACGGGAGTCCTGAGGTCTTTAGCCAAGCAGCTGTGACCGAGCCAGAGAGGAGAAATTCTCAAGTCTACATCTCACTCGTGTCCCCCGGCAGCCAGATGCGGGCCCAGGACAGCTGTTTAATGCAGCTGTGAAGAGAGCTCAAATGTGTGCAATGCGCACGTGGGAATTGGGCGCCCGCGTCGGTGTGATACGCCRCGCCCCGGCTGGCTGTCAGAAGAAGAAGGTGGGTGAACAGAACCTGCTGCTCCATGGTGAAAGGGTATGTCCATGGAAGAGGAGAGGGCTAAATGTAGTCTTCCATCCTCAGGGGTTTGGATTGTTTCAGGATACGGTGATGTATATGCTATTTGTAATACAATTGCCCCCTTCTACCCCCCCCCCAAAAAAGGGAGCAGCAAAAGAAGCATGTCTGTTACAACTGATAATATGTACAATGTGGTAAATGGAAAATAGGTCAACTAGGCAGTGCTCTTACTAATATTACTGTTTGAAACATGATCTGTGACTTATGACTGCGCATTAAATATTGAGAAAAATCCCTGAACGTGCATGGATTTCAGCGGGGTTTAATAATTTAAACCAGGTGAGCATATTAGCTGTTTGTAGGATGTTATCCCCATAGTTGCCTTACTAGAGCCGTATACGTCCTGTTTTTCAGTACCTCCATTTTTAGGCTGAAATAATTTGCCATGTTATGAAAGTCATGACTCAACTACTTCTCAGCAGCGTGTTGTCCATTTGTAACAGCAGATTTTCCTGGAAGTCATTACTTTGGAGTGCCATTGTCAGCTGCACACATCACTCCTACTCCTCTTGTCCTTTGTGTCGCAGATTTGCCCGTTGTTGTTAGGGAGGATGTTACTGCTGATACACAAGCTATCAGGTTTTTCCATTCTTTTCTTTCTTTTCTATCTCTGTTGAATTGCAGTTTCCTTTGTCTTCTGCGTGGTGCACTGAAAGAGGTTAGGAAATTTATCATGGTTATTTTTAATGGGTTTTTAAAGTCCGGCATGACACAGATTGAATTGATTCAGGAAAATTTCCTGGAGCTGCAGCGTTTTTTACTATTAAAAATATTTTTATCATTGCAATTTTTCTGTAAGAAAATACATCTATTTTTTCCTTCTAGTCCTATAACAAAGCCCTGCTTTCTAATGTTTCCACATGGTCAGATATTAGCCATTTCCCTAGATAATTTAGTTTGGTCATGTGTACGGCTAGCATTTTTATTGTAAAGAATTCTGCTAGTGGTTTCATGATAAATGCATAAAGTGTTGGGAAATGACTTTTATTGGGCTTAGTATGCATTTAATAATGCATTAACAAAATTAAATTATTTTGTGTGTATGTGTGTAGATCTTAAGAATGTATAGAAAAAGTACACACTGCCGTAGGTATGCAAGGATTTTAAAAAATGAATCTTTCCTGTGTGTATTTTRTATGCTGTAGCATAAAAAAGTACATTCCCAGGAGCTCAGTAGGTGGTTACTATCCTTTTTTCCTTTGTTTCAACATATTTTTTTAAGGCAGATCGGGAAAGAAAAGCGAGTCCCAATGACTGTCCCCCTCGTGGCCAGTCTGGCAAACCTTTACTTGCTTGAGTAAGGCTGTCCAGTGTTGGCTGGGATCTTTGTTGTGTGTGTCTTTATTGCACGCAAACAAGATGAATGGGCTGCCCATTGCTTCCCACTTGTGAAACCCTACTTTCATTTGCTTAAACGTCAGATATCTTCAGGCTGGTAGCCATGACCAAGTCAAAGTGTCTTGCTTGTTTCTTATTCAACAAAACGGTGTATGCATGTGTAGTTACGCAAAACTCAGTTTGGCTTACTCATTTCATCATGTTAYGTTTATGATGCAAAAAATCAGTATATTGAGTCCTATGTATTATTGAGGAATTAAAATATTCTAATATTAAGACTATTATTTCAGAAATGCATGCATCTGCATTAATATAAACAGAGCAAGGGAATAAAAAGGGATGGTGTGCAATATATTGTAACCCTCATTGATTTAAGATCARAATGCCAGTAAGAAGGAGTAGACTGAAAGAAAATTGTGTGTGTGTTTATTTCAAACACATGCAAAAATAAAATACTGTATCATCCACCACTGCTGATCGTATTTACAGGAGGCAGATGAGCTGTCTTGCCTACGAAGAAATCAAAGATAAAGAGCAGAATTAAAACAAACAGAAACAGCCCACTGATTTTGAATGCCTCTGTTCTGAATGCCTCTTTTGAAGATATGTATGAGGATGTGACTTTTCAGCAGCTAGAGATACACAGTGTTTTCTGAAAGCCTTTTCTTTCCTTCAGGGCTAAAATGGCTAACCGAACCGGAGATGTGAAAAACTCTAGTCACACTTGAGTCCTGGCCATGATAAGTAAACTATATATGAGATGAAGGTCGCAGAAATGCAGACTTATGGATGGCTTTTTTTTGTACCCTGATGTCAGGTCTCAGGGAGGAAAAATAACACAAACCTCAATTTTATCATGGTCAGAAATGCTTTATGAGAGGCAGAAGTCAGATCACACAGGTTTTGTTTTAGTCATCTTGAAGTGTGTTTGCTTATATGAAGTTTACTGATGGACGTGTAACTAGCAACTTTATTACACTTGTGGTTTTATTACAGTCAACCTGTTTTATAGCTTGCTGTATCTTGTGGTGTCGTAGTATCACAAATTATATTTAAATCCTTTGACCTCCTTCCTGTTTCACTTTCTCCGTATGGTCGCACATATGCTCTCCTCTTTTTGTTTTCTGACCCCAAATTTTCCTTGGAGCCTGCATCACGACAYGTGCATGCTCTCCTGCTTTCTGGGACACTGAGGATTCTCCCTGGCTTCACGGCCACCCGTTCGGATGGGTCCCCCCTGCTTTGCTAGAAAGCAGCCCTGCGCTGCTCGCCCCTCTTCTACGTGTTCTCTCAGCCATATTATTGGATGTAGCATCACAGTCATATCCCTCATCTTCAAGTGCGYGGCTCTGTCTCCATTTATCTTGTACGAAATGGCTGTAGCCCTGCCAGGGTAATACTGCCTGCTGTTTTCTAGAAATTGCTTACCTGTCTGTCAAGGGAAGCTGCTTAGAGCTCCTGACTAGAAATCAGGATAAGCACTCCGCAGATCCCTCTGCCTCCCTTACGTGGAAAAAAAAGATGGAGAAAAGGCTGCCCTTGTTTAGCCCGAGTAACATTGTCTGCTTATCCTCCTCAGCCATCTTGTAGCCTTTTTTTTTTTTTTCACTGCACTGATAAAAATAGGTAGCACTGTTGAGTAGAAATAATAAACTCATACAAATCCATACAAATGAACACTGTGTAGATGGTAGCAAGTAAAGTTTGGAGACGCAGAAAGTTTGCTATCTCCCAGAGGTAGCCTTCCCTAGAAATGGTAATCCAGTGTTCTGGAAATAGTAACCTGATGGTTTTTCTCTCATGGTATGGCAAAGGAGTACTTTGGTAGTGAATTAGGTGCAAAGAGCCCGAGATAAGCCTGCTCTCACCCCGGGTCTCGCAAACCCACAGAAAGGCCGGGCACAGAAATATGCTGAAACCCACAGGAAACGTCTGCTGCACCATCACATGAGGTCAGTCAGGCATACTGTGCTTTAACGAGCGCAGACAAAACAAGCTTTGGTGAAAATGTCACAGTCTAAACACGGGTAACAAAACACAGACTAATACAGTCCAAGCTTGGTGGGAAACACCATGGGAAAAGATTTAGAAACCTTCTGGCGATCTTGCTGAGGTGAAGAGCTATGAGTGCTTTCAGCGTCACCCAGTAGCAATAGCACCGCACGCCCAGGCGGGAGGAGCGACTGGTTTCTTATTAATATCACACTACTACTCATTTCCAGTAGCATCCTATAAAAGCAGTACCCTATTTACAGCTTTCATTTCGCATTAATGAAGTGGAATACTGATGTAGCTAATCAGCACTAGCAGTATGATGCAAGCACGCGGAGCGGCGGTGGTGGTGGCAATCATCTTAGCCCAGTTGCCAGGATAAAAATAACCCCCGCCAGCCCTGGGAAGCAGCAGCTCCCCAGCTGCGGAGGAGCACAGCCCGGGACCCCGCAGCTCCGCGCTGCCCTGGCTCCCGGCTGCTCCCGCAGCCTACCTGGAGCAAGAAAAGAAACGATTCTGTTATCCCTGTCCATCCCCTTTGCTGCTTCTCTTCCCAACCCCTGAACGTGGGCATGAGTTTTTGTACTTGCACTTGGATCTGGACTCAGATTTTCTCAGAAAACCAAATGGACGTAGATTGCCAAATACGCTTGTATAATTCAGGGGTGGTTGTTTTTTTTCTCTTCATGGCACTTTGTGAGCTTAATTTAATCCCTGTCATTCCTTATATGTGGGTAAATGTCATCTACTTCATTTCATGAATGAATTAACACAGCCATGCAGAGTCTGCGTCTCCCGCACTGCTCACTTGGAAGGGGGAAGGGATTAGTAAATGTGTGTGACACCCTCAAGTTGCTAAACCCCAGCCGAGGTTAGAGATACCCAGAAACAGATCTCGTTTGCAGCCTGGTGTAAGGTACTTGAAAGACTCTACCAGCTCTGTACCTTGTAATGGCCCCAATCAGCCCTCCTTCTCCTTATTCTCAACGCTAAATATATTACTTTCATACCATGAGTCTCTTACTGCACCTGACAAGGGAGGAGGTCCTTTAAAAATAGCTGTGCTTTTAGCGGTGGGGAGAATATAAATAATCCCGGAATTTTCTTCCTTTTTTGATACTTCCTTAAGCATGTCAGAAAGCAGAGGTCTTTTGGCAAGGTGCAAGTTTGAGATAGCGCAGAGGTTCTTGGTATGTAGAAGATAGCATTTTTAATCCCGGGTGTGTGGACAAAGAGGTGGATGCATAGCAATACAGAGCGGCGCAGAAAGTGTGCTTGAGTGTCTGGGCATCTTGTTACATGATATTTTTAATACAGTCAGGAATTGAATTAATAGTTCTATGTGCTTATTTTAAAGCTTTCACGACATGAAAAGAAGGATAGTTCATCGAAAAAGGAAATGAGGAAGAATTTATTCTTAAGTAGAAATCACTGTGGCCATGTCTTCTTTTTCATGAATTTACACAATGGGTTGGATTAGTCTCCGGCTGAAGCATGTGTGTGTGTTGGCAGAGCTGTGCTTTGAAACTTTTCTCTGTGCCTGAGACTGCTCAGTGCTACTGGGGCTTCACTTTCGTGTGCAAGAAGTTCACCTGTTTCTAGGGTGTTGTGGTTTTTGGGGGGGGGTGGTGGTTGGGGTTTTTTTTGGGGGGTGGGGCGTTCGTTTATTTTAAACAAAAAGCAGAAAATATTTTCTGTAGTTTTAGTAGTGATGCTGGCCTANAAGTGGTAATGTGCATTTCTCAGTTCTCTAATCCAGAGATACTCAGCTTGTCAGTGCTTTATAAAAATATTCCAGGAAGGCACCCTGCCAGCTAGAGTCGCAGCCYGGGACGCAGGAGCAGTGGCACAGGAGTTAGCTCCTGACTTTCCAGCAGACTTCCCACTGCCTGAAGAAAACTGGCGTGGGATTTCCAGGTGTACGTGGCAGCCGAGGAGCTCTGTTCTCACAGGGTATCAACACAAAAGAAAAAAAAAAAAAAAAGGTGATTGCTGGCAATTCCCAGCTCCTCCATACCTGCCTGTCCTCCAGTCCCTCAGATGGAAAATGGAGGACGTTGTTTGTTTTTCCCACTCCAGGTTATTTACATTGTAGGTTCCGCAGGCCTAGAATAAGCCTTCTGCTTATGTATAACTCCTGCCAAATTAGGGCCCGGGGACCTTGGAGGCCTCTAGCTGCTAATACAACACAAATAATAATGGGACTTGCGGTACCTGACAGTTTTTTGTCCCCTCCTTTCCTTTCCTCTCAGCCCAAAGTAACCCTTTCCGTGAAGACTGTGTTTGGGCTTTGCAGCTGTTTGTTACGTATCGCTTAGTCCTACAGAGTCTGAATTGCCTGCAAGAGCTGGAAGGGGACAGTGCTCATGACAAATCAATTTGCTGACCTCTGAAATAATTAAGCAAGTAACGGCAGGCTTCAGTCCTATTTTAAACAAGCAGTGCGCTATTCGTTTTTGCGTTTCTCTGCCTGCAGTGAATGGGTGTCTCTAACAAAAAAGGCAGAGTGATCGAGGAACTTTTTTTAAAGGAAATGTCTCCTAAGATGGTTRGACTCGATGATCTTAGAGGTCTTTTCCAACCTTAATGATTCTATGATTCTATAAGAAAATTAGCCTTTTCACCTGTATCTCTGTGTCTTTGCATCCCTCTCCTTTTTTTTCCCCCTTTTTTTCCGGTTCTTTGTTCTTTGCTCTTCYCTGAGGAAGGTAGAGATAATAAATTTTTCTATTTTCATTTAGCTTTCCAGATGATCTTTGTGTACTTTACCAGACTGCAGCATAGAAAACAAAGCCCTGTTTATTGCCTAACAGCATATATGTGTTTTATGATTAATGTGATGTGTTTGTAATACATGCGACTGATAATAGATAGGGAGATCAAAGTCTTCTGTGAATTGACAGCAGCACCATAAACAAGGTGAAAGGGTTGCAGGTGTTTCCCACATGGGTGTTACACAAAAACATATGGCCCTTTGCCATGATGTACTGCGTGCGCACTCCATCTTTTCCTGCGCAGCAAGGCAACGTTGCTGTGAGCTTTGCTCAGAGAGCATGTCCATGGCTCAGGACCTGGGGGATGCTGTCGGCAGCAGATGACCGTGCAGTGTGACCAGAGTGATCTTGGGGGCACAGAAAGGATAATGCTAAATCGGTCCTTCAAATTAAAAGTAGCTAATTGATCTGCTACATCGCCTGACAACAGAAATCTGCGTTCCCGGGGAGGGGTCCCTGGYGAACGCTGGAAAGGGAGATGGTGTGCTTGGGTGTTGCAGGAGGGACGGGGCAGTCCAACCTGCCTCTCGTCTCACTGCTCCTACCTCAGCTCATGGTTGGGCTCAGCAGCTCATCTCTCAGGCATCTCTTACCTCCATGGGGTAACTTCTGTGGCCATGGCCATGGCCATGGCAGGCACTAGGTGAGTGTTGGGACACCTGGGCCCCATCTCTGCAGAAAGCAATGGTGGGGCACACGCAAAACAGCAGAAATCATTGCTGGATTGCTGCTTATTCTTGCCAATAGAAGAAAAGATGCGTTTACGAAATGGCTAAATATTTGCCAAGAGTACTGCAACATCCTGGGTGAAACCTGAACACGAGGCAGAAGTCTCTGTCCCTTTCATTAATTGCCTTAAGAGTGGTGCTTGTCTGCTCTTATGGACCAAACTGCTGCAGTTGAGTGTGTTGGGTGTTTGTAGCCTCTTAARTTATTAAAACACTCTGAATGCAGATTGACTTCTTTTGCTCAATATACTGTAACGCAACCACCCCCTTGACCTGCGAGCCTTTGGTAAACACACTAGAGGGCAGCCTGCCTTTTCTGTAACTTGTAGGGGTAAATCCATGTCCTCCGTTGAACGCTTCTGAAAAAACTTTTTGCCTGGCCCTCCTGGGCATGGTGCAGCACACAGCTGCCCGCTTCTGCACCAGCAGCCCACTGGGGCGACAGCTCATCATCCACCCTTTCATCTGCTGGAGGAAGCTAACACTGTCCTCATGCTGTTGAGGTACTGGTACCAGGTCTTTCCTGTCTCACCTTCCAACAGAGCTAAAGTTGGTGGTCTGAAAATGTGGATTTTTTTTCTCTATTTTGGAGGGCTGCAGTTTAAACTGAAATTTAGTAGAAATTGCCCTAATGACGTAACTTAGATAACTGAGGCCTCATCTACACTTGAAAATTAGACTCATGCGTGGGTCATGAAGTTTATTTTTACCAGTATGGCAGTGTTACAACAGATTCCCACGTGGACAGAGTTGCATCGCTCTGAGGACACCGTACTACGTTCACATGTTCTTGTTTCTGTGCAGGAGTGAGCTAGATAGTCACGAGCATTTGTATTACATCCTGAATGCCCTACATGAAAATATTACAAAGGGTTGTGTCAAGCATTGTAATGGTACTGTATCACTGTAGTTAAAGGTAGGACTTCTGTGTGTGGACAAGCCCTGTGAAAAGATTAACCTAGAGAAAGTTAATAAAAAGTGCTGTCCTAAATTATTCATGAATCCATTTGTAATGCACTTGCCGGGAGGCTTTTGTTTTTCTCAAACTCTTATTTATTAAAATCTGACAAGAATATCGGGTTTTGTTCAATAATAAATCTAAGTCTATGTGAGGCTGGTGATATCCTCATGTAGTAATACAGAATCAAAATGAAGTTACATGGCAGGGGTGAATATGTTATTTACTTGGGAAGAATAGATTATTGTTCAGGAGGATTTTATCTTTTACTTGCCATTTCAGAACAAGTGAAAAAAAAAAAAAAAATCTAGTTGAGAGATATCCTCTTGGTTTGTGACCAAGGCCTTGATCCTGCAAAGGATTTTAAATATGTTAAAACCTAGTTAAGCATATTTCTGGTGGCTTTGCAGGTTCTGGACCTGTGTTTGCTAAATGAAATAGCTCATATGATCTTGTTTCAACTTAGCTGTTCTTGTCCTTTTTCCTTAACTTCAGGAGAAGATCATGGAAGTCATGCTCCTAACCTGTGGATTTTGACTTCCAAAACATGTCCATACACACCCTCTTCTTCTTGTGTCCTAGAAAAGGTAGAAAGATTAGATACAGAAAGTAGGGGAATGGAAAAAAGCCAGGGAGAGAGCTTCTACTGTTCGGGATACAACAAAAGATGGTAGTCTGTGTGTGCTTTACAGCAGTCATTCCTTAAAAGCAGGCAGAACTTTGCTTAAAAAGCAATTCAAGATATTTTTTCAGTATTTTCAGTTTATTAATTTTAGGAGATTTTTTTCCCTTCTCTTCTTTCTCCTTCTCTGCCCTTATTTATAACTGGATAAGGAAAGGAAAAACAGGTGCCTATAGATAGAAAGTTAGAGACGAGTAAATAAAAAAGAAAGAGCTTAGCTGTGGAAGCAGAACTGGGAGTTCGGGTGACTGCTCTGAGTTGGAGGATGATGAATAGATTTGTTTGCATAAACTTGGCTTGTGAGTCACTTTCTCATAAAAGCAGCTTGAGTAGGAGATGTTCCTGTCCCAAATTTTAGTCCTGAATGCTTTCAAGCACAAAGTGCACTGTGACATAAGGGCTCCAACTGTCAGTACTGTCCTGTTATTCCAGTGGACCAGAGCTGGAGCTCTGCAACTTCCCAAGTTTGAAATAATCTAGGAGTGTCTCTCGTGCACACACGCACATGTGCTTTGCATGATGTATCTTGGTGCCTCTTGGTGGTCAGGGTTAAGCTGTCTGGGTAGACATAATCAGCTTCTGATTCAGATTTGAATCTGGTGTTAGGGATTTGGTCCCTATGAAAAGCTGTGTGTTGGAGGACCATCAGTCACTAACCATTAAATGAGACAAGGAACTTGATAAACTTGGAGAGGGGAAGAGAAAAGCAAGGTGTGAGTGTGAGAGGTCAGTATTCATGGCTGATCATCCCGGGTAGGTTTGGAGCAGCACAGGTCTTCGCCTTGGGAGCTTGCTTTGCCTCTCTAATACCAGAGAAGTTGTACAAAGTACATGCGGAAGGGGCATGTAGGGCATTATCCTCTTTTGCCAAAGACTGTCATCAAAGCACTCTTTAAAATGAGGCCTCAGCTCTTTCTTATGCACCTATTAGGATTCTGAAGAAAAGTTTGACCATTAACAGACAGCTACTTCGCTGTGGTTTAGCAAACTGGAAGAGGTGAAAAAGGTGTATTTTAATAGAACGTACAACCTGTATCTAAGGTTCAAGTGGAGCTTGTGGGTTGGATTTGGGAAATAACAGTTCCCGCTTGAAACCCACCAGAGAAGAAAAGAAGATCTCTTCCTTCCTGAAGAAAATTATTTTCTTTTTCTTCTCTGCCATTTGTTTGTTATGAGTTTTGGTGGTACAGGGGTCAAGGTGGACTGTGAAACCCTGCTTTGGAATCAAGATATTTGTCTGACTTGTTTGCCCCCAGTGAAATCAGTGCTGCTGCAGCTTCATTGCCATGGGAACCTCCAGTTACTAAATTTAATTCAGCCCAGGGTTTGCTTGTCTGTTCTGTTGCTGCAGTGTAGACAGGTGATAAGCAATATATTGATACTAATCTATATCATATCAAAATGGTTAGGCATCGATATTACCAYGGTATTGCAGCATCTGTGGTATTGCTCTTGTGTTCTGCTCTGAGCTGCCCGGCCCTCCTGTGCCTGCCTCCAGCCTCCTCTTCCTCTCTTTTGGCAGAGCAATGGCAGCACCACCTGCATAGTCTGGTCCAGCAGTAGGCAAAGGTAGGGACTGCAGGCAACCTCTGCTTGCTGGTGGTACTCCTTCCTCCSCCTGCAGCGCAGCCAAGCACAGAGTGCCTGTGGGCCTTAGGGGGAATGCTGCTGGAGAAGGGAGCTCTGCACCCCTAGGAGTTGCGGGGTTGGGGTGGGTCCCAGTACCTCTGCGGCACCCACAATGGTGTGAAGTCCCCCAAGGACAGACCCTGGCTCCAAAGATCAGATTAAACTGGAAGCGGAAGATAGAGGGTGTACGAGCAGAGAGTGAAAGACTCCTATCACCCAGTCTTCTTCTAAATTTTTATTAATTTCTTTATACTTGGTGGACCTTTTTTATTTCTTTTTTGTTTCTTTCTTTTTTCTCATTGGTGTTATGTAAGGTTCAGATGGTATCCATGAGATGGTTGTGTTCGTGGTAATGCAGAGCCTGGGGTCTGAGATGCACTCGGTTCCAGTGCTACTAGAAGTGGAAGTGTGCCTTTGCTGCAGYCACACTGGGGGGACTTCTGGAAAGGCTCATTGTAGATGGGGCTTTGCCATGGAAAGATATTTCATGTGGCTAACTGCAGGATAATCGACTTTGTAGGTCTTTCATGGTTGTTTGGGTTGTTGGTTACTAATATTTTGCCCCTCTGTAGTTTGGTTTAGTGATACTACATCACTTTGTACAGAATTCACAGTAAGCATAGAGTGTGTAAACCTGTATGTTAAAATGTTGGCTGAGTATTGATTAATCAGGAAAAGGTTTTAAGCTGGTTCCTTTAAATTCCAGGACGATGCATCTTAATTTAATAGTTGAGAGGGATGGGGAAAGATACTCAAAATACATTCAAGGGAATGTATTTTCTGTGCTGTTTGTTCATGGCAAGTGTTTTCAAGCCAACAGAGGTATTTCAGGGAAGGTGATGGTTCTCTGGTTGATGTTATCTGCTAAAATGACTCTCTACTTACTTTCTCTGTAGGTACTACATTGGTCGCCAGATGTTTGTGGTGGTCTCCACACCAGAGATGATCAAGCAAATCTTAGTGACAGACTTCAGTAACTTCACCAACAGAACTGTAAGTAGATAGAAAGGTTGGCTTTGTTGATGGAGGTGGTAGTACTGTTAATTTGAGCTCAGACCAAAAGTGACTGCAAGGGAGCGGGAAATAGAGAGGGGGAAAATGTACATGGTTCAATGAAACTTGAAGGTATGTAAACTCACTATATACATTTCAGTCAAAGACTCCTCTTACCAGGATGCTCTGAGGATGAAAAAGAATGTCCTTAAAAGAGATACAATGCCCTTGTGACTGAGGCACCAGATGGATGCTGAAGGGAGAGGCTTTCAATATCCAGTTTTGCCACTGACCTCCTGTGAAATCCTGGGAAAATCACTTACTAGCACTCTTCCTTGTTCTCAATCTGTAACATGGGGACAGTGTTATTTGCTTTCTCCCACCCATGGTCTGTTTTGTGTTTTTAGACTTTCTAAGGCAGGAGCAGGCTGCTTGGGACAGGGACATGCTTCCTGCAGCTAACATGTTGCCTTGTCATACTTACCACTCTGAAAATAACAAATAGCAAATGAATTTGGGATTAGCAAGGATTTATACATATGCTGTTGGTTACTTATTTTACTTATCTATATACACATATATATAAAAAAGCTCTTTTTCAAGTACTGGTTAGAACAAATAATGAGGGGGGAATGGCCAGAGGAATAGTAAAGATTTTTAGCAGTTCCTCAGCATTTTACAAGGAAATACTGTCACTGTGACCGCACGCTGCCTCAGTGCCATCCATTCCCTGCTTCCTCCTGGCCCCTTTGTATGCTCAAACCTGCTCAAATAAACTCACATGTATTCAGGAGGGTTGTTTGTGCCCTGAGGGAAAGTTTCATCTCTGATCAGCTGTCTGTCTCCTCTGCCCCTCTGATTCTCTCTGCAACCAGACGGTCTGTTTGCAGACTGCTTGTGTCCTTTGCTTGCTTCTTTTGGTACATGAGGTTCATCTTGTGACTACCTGTATCTTACTGAATAACCACTTGTACCACTCACCCTCCGTTCTGCCTATAACTCACATCTGAATGGAAGAATCCCACTGTGCAAGCTTCTTAGGCTGAAGTTGTGTGTCGCAAGGGTCTTTTCCCCATTTTCTCTATATTTGAAGGAATTTCCTATCCCTTCCCTTCTTCCACCCCCAAACAGGAACCCTATTTCTTCCTGTCTATAACTTTCCCATGCTTTTCTCCGGCATGTTTGATAGGAATAGACTGTACCCACTATTCATAGCAGTAGCTGGTGCCCAAATAACACCTCCCTGAAATTAGAGAGCATTCCTTTGAGGGTACATTCAGATATTCATTCTGATCTTAATTTTAGTCAGCCTTGTCATTTGAATATATCTGTCTGTGCATTGTCACCCTTCTTATTTGGCAAAATTTTTCTTTCTCTCCAGGCTTTTGTGGTCAGAGGTTTATCTGTCTTTCTTGTGGTTGTACATCCACCTGTCATGGTCTGTAACATTTGTGTTCCTCTCTAAAATTCAGGTAGGTCAGGTCACTATAGCCAGTCTCTCTCTCTCTCCCCCCCCCTTTTTTTCTTCATCAGGAATCTGTTAGGTATAGCTGTCTGTGTAGTTTCGTATCTTGCCCTTATCGCTTGACTGTCCCCTGAACCATTTGTGGCTTTTCTGCACAACATCCTGCTGTATGGATGAGGAACTGAGGCACAGACTGAGTGACATCCCCGCCACTAACCAGAAAGCCTGTGGCAGGTGAGAAAATTTAACTCCTAGCCCTCTCTTTTACAAAATGAACAGTTTCCCCCCTGTGCACTGTTGCTATTTCTGGCTTGCTTAATGCCCAAGAGTCTAATTCAAATGAACTTGTTTCATCTTATGTGCTTTTATCTGCTTGTTCCATGGTCTTCTCACACAGCTGCAATCTTTGAGTGTTGTTATTTCTCACTTCCCACTTTGTTCCCCCTGTTCCAGCCATTGCTTTTCACTTACTGAATACAAGCAGCCTTCAGTTTCTGGGTCCTTCCACATCTAACCTGGGGATCTTCTTCTCCTCTTGAATTTTCACACTGGAAGCTGCCTCTCCTCTTTAATGAGCTCTCTCAGTGAAGTGTTTGGCTATCCCACACACTAACGATTCTATATAAATAATGCTGGATGGTATGTAATGAAGGCCAGTGGAATTTATTCAGATGTGATCTTGGTTGTATGTGAATAATGGTTGAAAGGTGAGAGTGAGAAAAGCACTTTCCAAGTAATAGAATTCTTTCTTCTCATATTGACTGAATAAATGTCGGTTTAAGACTTTTAATAGGGTTGCTGTTTGTATATTTTAAAATTACTCAAAGCAAGTTCCTCTACTTTAAGTGAGGGTTTCTAGTTGCCAGTGGAGAACTCAAAATGCAAAATGGATCGCCTTACCTTATTTTACCCATTCCTTCCCCAAATGGTCTACTGATGAGTGGTTATAGAATTGACTTTTGAATCAGTGCTGTTCACAAAGCTAGGCTAATATCTTTCAGTCCAGACATGGCACACGCTTATTATTTCAACTCAAAGCCTTTTTTAGCTTAAAAGTGTCAGTCTTTAAGGGTGAGAAGGATGGGAAAGGGGATGAGACCACTGGGTTTGAACAGGCCTTGGGAAAACCCACCGTGCTTTTATTTTCTTCCCCACCTCCCCAAATGCATTTCCAAAATCAAGATTTGTACCTCATCCACCACAGGTGAAATGTGGAGTAACCTAACCCAGAATGCCACAAAGAGAGATTATTCACCACACTCTGTAGCAGTTGTGGCAATCATATGTTAACAAAGTGTCACCAAGTTGCAGGCTGTGCAGGACTAGTTCTAAAAGGTAAGTAGAAAGCTAAGGGGTAGAAAAAGTTTATATTCCATGTTTACTTTGCTGTTCTTTCAATTGATCTTAATATATATATTAGGGTAAGAGACAATGGGAAATAGAACTTGTGAAGGGTTGCAAACAGTGGATGATATACTTGATAGACAGAAGTGGATAAGATGATGATTCAGTGAACTCCGAGCTTTTATTAAAGCTGTCTATAATGTGATGTGTGGTGTCCCTCAGGGGCCCGTATTGGGACCAGTACTGTTTAATATCTTCATCAATGACATAGACGGTGGGATTGAGTGCACCCTCAGCAAACTTGTAAATGACACCAAGCTGAGTGGTGCGGTCGACACGCCTGAGGGACGGGATGCCATCCAGAGGGACCTGGACAAGCTCGAGAAGTGGGCCCGTGTGAACCTCATGAGGTTCAACAAGGCCAAGTGCAAGGTCCTGCACCTGGGTTGGGGCAACCCCCGGTATCAATACAGGCTGGGGGATGAAGGGATTGAGAGCAGCCCTGCCAAGAAGGACTTGGGGGTACTGGTGGGTGAAAAGCTGGACAGAAGCCAGCAATGTGCGCTCACAGCCCAGAAGACCAACCGTATGCTGGGCTGCATCAAAAGAAGCGTGGCCAGCAGGTCGAGGGAGGTGATTCTGCCCCTCTACTCTGCTCTGGTGAGACCCCACCTGGAGTACTGCATCCAGCTCTGGAGCCCTCAGCTCAAGAAAGACATGGACCTGTTGGAGCGAGTCCAGAGGAGGGCCACGACAATCATCAGGGGGATGGAATGCCTCTCCTATGAAGAAAGGCTGAGAGTGTTGGGGTTGTTCAGCCTGGAGAAGAGAAGGCTTCGGGGGGACCTTATTGCAGCCTTTCAGTACTTGAAGGGGGCTTATAAAAAAGATGGCAGCAAACTTTTTAGCAGGGCCTGTTGCGACAGGACAAGGGGGAATGGCTTTAAATTAAAAGAGGGTAGATTTAGACTAGATATAAGGAAGAAACTTTTTACGCTGAGGGTGGTGAAACACTGGGACAGGTTGCCCAGAGAGGTGGTAGATGCCCCATCCCTGGAAACATTCAAGGTCAGGTTGGATGGGGCTCTGAGCAACCTGATCTAGTTGAAGATGTCCCTGCCCATGGCAGGGGGGTTGGACTAGATGACCTTTAAAGGTCCCTTCCGATCCAAATTATTCTGTGATTCTGTGATTCTATGATGTCATGCCTTTGAGTGCTCGTAAGAAGAATGACCTTCATCTGGGATTGTGCACTTGCTGGCTGCTTGCTGGGAAGTCATCAGAAGACCTTTATGGAATCTTTTAATCTGCTGAGAGGACTCTTTTGGAAGCATCTTGTGTCCTGTCTCCACATCCAGAGAGACCTGGACTGCTTGTACACTTCTCTCACATTGAACCTATCTGCTCACTCATTATATGGACAAAGTAGATTTTGCATGTGAACAGAAGCCAAACTCCTGTTCATTTTATGCAATTATGTTTCCCTTTGATATTATACATTTCACGTCTTTACTATGAATATCTTTCGAATACTGCTGTAAAAAGCCTTTTAGGTTCCCTTGTCCTCTTCGGTTGTTTCTGAGTTACTGATTAGTAATTCTTGTGACAGAAGTATATGGTGACTGCAGATCAAATCTGCATTGAGGTTCACTTCCTTTTAGAACAAGCAACCAAGTCTAGCACGCAGGGTGTTATTCCCCTCTAGGCATGGGGCACATTTATTGTTAACTGTATAATCACAAGAAGGCAATAATGACATTTTACTTTCCCACTTAATTTTGACTTGATTAAGGTAAGCATTGTAGCCATTTAAAAACAAAAATGTCGACTATAATGTACCTTCATACTTGAGGCATGTGAAGCCTTTTCCCTATGTTTTTAATTATAGTTGAAGAAGAAAAGATGAAAATTAGCTTATAGACCTTCTGCCAAAAAACATGGAATTGATTTTAATTTAGGTTAACCATGGAAACCTCAGCAGCATTCTAGGCAGGGCTGTGCTGCAGTAAATGATACCTTTTTCTCACAACTATGGTAAGTCATCTCTTGAATAGAAGTTTTCTTTTAAGAGCACTAAGACAGTTTTTAGCTGCATTACTGTGTTGTGAGTAAGATAGGTTTATGATTTTTGTTGCATTCTGCCAGGCAGGATAATGATACACAATCTGTTTTCAGATTGTTTATAACTTCTGCATTGAAAATTTGTTTTTGAATTAGTACTTGAGAATCATTAAACTGTACTGTTAAAAACGTAGGAGCAGAATGTTAAGATGGAGCAATGTGAAGAGAGATATTACCTGGTATGTAATTTAAATGATTCAGAAGTTGTAGGCCAAAGTATTTGCTAAAAATGTGGATCAGTGAGCCCAAAGGCAAAGGTAAGTACTGGCTAGTCAAGGTTTGTCAGGCTGCTGGAGACAGTGCTCTGCCAGGCTCCCTGTGGCTGTCACAAGTGGAAACTAGTAGTTGATCCAGACCAAATCCTTAAATCTGCATGCCAACCAGCTGGAGGAGGGTGACATTTTAAAATACAAAAATCTACACCGATTCTAATAGCTCTAAGAAAACACTGTTTTCTCATCAGGAGCTTTGCTGCTACAGTGGAAAAAGTAACAACGGATTAACAACAAATAATAATGAAGTGGTAAAAGTAAGAAAAAAAGTAGCATGGAAGTTGATATAACATGGCAGTACAAATTCCTTGTATCCCTCTTGAAGGAAAAGACAGTTGCCTGAGGTGCTTTTCTTTTTGCTTCTGTCTGTCCTTCCCCTTCCCCTCCTCCTAGTTCATCTGTGTGGGACATGATTATTCTTTTCATGTGTAGAATTTGCCTGTTACACTAAGCTGTTGGCCTCATCTTTATTTTGCTAAATCTGTAAAGCTTCAGGCCTGCCTGTGGCATTAAACAAATAAAATACAGCCACCAAATAGGAAGGAGCCTATTTTCTGCATCTTGTTCAGCTGTGGTCCAGGACGGCTGCCATACCCCTGCATCGGCTGTTCTTTCTGCTCTCTTGTGAGGGGACACAGTACTGGCAAGAAAAGTGTTGGTGTATATTGCTCTATCAAAAGGTCTATCCAAATTTGATACCAGATGCCCTCCAGAGGTTCCTTCCAACCTCAACCATCCTGTAATTCTGTGAATTTTGGGTCAGGCCCTCAGCCAGCATAAATCAGCATAGTTCTATTAACTTCAGATGACCCTGCACCGACTGATAGCGATTATGTGTCTCCAGAGCAGGGCTGGGATGCACAACTGGCTTCAAACAGCTGCGTGTCGTGCCTCAGGAACTGACTCTGTGTGCGTGTGTGTGTGTGTGTATGTGTTCTTGGCCTTTTGCAAGAAGTCACTTGCGTGTCTTGTGCAAGATCTTACTTGATGCCTTCTGCCTTGATTTTTAGAGTACAGGCATTGCCTGTACGCAGCAGCCCCGCTGATGTGCCGTCATTCGGTAAACAGTGGTAATTCAGCTGTGTATCCAAATCCACGGTCTGATCCAGCTTATGGGCTGGGCTGTTTCTTCAGTCCCTCTCTCACAAATATGGTTTATTGTTTTGAAAAATAAACCCACTAACATATTCATTTGTAGACATGTCATATAAAAATAGTTAAGGAATGAAAAATTGTGTACTGTTGCCAAAAGATGCATATACATGCTGTCTTGACCCTGTACTCTTGGTTGTTTGGTTTAGAAATGTTTCTTTTCTTCAGATTAAACGTCCTAGGATTATTTCCGGGTGTGTCAATGCCATCATCATCATCATCCTTTCACGTGAATTTCTTAGTTTAGTTCCAAATTGTTGTTGCAAAGTGCGATGAACTCAGTTTGTAAACRGATGATGAGTGTGCTTTGTTAGAGGCTCACCTTCGCGTGGGCGCGTAGTTTGGAGCACTGGTGACGCAGAGTATGACGGCGGGTAAGTCAATATTTGGAAAATGATTCAAACAAATGAGAAAAAAAGGTGAAATATATATAATGAGATCTTCATTTTTCCACCCTTTAAAATGACTGTTCAGTGGGATGGTTTAGTGATGTTCCAGTGTGTGCTAATAATTTGATTGTGATATTTAGTTTTAAAAACAAGCTGGGTTTTGTGGCAGCAGAGGGAAGGAACGTGCTTTAAATTTGTTCACTGCCTCAGTCTTTTTAGATATGTTTTTTCATTTTCCCATTCCTTCATCTTGTTTCATCTTGGTTTTTGTTGGGTTCACATAGAACATGGAAGGTGACCAGCATAACGCTTCTGGAGCCAGCATGTCCCAGGATTAGTTGTTATACCTGCACGTGTGCGTGCGTGCATATTTGTATATATTTATGGATGCATACAGATGCACACATATTGATTTGGGGTCTTTTTGTGATTTGAGGAAATGCTGAATCTCTAGTCCTCACTAGAGCCTTGTGGACATCAGTTGTGCCGTATCTTATTATGGAAACTTCACAAAATGTGCCTCTGTATATGCGATATATGGGACATTTCAGTTTCCTGATGCAGCAACTGTCAACAGGACATTTCAGTTCCTGATGCAGCAAAGCCATCACACCTGATGGCAGGCCGTGCCTTGAACATTCAGTTCTTTGTGATACAGAGCTGCGATGTTCTCTCCTCCCTCTCTCCCTCCCTTTGCAGGACAAATTCAAGCAAGTGTCGATCCTGCCACATGTACAATAAGGCTCAGTCTCATTGAGCTGAGAATATTCAGTGCTTCCAAAAATCATTCTGTGCCTTACGAGGATAAGTGAAAAGGTGTCCAAGCAGTGAATTTATTAAGATTTACTTTTTTTGCCTAGCAGTTTTCTCCAGCTGCTAGATCATAGTTGGTTTGAAATCTTGGCTGGTACAGCATCACTATAGAAAGGGAATTATGCTAGCAGGGAATGCGTTTGGCTGTATAGCACTTAACTGTTTAATATTAATTTTTTGACTGCATATTTGTGGGTGCTGTTGTACAGCCATGTGAGCCCAGCTGCCTGAGCGATTTTTCCAGTGCCAGTCCCTGCCAGGGAGCTGAGCAAGGGCTCTTATCCTTGTTTTGACCTGATGGTTCTCACTGGGCTGTGCCAGAGCAGGAGCTCCTAGGCTCAACAACCATAATGATGTATCTGCTTTCTTTCCCCAGTGTGCCTCCAAGGCTGTCTTCTAGACATACTAGGATACCTTTCTACCTTGGTCAATGTATATGTAACTATTTTGCCACCTTCTTTACCTGTTAAAATAGCTTTTAATTCTGGATTTCTTTTTCCTTTCCTCTTTTTGCTTTCAGAGCTTGCTGGTTAATTTTTCTGAGCAATTAAATCCAGTTTTGTTTAAATGTTTTAAAGTAACAGTGCATATGCTTGCAATAGACACTTTAAAATTAAAATAATAAATATTGAGAGGGTCATTTCTTTCAGACTGTGTATGTCTTTTTATGCATGCACAACAAACTGCCCCTTATTCCCCCTATGCTGAAGCTAATAGCACAAAACTAATGTTGTCAAATGATCACTGCTATTGACTGTAAAATTAATCAGACTTTGGCTTCAGTTAGCCTTAAAGAAAGACTTGACGTATTAGTAGACCGTGTTCTGGGAACCACCTGATCCTCTGAATCCCAGTGAGATGAAGTCTGGTTTTGTGATTAGGGCTCTAGGTTGGGATTTAGGAGCTCTGAGCTCAGTTTTTGGCTTTGCTACAGAATTCCTGCGTTCACAAGGGCAAATCATTTAGGAGGTGCTTTGTCACCTTAACAAATGTAAAAGAGTATGTTGGGAGTTTCCAGATGAACGTTATCATTAGTGAATGTTAGTGCTTCAGAACTGATGGCAAAGGGTTGGGATTTGGTTTATCTGTTAATTCAAATAGTTGTAGTGGTAGGTTTTTCTGTTTGTTCTTAAAAGAAGCTTCAGAAATGTAGAGGAAAAAGTTTTATTGAAAAGCTCTTTTTTTTTTTTTTTCCTTTTAAGTAACTTTCTATTTTGAAGTATTTAGAAAAAAACCTGAAGTAGTAAAGTTAATATTTACAGATTCAATTGAATGTATTTTGAGGATTATCTTCTCTCAAGTTTGTCATTTTTATTTGTAATTCTAATTCAGAACAGGAAACCAAGTGAAATCTCTGTCCTGCAAAGTGGGAAAGCTCATTTGTACTTACCTTGAACACTTGGCATGTGCCTCTGCCGACTACAATTCATAAAAAGATGTTAGCATTTGCTTATTTCTATGCACATTCTTATGTTTCATTTAATTCAGTGGGCCATGAATGTGTATTTACCTAAGTGTGTTTATTAATAGTCTGTCCAGAATGGGGACGTTCCCTTAAATAGGAGCCTTTGTTTTTCTGTGCCTCGCATGGTAAAGAGGGCGAACACAGTCTCTTTTCACACATTTAAGTATTTGATAAAGGCTTCTGAAAGTTTAGGAAGATATCGATAACAATAGTTTGGAGTGCCACGGAACAGCTTACAAGCAATCAATCTAAAACCCCTGACTGTAGTTGAGTCCAATTATGGTCTGGTTGACTGACTTGGAAAGACCCTCCGTTAAAGAGGAGAACCTCTAACTGACATTTTATTTCCTTTGAGCGGTTACATAGATGGTTTGCTGTTTGAGGAAGGTTTTCTGTGTTGTTGTGGCTGTAGGGAGCTCTCCTGCAAGAGGTCAGAATATCCCCAGCAGTGGTGGTCAGACTGTAGTTGGGCTTGGAGAAAGCCACACTTCTTGTAAGGGTGCTATTTTAACTGGCTAATATATTGTTGTCCAGGTAGGTCATGTGAATTTGTTTGCTTGAGATTTATGAATCTCTAATTGAGTAAGCAAACACTAATATTCGTCACATTTCTAGGTAAGATAGCAAATAAAACTGGCTGATCTCTCCTGTATGAAGGGCTAGCAGTGATGGTGGAAACAGATGGGTTACACACAGATGGAATACAAAATAAAAACTTTCCACTTTTTCTCTTTTCCAGACATGGGTTGTCTGTTTTCAGATGCTATGGGCCATAAACCTTGGCAATATAAAGGCAATGCAATTGACTGTAAGGAGGCTAGAAGGCTTAAAAAAAGTTTCCTCTTCCCTTGCCCCCCATCAAGACATGATGAATCAGTAGATKGAGACCACGGCTGATGTTGAGATGCACAGTCATCTTATCTTTTACAGGATTTATTATGAAGTGAGTTATTTTTCAGCATGGGTCTAAGTGTTTGAATCTATCCCCGAGTCTTCTCTGGTTTATTAATGGGCTGCAGTGCTGCCATCACCATGGTATCCTGCTACCTCTTCCCCTGTGAAGACTGCAAAAGCGCGTGTTGATGAAATTTACATTTTTAATTCTCCACTCTCCACGCCTGTACGTATAAAAATGGTTTGCAAAACCATGGGGGAACACAAACGCAAGGACAATCTGGTATCGAGAAAKAACTAGGGTTGCTGTGTTTTTTTGTTTGTTTTTAATGCTCTTTCTTTATGCCATCATACTGCAGCCATCATTGGTTCAATACCTGCTCCTAGGTAGACACCAGAACACCAGATGGATTACGTACTTTACAGCACTAACGATAGTGGCTGATAATGTGTGCAAATCTCCCTTTCACTGATTGTTCAAGGCAGTTAAGAAATACTGAATACAGCTGTACATAATTATGCTTCTTTTGAAACTAAACCAGCCTGTGAAATTTCTGTTCCTGGAAAAATGGTCAAAATTAGTCAATAACAAACCCAAAACAAACAAACAACAAAAACCCAAACCCTTTGCATGTACTTAGTTAATGGTATATTGTGACATTCTGTTTCTTAGATGCAAGGCTTCCCTGCCAACTCTATTGAGACTTAAAGGGGGGGGAAAATGCTGCATAATGAAACTACAAAAAGGTGGGTTTGCTGCAGGTGTAGGAAGATGCTGATTTGACAATACTCTGTGCATATGCACTGGTTTATGTCAGAAGTAGTTTGTGTAGGACTAAGTATGTATGTGTCTTAGTGTGTTGCAGGTATGTGAAGGGACATTCCCTATTTCTACCCACTCCCTTTCTTTGAGTTACTGTAAGATCAACTTTTGAAATTATCTTTCTTGGCTTGTTTATCCTCACCTTTTTTTTCTTTCTTCTATCATTCTGCAAAATTTCCTTTTCTAAACGACTGAAGAAAACAAGATCAGAGTTTTATTAGGTTTTGCCTTCCCTTCCCCCAGTTTTTCTCCTGTTGAAACTTGCCAATCACTTTTAAAGCCTAGATTGGGCTTTTCTGCAGCACAGGAGATATCATTAAGGCTTTAAACCCACTAATGAGGGAAATGTGCGCTGCTTGAAGGCTCCTGCAATATTAACTACATCCAATTATGTTAGGTAAACGTATGAGTATAGTCAAAACAGGATGAAAGCATATCTTTCTATTCAGGCCAAAAGCAGTCTTCTGAGCCAATCTTTCATCAAACTTACATTGGCTATTTATTTACTGGTTTTGCAGCACTTTTTTTTTTATGCTGCAAAGCTGAAGACAAACAACACTTATAGACAGGAAAGGACTACCTATTCCCAGGGCTCTGTTCCTTATTTAAAGAACACATTTTATTGCTGGATAAAATATGTGAAATCTTAAGGCTGATAAATATTTTTTCCTGTTTAAATACAGTATTGCTTCCTTATCTAATCCTGTCCTTAGCTGTCAGTGTTATGAGTAGGTGTGATGCATGTGGAGTGGAGGTGCAGTTCATGCTGGTCTTTGCTAGTCCTGACCTTTGATCTTTGTTGATTTGTTGTTTTTTAAAGGGAAGTTCAACTTATCCTACTTCTTTGGGCATATGCTGTGGGGATATTTTTTCTGAAGGTTATTCAGTCTAATAGCACGGGTTTTCAACAGTCCCTCATTTCTGACTTCGGAAACTGTTATTTGTCAGTAGCAGATTGGTTGTTTTGTTTACAGTTTTCTCCCTTTTCCCTACTCTTGACATATAACAGAGCGTCATATCCTTTGATTCCTGCCTTTCCCAGTCTGCTTTTGTTAGTAGAAGAGTAATTAGATTGTCACTTGTTCCAGAATTGGTATAGGCTCAGATCACAACATTCAAGTTGGCCTTTTTACATACTTGAGCAATCAGAGTTCAGACCCAGTACTTTGCTTTGTTTTCATGTCTTTATCCACATTTGGAGATAACTCACCTGCTCATGAACAAAAAGTCCTTTTGAAGCATCTGATGGCAGAGGAACCCATTCAGGTCTATGCAAGTGATGTTTCACAGCACAGAGAAGTGATTTACATGTACCTACCCAGAAGCCTAGAAGTTCAGCGCTGAGCATTGGAGCAGATGTGACACGGCAATATGTGATAGTTTGACTCGTTGTCATGTATCATGCCTAAGATCTGTGTAGCCTAGCTGAGTGTCCTCTTTCAAAAGGTGGCCAGCAGCAGAAGTCAAAAGACTAGCATAATAGCAAGACAGACAGTGACAGTAATCTTCCTTCTCGCTTATCTGCCCAGCCTCCAGCAACCAGTGCTGTGGTGACTTCCAGTGCCAGAGGTTGCATCTGGGCATCATTTCTCCTAATGGCTCCATTGGCTACAAATCAGTTTCCCCCCAGCACTTTTGAATCCTTTCTATTAACTATTATGCAAGCAGGTGACTTTTTTTCATGGATGAGCTTTTTGTTTCGAATGTGATAGAAGTTATATTTGGGGGCTTGTGTGTGTGCAAGTAAAGTTCATTCCTCTTCAGTGAGAGTTAATGTGATACACGTGAGCATTATTATACTAATCCTTGCAAGCCTCTGCTCTTCATTTCAAGTCTTTTAAAAGTAGTATTGTCATCTCAAAAATAGTGGGAATAATTCTCTCTTTAGTTATTTATTCAGATAGCTTAATCCATTTACCTGCCTTTATGTTTATATTTGAACTTAAACATATGAAAGGTTTTTTCCTTTCCTTTTTTTTTTTTTTTTAATCTAATGATAATATTCTTATCTAGCATAATGCTAACAACCTTTTGTTAAGATGTCTTAGCTGAACTTACCATTCCCACAGCAGGGCCTACAGAATGGATCATGTGAGCATTCCTCATCTGGTCCAACTCAGAAGCTAATCCATCTTAGTTTATGTATCAATGTGGACTTTTTCAAAACTATGCGGGCTGACTTGGCACTGAAGCAGATGATGAGTGCTCACACGGGCTCTCCACCAGCTCCATTTCAATGGTGGTAATCTCCAATAGATGGGGGGTGGTGAACAGCTGATGGGGTAGTAGCATCTTAAATTGATGCAGATGTTTTTGTAGTGGTTCTCTGACCAGAGCCTGGAAAGTTATCTTCTGATCTTTACGAAATTACCTAGCAATTAACTCCAGTAGATTTGTTCTAAGCAAAAGTTTTTGCAGTCCTGTTTTTTTGCCTGTGATCGTATACTATGTAATGTTCATTCTGCAAGAGTAAAACCTCCATGGGAAAGGATGTTTAGAGACGATGCGCTCCTTACCACTGACAGTGTGTTGCAGCTATAAATCTTACAGATCATAAATGAAAAATGAGTCGGCAGGTCTTATTTTAGTCTCTGGTGAGAATTTTTCTTTGTTTATATAGCAACCACATATCTTGGCACCACTTGTTGTAAATAGTTGATAGCAAATAGTTGGCTGGTCTGAGCCTTAGGAAGGGAACACGGTGCAGTGTGTTATGCAGGTGCTGGGGAAGTGCTGTGCTGTGCACGCAACGCTCCCGACCACGACCAAGGAAAGTTGCAGAGCAGTTGCCAGTGCTGCTGACTTTTCGTCAGCGTTAAATTCCCCGCACTTAAAAGAAAAAGGAAAGAGGAGGAAGGGTGTAAAATTCAGGTCTTCACACCACATGGCTTGCTCCCAGCTCTCCAGCGTAACGAGTGCTCCCTGGCCACTGCTCATTTTCATGTTGATTCACCTGTTTCTGAAGGCTCGGTGATGGCTAGAGGAGGCTCCATTTAGCCCCACAGACACATATGCAGCAACGGATACACACACGGATCAGGAAACAGCTATCCTGCAGCAAAAGAAAAGGATTGTTGATCATTGTTAGTTATTTACTCCTGCCAGTCTCCTCTCACTGGTGTTAAGCAATAGAAACTAAAATAACTACATTCTTTACTGAAATAATGTCCCATTCTTCTTCTTTTCCTTTCACACTTGCTTTTGCAGAAAAGGGTTTGGGGAAAGAAGTAGTAAAAACAAGAACTATCTTGCACTGTTGTCCTCTGCTAGATTAATTGTAAGTTAAAGATACACAAGATATTCTTTTTTTCCCTTTTCAAGGCAATTGCAAAGGACAGTTTCCCCATTTCCCTTTCCATTTTAAGTATGCGCATTTAGATGAAGCTAAAACTGCACTCTTGCACTTTTTATGCAGCTTTCCTAAAATAATTCTGAATAATTTAACAATGGCTCAGAAGCATTCCAGTTTAACCAGTCATTGACCTTCAGTCACGTTTTAATGTTGTCAGGACTATACTGGTATTTCATCAGTTCCAAAGAAGCTGTATAGTAGCAGAGGCCATGGTGATATCTATAATTAAAGTTGCCCAATGTCTTCCATTACAATGTTTACCTTTCAGTAGATTATCAAACTTTAACTACTTCAATTAATATTTTCCATTTAGAATTTTTCAGTCAAAATGGTCTTGCTATTTCAGAGAAGAAGCCTACGGAAAAGATAGGGTTATTTATCCATTGTGGGGAAAAATAAACCCAAAGTCTTTTTCTTTGACTTTGGCTTTGTTCCCTCTAGTGTAAGGGCTGGATATAAAAACCACTTCGAAAATCTGACCAAACTGCTTAAGTTTATAAGCCCCTGAAGAATCTCAGTAAACACAGTCTGAACAAAAATTATTAAAGAACAAGGAAACTCACTTGCTAGTATCGCTCTCTGGTGACAGGGCTCTACAGATCACTAACTTCTTCTACAAGTTGCCATGTGAGCTTTATGTCTAAAGGTTGAGAATCCTAAGTTTGCGACTGATTCATTTCACATGAAAGATTTTTTTTTTTTTTTTTAAATATGTAATATTAAAACCTTTCAGGACATTATTTTCTTTATAAATGTTACATTTGCAAAATCAAATAGAGATCCTGTGGGAAAAAATAGTATAGGATAACATAACTAAAGAATGGGACCCATTTTTGCACATGCTTTAGGATACAAAGACTGCACTCAGTCTAAGATTTTCAAACCTTTTAATGCTTTATTTTGCTCTCTTAATTTCCTCTTAATATAATCGTAATCGACTGCAGGAGGAGTAGATGGCATGCTATATTACCAGCATCAAGAATTAAAAAAAATATATACCTTACATGGCCCTTAATGTTTTCTGAGATTTGATTAGGAAATGTGTGGAAGATAGAAGTTTCATGTTGTGGCTGATTTTGAAGAGTCAAAAGCTGAAATAAAAATAAAAAGTTGATTAGAATATTTTGTTTCAGTTACAGCTACTAATGTAAAGTCAAAGTTGCTTCAGTTTGCAAAGTAAAGTTATTTTGTTCCAAAAACATATATAACAAGATATTTTGTTGGAACTTTTCTCCATTTTTTCTTCCAGAAAGCCTGGAAAAACAAATTGATTTTGCAGTATTTCCAGTTTCTCCCAACCATGCAGCTTTATTTAAGTTTCTCTAACCAGCTCTGGTTTTATTTTGTTTAATGTTTGATTTGAGTCTTTAGAGGGAATGCCCCCTCCCTAATTGGTGTTTCACCATGTCAGATAAGACGTTCTCTGGATGCCCATGCTGCTGGATGGCGCAGCCTTGGTTTTTCCCTCCTCAGTGGTCAAGTGGGGCAGCTCTCATTTCCTCACTCTTTTTCGGCTGTTCCCTTGGCGCTTGTGGTAGCTTTTATATTATATTGGCAGTGCAAAGTCAGTTTTGGCTGTAAGAACTTAGGCTGGTCCCAGGGTTAAGATTTATTCGAAGTAAAAATTTCAGCAGGGTTTTAGACGTGTTGCAGAGGGTTATTTTTTCAATTTCAAGATCCCTTTTATTTATCAGGCTGTTGGATGCTGGGGGGATTCAGCACTCACCTCAGATGTGGGAGAAGCAGCTGTGCAGATGCAAAATGAGTTCTTGTGATGTGGGAGTGCGCGCTGCACTGGCCAGCACTGATGGTTGGAAACTAAAACCCCTTCCTTTCCCCTTCTCCCACCCACCAGTAAAGCTGGACTTGGAAGTGCAGATACTGATAACTTGCAAAAACGCTAGGTGCGTGCAATCAAGCGTGATGTGCGCGCTGAGTATGGGTGCAGCCTGGCAATTTCACTGGGTGTGTGGTCTTCTAGAGGGTGAGTCCTCTCTTCTCCTTCAAATGGGAAGTCCCAGCAGGCAGGACTATGGCAGCCTCCACTCGCGTTCCCCGTTGTCTTTCCGTGTGCACCTGGCTGTTGTGGGGTTGATACTCAGTGAAAGGTTGCAGGTGTTTCATTCTCACAGCTGGCACATGCTCCTTCCCTGGGCACTCAATAAAAGAGAATCTAAATCCCAAACGCTGCTCTGTCCTAGTGTGCATTTGCTGAGCTTCCAGCTTGTCTACACCTGAAATGCTAGCGCTGGCTTTTTGGGCAACAGAAGCAGGGGAGAATTCAGGGTCTGACCCATCCCTCTAGTTCCGTGTCGCGGTGACAACGCAGTAAAACTGAGGCAATGGGGTGGTGGAACAGGCCCTCCAAAGGCTGTGTTGCCTGAAGGAGGCCTGTTTTGCAAGAAAGGGATCGGTGAGCTCTGGGGCGTGGGCTCCAATCTGTGGGGTTTTTGTTGGTTTTAAATTTTATCTTATCCTAGAACTCTTAAGATGACGGGATATGGTGATGTGCTTCACGCTTCATAATCCGCACTGCTTGCTATTACAAGCCTAATATGTTTGAGAATGCAAAAGTAGCTGATACTGTTAATTTATTTTGAACAAGGTACTTGCTGATACTCAGAGGAGCATTTTAGCTGCTCTCCTGGAAGAAATCAAATAAGAGCGATGTGAGGAACAGTCTGGTTACAGGTTGTTTAGGAAGTAAGGCTCTTTTACTGAAATTGCAAGCTCCAGGGAACTCATGATAAGTCCTGTAATATTATCTGTGTGCAATAGGACTTTATCTTATGACAAACACTTAATTCTCGATGTGCTCAAATTAATTTGTGAGAGTCAAATGAACAAACGCTATTTCATATAAGCATTATAAGCATGTTTTGACATGCTTTCATAAATTAGGATTTTTGTTTTTTCATTTGATTGAAACCAGACAAATAACCACAAATATGAAATCTTGGAAGATAAAATCCTGAAAGTGTGCTATGCAACTACTTACAAAGTTTTATAGCCTAGCTCTTCTTGAGGGACAAATAAATGAGGAACGCAAGCAGCTACTACTATCAGGAAAATGCATTAGTGTTTTGACAGATAGATGTGGAGATCTTAATATATGAAGTTTGTTTTTTTTCCCTGATGTGTAAATATACACTTAATGTAATTAGAAACAATTGTGAAGTAGCAGGCAGGGAATTCAAATTCTTCAGTTAAGCGGATATTGCAAATGTGATTTGTTGACAGCTTGTCATGCTGCCATTACAGCTGACCTGGAGTTTTCTTTCTGAACGACTATTCAAAGGAAAACTAACATAAAAAGAGACATATTTGGTCAGTGAGTGCTCTGTCTCCGACTAGCAGCAGATGCTTAGAGAAAGCGCAGAGCAGGGCAAGTGCAGAGTGGTATTTCCTATAGAATAGCCCCCTAAAGTCTGACTGTCCATGGCTTTTGGACTTCCTGAGCTGGAGGTTGCATCCATCTTTTTAATTTTCAATAGCCCTTTTCTTCCAGTAGTTTGATTTAAATAGCATCTTGAACCCATTTGTATTTTCGAAAACCATGAGGAGTCTTCACAAGCGAACTTTTATTTTCTTTGTTTGATGTTGTTTTCAAATTTCCATTTTGGCATTGGGGGGAAAAAAGGTGAAATACTTTTTCCTTGAGTTGTTTCGCACGTACTGGTCTGAAGTACTGATTCCAAATGTTCTGTTTCAAATTAGATAAATGACAGTTTGAAATATATTTTGTTTATCAGGATGTTGTCACACAGGAAATGGGATATTAGGCAACAACTTTTAGGTGCTGCATGGGAACTTGGAAGACTGAAAGAAACCCTTTAAAAAGACTCTCAGCTTTTGGTCATAGTTTACTACTTACTCACTTGTTTACTCTTAGTGTTTCTCAGTGCTTTGAGATTTTAAGCTAGACTGGCCTGTTAATAATTTTAGTTCTATATTACAACATCTGAGTGAAAGAGGTCAAACTAAAATTGTCAATAAAATACGAAATAAATGAAAAAGTGACATTTTTTTATATATACTCTGCTCTGAAGTAAAGTTTTGCATACAAGTAATTTTTTTTAAACTAAGCCATTGGTAAGTCTCCCCTTCACCTGACTAGTTTGTCTCTGCCAGTAATCAGAAAGTCTTAAGCATTTAACCCCCATTTGAGGAGCTTAATTTGAAAATACAGATTAAAAACTCTTGCTCAGCCATACCTAGTGCTTGGAAGTGTCTTGAGTCCCTTGGAGCTGGTGATTTCAACACCAACGTTTCTCAGGCACCTGCAATTCTTTTTCTAAGCATCGTCAAAAGCACTTTGGTGCCAAAGTGCTTAGCAGTTTTGAGACCTACCTCGTGTTCAGCCTGGGAGACCTATGCATATGATGTTTCAAGAAGAGATGGACCTCACAGGTACCTTCGAAACTGGCTGGTGGTTCAGGCTCTGAAGAAAAAGTAGCAGCAGCAAACACATTCCTTTGAGTCACAAGAGAAGATGATGGAACTGGGCCTCTTCAATACAGTCCCCAGTGACAAGGGGAGCTGCCCGGAGTGCACGAAAAGGCTTTCATGCATTTTTCTCCTGGAAATCATTCCAAGGTCTCGCCTCATCTCTCTGGGAAGTGCCCTACCTAGCAACCTATAGGTGATTCTTGGGGAAGATGCACTTGCAGGCTTATGTGTTGAAGCTACTCCACATTCCATGCGGTCCTTGGCATTCATGGTAGAGAAGTTAGTGAATTTCTGCAGCCTAATAGGGTAGTCGTCTGGATCAGGGAGGCCAAGGTTTCAGATACTACTACAAAATATTGCTGATCACAGAGGCCAAGGTTTCAGATACTACTGCAAAATATTACTCATGTATCTTTATCTAATGACAATTTTATATAAACAGACCTTGGAGAGGGACTGGGACTGTAGCCCATTTCACAAGGGGAATGAATGCTCTAAGTCCAGTCTCAGTTCACTCCTAAGTATTCCCTGGCAAGGACAGGAGGGTTTGGGAGTATCCCTCCCCACACCTTGCCCTAGTCTGTACTGCTGCTGTGGTAGTTCTTTCCTTCTTCATTATTGTTATTTCCTTACTCTTCTTCCCATCCTTCTCCCCAGGAAGGAATTACAACTTTTTCTCCCATGTGTGAGTTCGGTTCCCTCAGTGATGTTATGAAAGGGAGTCACCACTATGACTTCCTTCACTTTTCAGTTGAAATAAAGGGAGTAATCCCTGATCACAGCTGTAGCGGCCTCTCTTCTAGAGTGCATTGTGTTATTATGTTCATGAGAAGGGGGGTGGTGGGGCCCTAGGGAGGTGTGGGACTCTTCCTGCATTGCTGTCACGGTAGCTTGGACAACTCTGTTCTCAGCTTTGGTGAATCCTCTTCTGAGGTATCTAACTGCAGACTCAAGGCATTTGGGTCAGGATTATGACAGGGTCACCAGCCTAGAGGACAGGCAGTGGGAGGCTGGGTAGTACTTACAATCTCTCTTGGTATTCTCCAGAATCTCCAAGGGTGCTGCAGCGATGTCTCTGAATGAGCAGACTATGGAATATGATGTTCCTATGTAATGGAAAGATTTAGCCCAAGTTCTTATGGGCATTGCCTGCCATTCCTATGTGCGCCAATGATTGAAAGCACAGGAATATATCTGTAGCAACAGTTATTGGGGACTGTTTTTCTCCAAATTCTCCTTACAATCTGTAAAAGGAACCTTCTCAAGCTTTCCTCTAGGAAAAGTGTGCATAGACAGAAAGGCTTTTAATAGTCTTATGACTTTATCCAACATGAAAAAGTCCAGTTACGTCAGTTGGAAAGTAGATTTAAACATTGTGTTTAAAAGCTGCTTCTCAGCACAGCAGAAACTGTGTATAGAGCACAGGTTCTCTAGTACAACCTGAATTTGTTTGTAATACCAAAACTCCTAATTAATTAACAGTAAATACTTTTTTCTTTGGTTTGATTGTTTTGACGCCAAATATGCAAACTGACCGCCATATGCAAACTGATGAAGGCGTGGACTTAATTTTAATCCTGCTTACACCAACAAATGGAATGATGTGTGACTTGCATCAGTCTGGGTCAGACTGCAGGAGGCCATATGTGTTTATTTTAGCATTTATGAATGGTTATATTTACCTCATTGCAATGACTCGCTTTGGTTTCTATTGACAAAACCATGACTTAAGAGAATATTTGCGAAGACAAGAACAGATGTTTCCAGGCTGCTTGCCACAGAGAGGAAAAAAGCCAGTATTTACTTGTAAGCTGGTGTTGGCTGTGCCATTTTTCCAATGAGTAATGATGAACAGTAGCCATTAGTCAGTTGCTGAAGATCCTGACTTGACAACAAAGGAATGGGCTTGAAGATGCCTTTTTGTATAGTCTGATCTATACAGTAGAGTGGAAGACAATTGCTGTAATCACTGAAACCAATTCTACCTTGTAACTCACTTTTGAAGTATCTGAATGACCAAGGAGAACCTAAAAGCTTAATGAAATAGATAATGCATGGATATTTTCTCCCCTTCTCTGCAAGCATGTTGGTTTCAAATTAAGCTAAAAACTTTTACTAGACACTTTTATGAAATTGCAAAGCAACATAAGCTTTTTGGAGTTAGCTTGGTGATTTTCTTTTTCCCTCTGCAGCCATAAGAACACCTCCTTAAATCATAGATACTAAAATCAAACTTGTTTTAAATGGCCTTTTATAGACAGGAAAAAAGCGTAATAGACTATCAGCAGGCTTAATGATGATCTGGGAGGGGTTTTAGGAAAGCRTTTGTGAAGAAATGTGTGTGCGCAGTTTTAATGGTCAAGGAAGGACTGACTTCAGTCACCTGAGAGCGGCAGTGTTGGGTGTGTGGCATCTGAGGATTTGGATATGGAGTTTTGGAAAGGCAAATGAAGAGCGAGCCCGCTCTGGGAGAGACAACACCTGTGTGTAGCAATCGCCTCTGGTGTTATATGGGTGGRGGGCCCCTCGCAGGCAGAGCAGAGGGGTGGGACAGACCCAGTGGTCTCCCACACTGRGGCATGGTGCTCAGCAGGCAATGCCAGGCCTTTGCCCTCCATGAAGGCTGTGATCTTTGGGTAAGGAGTTGAGTGTTGCTCCAATATAATGATGATTTGCGAAGAGARAAGTGATACATGTTTTGAAGAGATGTGGCTATAACATCTGTGTAAGCAGGAACCTGCTAGATGGAAATGATAATGAACTACAGCGTACATGACATAAACCAACTCTGTTTTGTTTTTAATGACATGCGACACAGTACTYTCCTGGTTCAACTAGAAGCCACTACACAATGTGTCTTTGAATGTCATTAATGCAGGGAGAGCTGAGCATGACTTTTCCTCTTGCAAAACACCAAGCAAGTTTGAAGGAATATACTGTATCAGTTTACCAACAGGGAATTTTTAAAACTAATATATGGAGGCATCTTCTGCCTTCCCGTTTTCATGATCCACTTACTGCAGGCTTGGTAAAATGTATTCCTGGAGATATCTCAGGGGTTTTTTYCTGTTACTTTTTTTAATAGGAAGTGTTATGTTGATCTGTAAGTGTCATGCCACTGCCACTGGCTGGATGAAATACCATCTGAGCGGTTCAKGGGCGTACTGGTTCCACCTGCTGGCTGAACTGGTGGTGATGAGCTGTCAATCAAGTGGTACAAGCAGGGTTGAACAAGTAATCTTATGAAAAGATTTTACGAATAATTCCTGTCTGAGGGATGGGCATAGAGTCTTGTCTTCATGCTACAAACTTTCTCTCTGGTTTTTCCTTAAATTTCATTTCATTAAATTCAATTTAAAAATGCACTTTCTTAAGCAGGATGGCAATACCTAATCACAAGTGCACTTTTAGCAAGACAAGGACAGCAATCCTCTTTGAAAATAAGAAGATGAACAAATTAACCCACTGATGTGCCAGCACTGCTGCCTGCTCATCACTTCAGGAGCTCACCCAGGGAGAGAAAGCCCAGACCCGTTCCCCCTAGATACAGGTACTGCATGGCATGACCGAGAGCTGGGAGAAGGATGACCCCTCTCATTGGGAACATACCCCAAAAATTTCCCTCAAAAGAGGGAAAAGGGTGGGGTGGGGGGGAACCCAGAGCTGGACTTAACCCTGGATACTGCAGTGTCCATGGGTACAGAAGAAAGGCTGGAGGTGAAAGGAGCAAATGGCTCTTGTTAGCATGGGTTGTAGGGTTGAGACTAGGGCTAGAGTTCAGGGGAGCGTGGGCATGGGATTCCAGTTAAAGCTGGATCCTGCAAAGCCTGCAGGGCTAGGAGAAAGCTGAGGACTTACATGAAGGCAAATGGTGTTTGCTAGGTATGACTAATGCCAGCATTAGTGTTGGAGTTACCGTTAGGATTTGGGATTTTGGGTGCTTTAGAGCTTAGTTCCTTGTTTGAATCTTACCAGACTTTCAGTGCTGAGGGTTGGCTCCAGCAGAAGTGAATCTTTTTTAATTTTATTAACACTTTTATTAGTACTAGGCTATGATTAAGTCTAAGTTTAAGATAACAAAGTTTCTGAGATCCTGTTTTATAGAGTTTCATTTCTTGCTGTGTTGTCAAAGCACGTGGAGTAGATTAGCAGCTGCTTCTATGAAGGTGAATGGTTTATATTGTAGGTTTTGGAGCTARTAGGTTTTTAAAGGTCTTTAGAGGTGCCCTTTAGATTCTTTGAAGATTCATCTATTCAGGATGTTTTAAGAGTGCGTGGCTGCATTAACTTTCTTCTGCTGGTTGCAAACCTTCATCCCTCATTTTTCTACCAAAGAAAGAAGAGAAGGTTTCTGAGGGAACATCGTGGTGCTGCTACCCTTCCTCCTGCTCCAGGCAGTCATTGCTGGCTGCCAGAGGTTCAGTCTAGCCTGCTAGTGACAAACTCAAAAAAGGAGCAAGTGATTTATGAATCACACGAGGCTACAGTTATAATCCAGAATAAAACAGGGACAGGATATTAGTGCATGACTAGGTCCTACAGATGTCCATATTAACATGCTTCTTGGCATGGTTTTGTCCTGTATCGATTAGTTGTYCCCCAGGCATGGTCTGGGCACAGTTCAGGAGGTGAACGTGCACCACGACCATAAGCAGTTTGGATATGGCTGTTCTCTTCAGGAAAGTGATTTAACCGCGGGGACAGGAGGTGTTCTGTACCACTTGGCCTCAGAGCCAGAGAAGAGTCGCTTGCCTGAATTATTTAGTAATACACAGCAAGCCAAATTGACTCAGGGACAAACAAGCCAATAACTGGGTCTGAAGGGTCAGCCTAAGGAACAGCTTAATGGGGAGGGAATTCTTGCATCAATTGCAAAGATGCTGCTCATCTGCAAACATTATTTTTGTGTGTGTGTTTTAAAAGCACTGAAAACACTGGTGTTTTAAAGGATTTGTTTGGAAGCAAATCCCTCCAATTTTCTTTGTTGTTTCTGATGGCATGTCTGTGATTGTGGGAACTYGGTAGCACTGTGCAGGTATGCTGCAGCAGATTACCGTGCTGCCAGTAGTTTTCATGCAGCATTATTGTACCACGGTCAGAAATGGTTGATTACACAGGAGAAGGAAGCGCAGAGCAGTTGTTGAGTACTTAGATAATGCTAGATGGAATATGAGTCTGATTGCATTTGACTTAGAAGCAACCTCCTTCCCCGCATGAAAACCAAAATCCCACCCCTGAAAATATTACAGCTGCCTCCCATAGTAATTTTTTTAGTGATTTTTATAGGCTCAAGAATTCTCAGATACAGCTAGTACTTCGTCTATTCAGAGAGAGGTGACACTTCATCTTTCACTAAGATACTTCAGGCTCATTCTCATACCAAATCCATTTTCATTCCTTCTATATGAACCTGTAACATAGGTTATGCAATTAGGAGGAAAGTGTTTGCAGAAACGATAAGGAAAACCTGATAAATGAAATCCACTATACACTGTCAGTCAGGCTGATGCTAGTCCAATAAACACAAACATGTGTTTGTGTTCCCAGTTTAAAGAGACAGAGTAAAATAATTTATGGCCAAAATTGCCTTTCCTTTGTTGCAGCATTTATATGTATATAATACTGTACACACCAAAAACAAGTTAAGGGAGCATTACTGACATAGAGTGCTAAAAAGGCAACGCTATGGTTAGTGTCGTAGTTATAACATTACAGTTAACAGGTGTTTTGTTCAGTAACTGGGCCCCTCTCTGTTTTGTGCTATATACAGTCTTTATGCAATTAGGAGCATTTTTTAGGGTGAATGTTTGGTTTTAGGAAGGGGTTTTGCTTTCAAGGCAAATCCAGTCAGATTTATATCGCATCTGTTATTATCTAAGTGGAGCCTTGTCTTCCAGAGGAGAAGAGGAGATTTGTCTTATAGAGTGCACAGATTGGGCAGCCTTCAATTTAGGAGTGGATGCAAAATACTTTTCCAAGTGTTGCCCTATGATTTTTTTCCTTTTTTTTTTTTTTTTTTCTGTACACTATTCAAACCTTGCTTGGAAGACAAAATCAGTCATTTCATTGTGGGAATTGTTATTCTGCTCTTTCACTGTAGTTTCTGAGTGCCTCAGAAATGTTAATGTATCGTTAGCAGTTCTGAGGAGGTGATGTGATACCTCCACTTTATAAATCAGGAGTGAAGGCTGGTGGTTGAAGCACAGGACCGAGAGTGTTTGCTAATTTGGGGACCCCGTTCAAAGACCTGATTTCTTGGACTAATGCATTTTATGTGATCAAGGCACATTCCCTGTTGTTGATTTCAGTGGCATTACTGAGTGCTCAGGAGCTCTGCAATAGCGCTCTGGGCTTGAAACTGAAGACCAAAGAAATAAGGAATACTTATTTGGTGACCAGCTGAGTCAAGATTTAGTGTAAAGGGCTTCCCTAGCAGCACATAAGAACTGTGGAGCAGAGGCTAGCATACAGTACTTTCTCCAAGGATGATGCGCATTTCCAGTTGTCCGGAGCCTCTTTCTTCTGATTCTACTATGCCTTTGAATATCTGGAACAAATGAGGCAGCGCTCCATTGAGTGATGGTCTCTCTAGCTGCACTTTTGATCCTCAGAACAGATACCTATCGACAAGTTAGAAAACAGATCATTTATTTAAAGAGGATACTCAGAGAAAACAGTCCAAACCACTTCAGCTTTGACAGCCTGTCCCAAATTTTCCTTGTTATTGCATGAAATAGGATATTCTATGTATACATTAAAAATGTGCCCATATTTTATCTTACAGTAGTCATCTGATGAGAGTACCTGAGTCAGTCTCTTCCTTCAGCTTAATATCCTGTTACATACTCTTCTACTTGAAAACAGCTCATCTTTGCTCAAAACTGGTCTGAAGTGTCAGCTTAGTGACATTAGTTTACTACACTGGGTGGTGTTGCTGAGAACGTAAAACTATCCCATTAGCCTGTTTGCAATATAAAATAGGCTTCTGCATTTTACAAGCTTATGCAGTGTAGCAAGATTCTGGCAAGTGTAAAGGAAAAAGGTGTTAAGGAGAGCTGGCAGCCCCTTAAAGAAAAGATATTAAGTGCAAACTCTTCCAATAAGGAAGAGAGTTAAGGAAGTGCGGTAGAAGACCAGTGTAGCTAAATTGTCAGCTCTTCAGGGCCCCTGAAGAGAAGAAGTTTTTTTACAGAGTGGGAAGTAGGTCAGATTTCCAAGAACAAGGGTAAAAAAATAGCATGTAGGGACAATAAAATCACAAGTCTTGAAGCACAAAATGAGATGAAAGTATCCAGGTGTGTAACAGGTGGTAAGAACTCATTTTTCATGTACATTAGTAATAAAAGAAGGACTGAAAGAAAATGTTAGAGGGTGAAAGGGATCAACAGATGGCATTGGGAAGGCCAAAGTGTCTTTGGTTTGTTTGGGTCTTTCCCAGTAAAGTGGATACTGCTGCTACTGATATCATGAGGGACTGTACTGCCACTGCTACCCTGGGCAGGTAGGCAGGGGCCTGGGTGCCAGAAGATCTCACATGCATAAATGATTGTCTCTGTACAGCCTGATGTCTACAGCGGTGTACATTTTCCACCCCCACCCACCAATTTTAGGATGGTTTGTCTGGAGGACAGGTACAGTACCTGAAATACTGATTGAAGATGACTTGGAAAGTGTTTAGGAACAGTCCACTGTCAGAAGGGAAGCATGAGCTGGGAGGATCCCAGAGGTGGCTTCTTTGCAAGTGCTATTCTGTACTTCTGTTAATGATTTAGATGATGGCACTGAGTGCGGTAACAATTTATATAGAAGGCACTAAGCTGGTAAGGATGAAAGATGCTATGAAAGAAAGGGCTACAATTCAAAGTGTTCTTGATCAGTTGGAGAAGTAATCATAAAAAGAATGGTTGCAGTTCAATAAGGACATGTTCTATATACCACTCTTAGGAGTAACCAACTTTAATGATAAAGGCCGGGGAATAACTTCCTATGGAGCAATTATTCAGAAAAAAGTCTGAGAGTTGCAGGGACCCACAAGCCAGTACATGAGTCAACATTGTCAACCGTGGTATGTAGTATTCCGGGGTGAATAGAGAGGAATGTAGCCTGCAGAACATATGAACAAAAATCCTTCCTTGTCTGGAATACCACGTCAAGTCACAGGGACTATACCTTGGGAAAGATGTAAATCAACAAGACTACGCAGAGGGACAGCAACAAGACTGAACAAACGGTCCGAGATAACATGACTGATAAGTATGTATTGAGCAAGTTGGTGTATTTTGGGGTAGATGGCAGCAATGTGATTAGTGGTTATTATAGCCTTCTGTATATATGGACTGCTGCAAAGAGGGAGAGAATAACCTGTTTCCTATGCCTGTGATAGCACGAAGACTAAAGACCATAAGTTCCAGCAAGAGAGATGGAGTCTCTTACCGTGGTCAGAGCAGTCCAGCACTGGAAGAGTTTGTGAGGGGAGGTTATTGAATCTCCATTGTTGGAGGCCTTCAAGAACAATGAGGAAACATCCTCTGKCAATAATATGAGTTGTAGTAGATTTTGCTATGGGGCTGGACATACCCTGACACCTCTTCCAGGCATAATTGCCTTGTTTTCTGACACGCTTCCTCTTTCATCTTTTTTATCCTTTTACTCCTTGGTGAATATCACAATTCTCTGGATAGGGGTTTCTTAGTTGGTGGGGAGGGATTAAAATTTAGCAAATCCATAGCAGTCACCTTGGTACAGAACTTCATGGGGCAGTGCTTTAAACTACTATGTTTGACCAACTGCTGTAGCTGTGAGAGTCCCAGGCCACAACTTCTTAGTGGGTGTGTTTCTTATAGACAGAGTAAGTACTGGGACTTGCTTTCTAATCAACATATTTTCTGAAGACTTTTAAAATGCATGTAACAGTCTGACATACCAGCTGTCACCAGAAATTGTGTCCCCCACCGACACCCGCGTGCGGTGCGTTGGCACTCATGTCACATGGAGAGGGAGTGTTGACAGGTCTTCTTGCTAGTCACCTTAGAAAGGGAGGAAAGAAGCCAGGGTTCAGCAAAGGAGAACTGGCAATTGCAGGAGAACACCAGGAATGGCAGAACCAGAACAGTCTGAGCAAGGAGTTACTGGACTGGCCTGTGGCTTTTACAAGCCCAAGAGGAAATGTGCGCAGCAAAAGAGAAATTTTCTCCACCTGATCCATGTTTAGCTTGGTGTTTGGGACTGATTTGAACCTCTCTCGTCGTGGGACAGCAGTGCAACGCCGTTCATGGCCAATCTTTCCAAATTCCAGAGTCTTGAGTAGCTCTAGTTGCATTTGTGTTAAAACTGAATCATGTTTTCTTTTGACTTAGAAGCCGAACTTGATTTCCAAGCCAATGCTTGACAGCATCCTTTGTCTTCGTGATGACAGATGGAAGTATGTCCGGAGCCTCCTCACCCCAGCCTTCAGTGACACCAAACTGAAAGAGGTAAGGCGTAGACAGTGCTGCTTTCGTAATTTAGAAGACATAATTGTTTTCTTTTGTGCAGGCATCTACTTTATATAGGTCCATATTAAGTATAGGTAAAACCTGCTACTTCGTGCCAGTTTATTTAGACCTGAAGAGCACGTGCAGTAGAGAGTGCGTACGGTGTGGTCCAGGTCATAGACTGGTGAAAATCAGAATAGCTCATCTGAGGATATGATCCTCTGTCTTTTTCTATATAAGCCAGTTTGTCCATAAAAGTGTAGCAAACTCAAAAAGGGCCCTTACACCTTCCTCCCCCCTGCCCTGTTAGGAATAAGCTAAAGTACGGGAAAGGTTATTGCTCCCAGTTGGAACATAGCTTTTCGTGATTTGCAGAGTCAGCAGCTCTCACGTTAACACGGGAACTGCTGTCAGTCTATTTTCATTTCTCCATCTCCTCCCCCCCCCCCCCCCCTTTTATTCTTTAATCCTTTCATATAATAAAATAAGTCACTGGAACAGAATGTCATTGCCAGATAAATACCTCTGACTGAAAATAAATGCCTCCGCGCTGACCTGCTGCTAATTTCCTATAAATGTCTCAGCATTTACTTAGTCATGGGAACCCATTACCCAGTAACAAAGTCCTATTCCAGTGACACGATATCTCTTAATTAAACGCAGATAAATGATTGACTGGTTAAAGTCTTCTTTCAAGGGAAAAAAAAAAAAAAAAACAAACAACAAAAAACCACCTCTTCCTTTATGTGTTTTATTCTGAAAGGGAACCATGCCTCACTCCGGTGCCCAGTCCTGGGTTGTAAAATTTTCCACTGGGCAGACGCTTGTGTTGTTTTGACATGCCGCTGTCGAAATCCACAGTAACATCTAAATGTGTCTGGCTCTCCCAGCCCCATAGACAGCGGTCGCTTAGCAACGCCGGCTGTCACCTCCTTATTATGGTAAATTCTAATTGGCCGCCAGCCTGGCGGAGATGCTGATTAATCACGACTGACAATGCCATTGGTTATGCGCCCCGACATTTGCTCTGTCACCGGCTCCATCGCAAAATTTTAGCGAGGCGAGGATGTTTAAATATGCAAGCGATTAGTTGCTCATGGCATTGTGGGGAGAGGAGAGTTTTGCATTTTTCTAGCGGAAATTAATCTGCCTTACTGCAGGTCGTCGGCTTTTTGCTGGCGGACTAACAGAAGATAAAGCCGCGCTCCTCTCAATTTGCAGAGAGCAACCTCTGCCGGCACCAGCCGGGCAGACTTGACGGAGGAGAGCGGTGAGGGCGAGCAGGCGGAGGCCCTGGGCGTCGTGCTTTGGGGCCGGGCAGGCACGGGTTTGCAGGGTTTGACCGATTAAACCGGGGTGGGAGGAGAAGTCACGGTGCTCACTTTGCAGTGCTTGGTGGTGGAGCCRCAACGCAGGAGGAGGGTAGTGGTAGGAGGTAAAATGGAGGCCTGGGTAGTGCCTGGTAGCTGCCTCACATGCAAAAATTGAGACCTTTATTTTTAGCCTGATGATCAGCTTTCCCTGTGCTGCCTCTTCCAAACTCTGTGGAAGGGGTGCGATTGTGTGTAGGCTCAGGGTGACCTGGAAATGGTCACTTTCTTCCCCCAGTCTACAGAAAGTGGGAAAACGAGGAGTGGGGGAGGTCTCTCTGAAAGGCCCAACTTTGTTCCTCTGTCCCATGTCTTCACCAGAAGACTGTCCATCCCTACACAGAGAGACACTTGCAGTAAGTCCATGTGAGACTAAGAACCTCTTTCGAATGGATGCACTCCTCAGCCTTGCATTTCATTTTCTACCCAAATACATGAACAGTTCTGGGATTTGAAGTCAATGCAACTTAAGTCCTCGCCCATGTGCTTCTCTTGCTGTTGCTTAATTTAGAAGCCATACCGACACTTCTCAAAGGAAATCAATGCTCATTAATTATTATCTCACTTTTTAACTCTCCCATATTTAGTACTCTCTCAGAACCTCTACAGCAGCATGGAAATAAAAATACCATGTTCTGGTATTGGCTATACTACAGAGTATTCAGAGTTATGTAGAAGACATCCTGTTTGTAATAAACTCTTCCTCTCTACCTCAAAGGAGTTACAAATAAGCTACTTTTGGTATTAATTTATTGCATAAGAACCTGGATATGTTGTTTTATACATATTTATAAATACTGCTAGACACATTCCTCATTTCTTCTCCTAAGATATTGATTCCTTTGCCACAGAGATCTGAGCTCTGACAAAACCCCACACCAAAGTCTTCCTCTCTGTTCATTCTGGATCTCTGCCTTGCCTTCGTTCCCCTATGCAAACTCTCCAGTGATGCTGGAGAGACTGCAGACCTCCCGAGTAGCTTTGGAGAGCGGTTCCCTTGAGCACCGCAGCCCCTAGTGCCACTCCGAACGTAGACTTGTCTGCCTGGATGCTCTGAGAGAACTGGGAGCTATTAGCCTGTGACAGAGCAATAAATGTTAACAACTCCTTGTGCTCCCCGTAGCAATCACTTCAGATAGAAGATGCACAGAGGGCTGGAGAGTTGAGTTCCTGATATCTCCATTTCAGAAACACAAGAATCTACTACTAGGCTAAAGGACAGCTTCAGCACTAGCAATAACAAGAAGCCCGTCATCCACTCTTTGGCCTGGCTGCTGGAGGACAAAACCCAAGGCAGAGCTAATGTATGTTGCTAAGGTTTGACCCGTAATGCCCCATAGAGGCATCTAGGTGCTGTGGCTGGGGACAGAGGCGTACTTTGCCCTTGTCTCTCCACGGAAGCGGTGTAGTGTCACTGAGAAGTTCACTAAGCTTGAGGAATTTCCCCTTAGTTTGGCAAAAATCTCCAACAGCCAGTCACCAAATGGGGAAAAGTTGATCCCAGAAATTTTGAAGTTTGCAAAGTTACAAGTAATTAACTGAAACTGGAGGTTATAGAGCTGTTGTGTAGCCAGTGTAGTGATTGCTGCATGTATGCAGGGAGTTGTTTTCCTAACATTTTTCAAGATTTTCTGGCATCTTCTCCAGCTTTCTCTCTCTGTGTCCTCAATTTCTCTTTAAAAGCCATGCACCGTTTCACTGTTGCTTTTATGGATTTCTGTACATTGTGTGTTCTCCCTTTTTAATTTTCTTTTTCTAATGAGTATGTAAAGATTAGTAAAGCAGTCCACTCCAGCTAAAGGAAGGTTTGGCTCCAGATAACGTTAAATTCAAATGCTATAGTGGTGAGCATAGCATAAATCAATAGACTTCTAAGCTTGATCCTGCTGTAATATTTGGTAGCATCCCACATGAGATGCCACTGGAGTTGTTTGCAGATCTGATAATAAGCTCTTTCCAGTGAGACCCCTGAATGGACCTCATAGTGCCATTGCTATGGGAGCACTGAGAATGAGAAATGGGAGATAGGAGGCAGGAGACCCAAGAAGTTTCACTTCCAGCTCTGCCATTGACTGCCTGTGGGTGATCTGGCAGAAGCTACTTAAATTCTCTGTGCATGAAATGGCTTTCATCTGTTAAATGGGAATAATACTGACCACTGAAAGTTGATCCAAGATGTAATTCACAAGGAAGTGGTGAAGTAAAATACCTGGAGGTTCTTAAGTAAAAGACACCGGTGTTCCTGTCATGCTCTCCTCAGCTGTTATGTGTTGAAACAAGCTGATATGTTAGTGATCTTGCTGTACTGATCTTGATTCCCTATTTAGTATTTCTTATTTTGTTCCTCTTCTTTTTGCTGTGGTGCCTGTGATGATCCTGCAGTTCTGGACCTCTTGTCAGACTTGATAAATAGCTTTGCTCTCTTTTACAGCCAACACCAGCAGAAAACCTATTGATTTTTATTTATTCTGATGGTGCTGCTGTAGTCTTGTCATCTCCTATCAGTATGCCGGGAATCCTCTCCTCCATTAACCAACCATTAAAACAAAACAGAACACAAAAATTAAAGAAGAGAGCACAGCATAATGTAGCATTGTCCTAAATAACCTGTGAAGTGGTGTTTGTGTTGAGGCATTTTCTTTCAAATGAAGGGAGACACAAAGCAGAACTTGTGATAACATGGCAGAACAGTGCAGGAAAATCCTCTAGTGTCACTCTCAGGCATGTAGATCTTCCAGGTCCCCCTAAGACATAAGATCTGACAGTCCAGCCATTGAGGTTTCCTTGATTTGCTCCTACTCTGCTTGTGCACATTGGTCAGAGGCATTTTGAAAGGGTCTCTGGAAGTGGCTATTGTTACTCAGCAAAGCGAGTGTGCTCACTTGAGACAAAGCAAATCACTAATGTAAACGCTGATATGTGAAATGTGCATATCCTTGAGCCACAAGTCAGTGTCCGGTTGAGCTGCTCACTTTGGTAAGTTGTGCCCGTGAATAGCAGGGCTTCACTGTGAGGTGATGGAAACAAATCCTCTCACAAACATCTTCCTGATGCTCCGCTCTTTTCTTGGTTTTAGTCAGGGACTTGAAATCTGGTACAGAAGAAATTCTTATGTTAGGGATGTATCCTTTTTCCTTCTCCTTCCTTTATATTTCATCCCATTTGTGGGACAAGAGGCCCAACGCGACCTCTGTGTACTGTATCTGAACAGTAAAGTCTCCAGCGTGTCTGTCTACAGCGAATATGATCCAGACATTCCAAACTTCTACTTTATAGTTTGGGTGCTAATAATAAGGGGAATAATAATAGTGAATTCTGAGGACCACATCTAACTAGAGGAACGTGACTCTGATGCCTTTGAACAGTGCAGACGTCCCTATGCACTATGCGTACACAGAATCAGAAACTAATTGTTGTTATGTGCCAAATAGCATATTGGCAGGATTTATACAGCAAAGCTCCTGGCATCATGAAAACCCTAACCCCAAATGCTCTTCTTTGGCAGAAAGAAAGAAATTTGGACTCTGGGCTACTCTTGCTATTAGATAACTGGCAGATCAAATATTTACAGGGACCATATTGTTTAGATTTTTCTTCATCCTGTTACTCTCAGCGAATCTGAACACAGAGCAGCTGGGGTTTGTTTACCCACCAAGAACTGAATCTCAGGCAGGTTATGCAGCTTTTATGTTCTGACTGGCAAATGATAATGTATAGGAAGTTAGTGATACCCAAGGCGGTGCAGGTCAACATGTCTGTTTCTGTGCCAGTTTTCAAAGTTTGGTATAGTTCACCTCCCCCAACACTACTTTATTTTTCTTGACAATTGAACAAAGAGTTTAAAGTGTTAAGGGACTTGAGAATGTTTCAGTCTGTGGTCTTTGTAGTTAGCAATCTTGAACTAATTTATGTCCCTCAGGGGAATAAAAACCCAAACCCAAACMCAGGATTCCTGAGTAGATATCCCCCATAGCTTTCATATGCAAATAATTGTCTCATTGATATGACTCCATCCTATCATGCTAACAATAAATCAAATCCATGTGCCCCCCTCCCCATTTTCCTGGTTAGATTTGCTAATAAAAATATCTTTTGGCTAGAAATGAATTGCAACGGTATTTTGAAAGGCTGGTGGAATGTGGAAAGTGCGGAGGTGCTGTGAGATGCCCTGGCCAGGTGTATGTGCCCCTGCCATCTCTGCCAGCTGTTGGAAAGCAATAGCAACCAGCTGGGTGGTTGCAGGTCTGGTGATGTGATGAAGAATAAAAGAAAATAAGGCAATAAAAGGAAAATCTGAAATGATCACCATCTGTTTAGGAAACATCATACCTGTTAAAATATGGATTTTCATTTTGTTCTCCTTGACTGGTTCAGTTCATTGGAGGGGCTGGACCCAGAGATTATAAAGCATTTCACCCTGGTTCAATCTGTTGAACAGAAATGTGTTAATTTTGTTGAACCGTTTGAGAAGCAGCTCACTGCAGGGGACCTTCTTTAGAAAGCCAAAAGGGGAAGAAAACTGCCACATAACGTGGCGTGCACCTCCCGAACACATACCAGCTACTTTTACCAAATACTAATCTGGCTTCAGAATTGTCTTGTGAGACTGTGGTGAAACCCAAATCAATCCAGCTTTGAACTGAAATAGCGACAACCTGCTCCGTCCCATATAGGTACGGGACCTCGAGAGCAGCTAGACACATTCTTGACTCAGACTTCTGCCTTTGGAAAACATGTTGGATGCTCCCACGTTGGCCTTTTGACTGCGTACAGTCTTGCCCATGTGTTAGGATGGCAGTGTGCCTGTGCACAAAGTGTTATGCCAGTTTCACAGAGGTAGAAGTGCCAAGCAAAATGGACTTGGCTGGGTAGGCTGCATAGCTCTCGGAGTGTGCTGAGAGGCTGCAGTAAGTCTTTTTTGGTAACAGGAATGTCAGAGGAGTAGGACAAGTCTGTTCTCATGTTTGTTGACATCCGTATGCTGAAGGAGGTTGTTGAGGAAGGAAAGGCAGGTTTCTGTGCGTATGTCTGCTGATGCTTGGCATAATTGTTGAGGCAAGACTGTGGTATTAAATTGTAGGCTAGAAGGATCTCTCAGCAGTCTATATGGAGAAAGAGCCATGGCAGATAATGCCTTTAGGGTCACGGCTGGATTGTTGCTACACCCTTCCTCTGCCCCCCTAGTAGGTGTAATCAAGGCAAGTGTCTGACGCTTTTCATATGTAAAAAGTTAAAGAGAAAGAGAGAGGCACACTTTAATGAGGTCTTGATGGTTGCCTATGTCATGGTTTCCATGGAGCGCTAAAGAGGAGACTATTGCACTGTTAGCTACAGCCAGGCTGTGGGTAAGTCTACCTGACCATCATGTGTCAGTGACTGGAAAGAACCATTAGCTGAATAAATTTATGTGAATGTCCATTTAATGGCATCACCACTCCAGAAAACCTATTCCTCAGGTAGCAACAGCAGTTTGCCCTCAGCAGCTTGTAGTGGTATACGTGGTGCTTTTCTAATGTACATGTTAAATCCCTCAAACTGGGGGACAGCAGGGTGGAAATGCTGGGCCTCTGATGCTAATATCTTTACAGAACTTTGGGACTATGGAAAATATTATTCCTTCTGCCCTGGAGCATATGTAGCCTAAATGTACTGTAAATATGGATCGTAATAAATCATCAGTTGGAACAGGGTATGATTAAAAGGAGAGGGGGATGTCTTTGCTTGATAGCTCTCTGTGTATATAGCCACAGGTGGGCAAGAACCAAAGGTCAGGTAAGCGACAGAGCCTCTCACGTTTAGGCCCAGAGCTGGAGAAGGGCATCCCTGTAATGTGTAGGTTTATTTTTAGCAGATGGTCCCAACATTTCATCTTACCTGTGCAGAAGTGCCTGGCCACACCTGCAGAGGATCCTGAGAGCTCTGTCCCATCTACTGGATAAAACTGATTTAGAATAATTGATTTTTTTTTTAAACTTTTTAATGTTTTTCACAATACAATGTGTTCCTTTCTAGATGACACCGCTAATAAACCAGGCCTGTGATGTCCTGCTGTGTAACTTGAAAGTCTATGCAGATTCTGGCAAAGCTTTTGATATCCAGAGGTATGTTCAACATGCCAGAAATTAGTAGCAGATTTAAAAAAAAAAAAAAGAGTCAATAGCAGCAGTTATTCTAAATACACGCTTACTGCATAAAAGATTTTTTTTCCTCCCTTGTTTTTATAAGTGGAGATCATAGTTTAATAGAGGATATGTCTGATAGATGCCTTTTCTTCCTGGGGGCAGCCATTGCATACTTGAAAAGTAATTTTGGAAAAGCATCTAATGTATTTCTAGTTGTTGTTTAATGAAGTTTTAACAGCTGGAAGCAGAAAGGAAAGCTGCATCAGTCCCTGTCCAGTCTGCTCTCTACAGTCTGCCAATAATGTAAAAATATAGGAATTGATCTGGTATCAAATCCCTCTAGTCCATCACCCTCTTGCTTTTTTTATATGAGTTTTTTTGAGCACTTAATCATTCTTACCACATTCCTCCAACGCGCTCTAATGGCACGCTAGCCTTTTGTGAAACAACGGGATTGGTACTCCAGATGAGAATGCATCACTGATTTATAAAATGACACTTTAATATTTTCCATACTGTGCTTTCTCCCATTTGTTATGCATTTAATATCCTATTATCTTTTTTGTTGCTCTTTCGTCAGAGGTCTTCACTGAACTGTTCACAACACTGTCTAGCCCCTTCTCTGAGCAGATGCATTTCTTCTAGGACCCTGTACGGCATATGTGTAGTTCAAATGCATTCTTTCTAACAGGCACTATTTTGCATACACTTCATTTGCTAGGTTGGTCAGTGCCCTCTGAAGTTCTTTGTGATTTCCCCCAAACTGTAGCAGTGCAAATAATTTTGTTTCATCTAAAGAAATAGATATTTAGCCACAATTCATCCATCACTTTTCAAGTACGTACGCAAGTGTACGTGTGTGCAGAGATCTCTTTATTAAACATCTGAAGAGATGCTATGAAACCTTGAGATACATTACACTTAGCCTAGTGCTCTGATGAAAATTGACCTTTTGAGTCCTTCCAGGCTTTTCCCTTTTTTTCATTTGTCCTTTTCCTTTGCCTGGTCTTTTAGCTATTGATCCATGATAGGGTTTCACCTCTCAAGAGGCCCTTTGGAAAAGACCTTTTGAAAGTATAAATGAATGATGTTGACCATCTCAGAATATGATCTTCCAGTTGTTTTATCATACTACCATTTCAGCAGGTTTGACATATATAAATGTGATTCTCCTTGCACTGCAGTTTCCCAGAATTGCCTTTGGAGCTATTTTTTGGAGGTAAATACCCTATCTGCAACCTCCTGTCATCTTGTACGTTAGTTGTCTTTAGCCATTTTGTGTTTTGCCAACAACTCAAAATTTAGTTTTTAAGCTTTTTCAGTACCTTGGAGAGGTAGATGATTGAGTGCTTCTGAAATTATTGTTTTATTGCAGTGCCCCCTCTTTTAACACTTCAACTTCTAATAATGCTTTTTTTTTTTCTGTAAGAGTTGAAAACCCAAGTAAGTTCCTTAGCTTTGCAGTACTGTTGTTATCTTCCAAATCTGCCCTGGTGTCATCAGAATGACAGTGCCCAAAGATCGTAGTTTAGAAATGCTGCTTCACAATAGATGTACAGGATATACTGGGCCTGAGTCCTGTTCTTTTCTTAATATGTGCTCACTCAGGTTAAAACACCAGAGAATTTGATATTAGCCTTTTGTAAGGGAACATAGAAGAACAGTCATTGCAGACTTGACCACAGATCAGAAGATTCAAATTTCAAGGATATTTTACATTCTCAGATCATTTATCTCATAACTAAATATAGCTGCTAATGCCCAGTAGAAATAAAGATGGTGAGACAACTGGATAGATGGTCAGATATGTGGGGAGAGATTCAGTAAGTTCTGAAGTTTCTAGGTCATGGTCCACAGATCATTTGTAGTTCTCAAAGCATTTGCTGTGCCTCTGCAGAGATACAGATTTCACATGGTGTCAGTTCCTCTTGTTTTTGACCACGATTTTACATTACAAAGGAGCTATCAAGAAGACGAAGGAAATCCTTAACAGGAAATTTTATTTAAGCACCTCTTGTCACTGAGAGTTTAGACTGGACTGGTAATAGATGTGGTTTCTGCAGTTTAAAATGAGAAAGGAATGATCTCTTTTATTAGGATGCATACTAAGAAAATGCTTATGAATCTCTGATCTGTTGCATTTGATTTCTAGGTAATAACAAATGAAATTGTTTATTTTTTAATAAATTTTTAGTGGAATTATTGAGCTATATGAAAATATGTTCATTTTGTAGATGGAGAGAAGGTGATCGTTATTAAGCACCAGCATTTGTCAGAATGTTGGAAACATCTCTTGTTAGCAAAGCTCAAATCTAAAAGCAAAAAGAAAATCAGAGGCAAAAATTCATGTTATGTGATGTTTGTAGAAGCAAGATATTAATGGATATGTAATTTGTAGCTAATGATTTATCATTCTTCAACTCAATGCAGGTGTTACAACTGCTTTACCTTGGATGTCGTTGGTAGCGTAGCTTTTGGTACTGAGGTGGATTCTCAGAAGAATCCCGACGACCCCTTTGTTAAGAATTGCAGAACATTCTTTGAAATGTCTTTGTTTAAGCCTCTCCTCATTCTAATCCGTGAGTATAGTCTACCTTTGTCTACTTCTTTATGGTAATTTTCTAAAAGTCATTCTCAAATTGCAAAACATGCTGAAGCAGGAGCAGGAAGATGTATAGCAGACTTTATTTCAGAGGTGTTCAGAATGCAACCTACAGGCCAAGTACACCTTCGAGATTTCCACCACATGCTCTGCAGCTCTTGTCACCATTAATGCAACTTCCTCCAGAAACTGGGAGTCTGGGAAGGCAATCCTCCAGGTTGATCTGAGTGGAAGGTTTCTGGGACCTGTAGTTTCTACAGTATCTCTTTTAATACACTTCTGCATTTAAACAGAGTAACTTCCCTTCGGAGCCTGAGAGTAAAGTTTTTGTGAACTCAGTTTGCTTGGTAGAGATTGAAATCCCACCCATAAACAACAGTGGGCTAATAACCCACTAAAGAAAAGAGGTGGAGAAGCATAAGCAGATAGTATAAGTCCTCCAAATTCTTACTTGAATAGCAGCAGCAGCCTGGTTGATGGCTATAAAGGATAAAGATTATAAGTGCCAGCACAGGCTGTCATTAAGAGAAGGCATTTATTTTCAGGTGAATAGATAGGGAATGCAAGAATGGGGTATAAAGCCATTTAGTTCTAGGGCATGAAAGCTAAGGCTTCACAGTGTTGGTGGCATTGTTAATGCAAGGGCAGTAAGAATCGTAGCTGAGGAAGCCACACCATAATCGAGGTTGTTGAGGTTTTACCATCTTGCTATCTAGAGCTGCTCACAGTAGTGTCAGGTGGCACAGTGGCAAAGTTTCCTGTGCCCATCTGATCCTGCTGGCATTACAGATTGCACCTGTACTAGCAGCACATGAACTGTTTCCTTCTGGAGTTGCGTATCCAAAATGTCCTGGGGTTAATGTTTAACCTGATTGCAAAGTGGGATTTGTGACTGATTTCTGAAGGGACAGAAATGTGCCCCTATATGTCTAAGACCATGWCCTTCATTAAAGAAAGTTTCTGTAGGGTTTGAGGTTGGATTCCTTGGTTGATCTCTTTCTGCTGGTACATTATGTGGTCTGAATTTCCACACTGTCTTGCCCTGTTGGCAACACAGGGGTTTTCCAATGACTGATTTGTTAGTCTTAAGCTGTTCATGAGTTAACGAGGGGTTTATTAAGATGCAAGGCTTCACTCAGGTTTCTAGTTCCTGACTATAAAGGCCATGGACTGGAGACCATCCTTGTGATAACATCCCACTTCCAGAGTCTGTGGCCTGTTTAGAGAAGCAAAACAAAATAGCAAACCAATATCCTAATATTGGGGAACTGTAAATGAGAATGACTACTACACAATTTCATGGATCAGTGCCATAAGCTGCTAGGCTAGTTCAAGATTCCCCCACCTTCTATATGTAATTGTTTGAGTAGGCAGGGAAAAAAATTCTCCCCTTTGTTGTGGTGGCTCTGTGGCATCATGAAGCTGAACTCAAATCCTGAAGCACTGTGGAAGCAAGCTTGGAAGGCATCTGTCTGGCAGGGGAGTCCTGGCCAACATGGAATTTCTAAAAGGAAATCCTTCACCAGCCTATGGGGGTGGAAGAAAAAGAGGGAGAGGGTGAGAGAAAGAGGAAAAAACAGGTTTTACAAAAGTAACACATCCCACTTGATGAGTTTTATAATATTAATGAAAGGAGGGGGATATTATATGCTTTTACAGTCTGATTCTGTGTTTTCTTCTTTAAAATCTGTTACAGTTTCTTTCCCATTCATAATGATCCCGTTGCTCCGGATTTTGCCAAACAAGAAACAAAAGGAACTGAATGGATTTTTTATCCAAACCATAAAAAATGCAATTGTCTTCAGAGACCAGCAAGATGCAGCTGAGGTAAGGCCATTTCTGTGATAAATATATGGATAAGCAAATGTTTTGAGGAAAAACTGGAAGTGGCATAAGCCTCAGTTGAAAAAGCAAACTCAGTCTGTTTGAACATTCAAAGCAATTTAGTGAAGATTTTATTCATTTTTAGCTTTATGTACCATCAACCAGGCTTGGTGTTGATGCAGAATTGTTAACACATTACAAGAAAGACTGCTTCTCTTAGTTTTTCTGTTAAAATAAGGATGCAGAAAACGTTACATCTGGGATGACTTTCCAACCCAGTTTCTAGACCGAGAAGGAAGGATTCACCCTGTAGAATTTTTTCTCATCTTAAAGTCAGGTGTTTTGTCTATGCTACTTTTCCTTAACGACCAGAGAAAGGGGAGCCCCCACGGAGTGTTTCAACCCAGTCATTACCTAGGAGCTGAGGTAGGTTTCATATAGTCCTGTGACAGTTCCTGCTGCTTTTGAAAATGGAAAGAACCTGAATGTCTGGTTAAGAGCAGACACTTGATATTGAGATGGCTAAAGAGAAAGTTAGTAAAGTCTACCTGAAGTATGCAAACCAATGGGTATGCATTATTAGCAAATCATTTGTTACCCATGTATTTCTCTTTCGTCTGGACATAAGGCAGTTCTGGGTTTTTTTGTTTTGTTTTAATCACTGTTGTGTTATGAAGTATCTGAAGGCACATGCATTTTTATGAAAGTCTCTATTTTTGATATACGAAGCATTTGGAACATAGGCATGTGCTTCAGTTCTGTGATACAAAAGTTCTTCAGGTCTGCTTGTCCTTTTGGACCATTCTTTACTGCAGTCTGCACATAATATCCCTAAAAATAAGTTAACCACTTAATTATGGGTGTGTAGTGAGAAACAAAGAATATCAATGAGAATTCCATTTTAAAGGTAACTGAGACAAGTTTTGCATATCAATTGACATGAAACATGCTACAACATACACATTAAGAAGCTGTTAATATTGAAATATAAGAGATGTTTCTTACCACTTTGAGATGAAGAGCAATTCTGATGGGGTAACAGCACAGGTGAGAATGGATCCTCCCAACTTTTTCTCACAGCTTAGCCCCACAGCTGTCGCCTTGCAGGGAAAAATGGATTTTAGTTTACCCTACGTTGCATCCAGGACACATTTAAAAATCAAATTGATTTTCAAAGATATTGCTGCTCTTTGCTGTGTTGCATGTTCTGCTCTTTTTCTTTGATTTTTTCTGCCGTGAAGTCTCACTGCTGTATTTGTTGCGCTTTATCACCACATGCTTCTTGTCATTCCTCCAGCCCACCTTTATGAGTCTTTGCCCCCACTAGCCTTTAGGTCTTTGTCTCTGTCCTTCTTTACATCCAAAAGGTTGTAAGCAGCACTGACTGGCCACAAACAATTCATGATTCATAAACATGGTTCCTGGCCCAGGCTGAGTGCTGGAAGAATATTTTCTAACAGGGATGGTGTATCTAAGCTGCTTGCAGACACCTCGTTTCTAGTGCACAGATCCAGTGTGAGCTTTTAATGGCATACTGGTGTGGCTGTATCTATGGAGAGTTTTGAATCAAAAATTCATGCTGAAGGGGTCTGCATGAAAAGTCTATTCTGTGCATCAATTATAAAAGGATAAAAGGGACAGGGAAACAATCTAATGTGGGTTAAAAGTAGTTAATGTATTAACTACTATTAATAAAATGCAATGTATTTCTGTGGCAGTAGCACTGAGGGCATCGATCATGGGCTAAATCCTGCACTATACTAGAGATGGTCACTCCCTCAAACTGCAGGCTAAGATGAAGGACAGCAGGTGGGTATGGTTAGGAGAAAACACAAATAAAAGCAAGATGGTGGTGACAAAAGCAGGAGGCAGCATTCTCTGCATATGCAGCCTGTTTGCAGGTTTCAGTGGTTGATGGAGCAGAGGTTTAAGGTTATATTGGAAGGGATGTTGGGAGAAGCTGTAAGAGATAACACATGCAGTAGCTGCCCAGTATCAGGGCGGTGTGGAGGAAAGTACAAGGTCCATGTTTGCCTTAATAGTGTATGCACAAGTCCACGACTGTCTGTGGTCCCGCCTGCTCCTGGACTTTTGCCTAGTTTGCGAAATTGGCATATGGGAACTATTTCAAACGCTGGGAGTTAGACACTTAGGACCAGATTTCTGAGAGCACGTTAAGTCCCCTTTGCAGTTCAGGATCATTAGCACGGCTTTCAAAAGCAACCGGAAAGTTTGGAGCTTCCTTTTTTTTCCCTTTTCACTGCCTGTCTCCTTATGCGCTCTTAGAATTTTGACTATTTTAGGTTGGTGGAACACGAGTCTTGTTACAAGTATAGGCAACTTAATAATTTGCCAGGAACATAAGAATGGTATGTGAAACAGATCAAAATGCAGCTGTGTCCAATTTAATGCAGAAATGTAATCTGCAGAGATTAGGTGTCCCAGATAGCCCTGCATCGAAGGAGAATTATGTCCTGTGTCCTAGGTCACGAATAGTGAAATGTACCCACTGAAGTCAGTCGGAGTTTTGGCACTGAATTTTAATGAGGCCAAGATATAACCGTTAGCTACTGGTTCTTTGTGCTAATAATGGGAGCTATAAGCAAAGTCTTACCGTCTCCCTGTGCTGCATTAGGCCAATGGGTATTCCTTAGGTTGCCACATTCCTGGATGTTACATTGTGTGCGTCTTTTACTCCTCGTTGACTTTATCACCATTAAAAATGCTTTTGCGTTTTTTTTCTTTGGGGGCGGGGGGGAGAAGAAAGAAAAAAAAAAAAAAAGCCTTTGGAACAAACTATAAAACAATGAAAAGCTCCATGAAAGTGATTCAGCTGAAGCTTGTCTTCCTCTCATCTGCAGCTAATGTGAACGAAGAATAAAGAAAGGCCAAAAAACAATGTGACAAGCAAAGTCAGCCTGTTATCATCCCTGTTCTATCAGTAAATGAAACAATGGTTCTGAATGCCTAAAGATAATCCCATGGGCAGATAGTAATTTTACAGCCAGGTTTAGATCTAATAATACGCTTGCAGCTTATATGAGATCTGTGATGTCACTTTCTCTCATCCCATCGGTTAGTGCTGCAGATGTCATTTTAATTATATATTGTCTTTCTTTGGTCAGTCAAATAATTTCAGTCCTGGATATTCCACTCATTTGGCTTATGTACAAAAACATTCAGTGGTCGTACTTTAGAAATTTTAATATATTACATTTATTCATGGATTCAAATTATTGTAAAATGCTTTTCCCACTATTTACAGAAGAGCAAATTCACCCTGCTCAGCAGAAACAGCACAAATTTAATGCACCACTTAACACCTACTTTGAAGACTCCAGCAGGATTTAAGTGTTCAAATACCTTATCCTGATTATCTGCCCAGGTTTAAATTTTTCCCTTAGGCAAAATGTTTCCAGAAACAGGGCAGATAGACTGTTTGTTTACTTCAATAAATGATAGTTTGATAGATTTTCATTTAATAATCTGATATGCAAATCATTATTCATGTAAGAGTTGTTTTTCTATCATGTTATAGCTCAGTTCTTAACCTTCTGGTCTGTTTTAAGTGATGATATCTAGATGAAGGAGTCTTTCATGGTGCTCAAAACTGAGACTCCTTTCTAAAACTGTGGGTTGAAAATAAGCCCCCTCAGCAGATGAAAGGCCAGAATTTCATTTGTAATCCATAGTAATAACAACAATTGGAATGTAACAATTTAAGGATATTGCAAACCATTATTTTTGGAAAATCACAACAGATCTGTGGGAAAATCCAGTTTTCAAAATATGTGCCCTTTAACAAGGAGAATTGGAGAGTTCATAGAGGCTGCAACACATTCTTCTGGCATCTCCTGATTTTTCTAGTCATACTGTCTGCTGTGAATGCGTAATTCAAGGTCACTGATCCATGCCAGGCAGGTAGTGACCTGATGATGTTTCTGATGATGATCAGCTGTTTCTTGGTGGCCTCAAGCTGATTTGAAATGAGAGGGTGACAAAGCACAGAGAAGTATCACCAGAACTGCATTCACTGGCATCTCGGTTGGCAGTTTAGTCAATCTGGCTGGAGACCTACGGAATACCTGATTGCTTGTGGTGTAAGTGCAGAGCAGACAGAAGGAACAACGGGAGAAGAGCGTGAAGGCTGTGCTGCTGTGAACCACACTGCCCGTGAGCCACGTGGTGTAAAGCCACAAAGAAGCTGTATGGTGCTGTCAGTCCTGGTGATGATCTGCCCTCCCGTGAATTGCTATGGCCCTGAGACGCTCTGTACTCTACTGTGCTAGGTCTAGATCAAAGGAGGTTTTTCTCTGGTCAGCAATTGCCAGTGAACAATTGCAACCCCCTCCAGTTTTCCCCACTTCTCATCCTCATTCCTACCAATCCTTTCCCTGATCCCTGGTAAGTACAGTCACTGGCTCTGCTGCGCCCCGGCTGCCTGCACACCCAGGCTGACACGAGTGATTCCTGGTGCGTGGAGATCCTTTGGTTTTCCAGCATCAGCCATGGGAGCCTAAAAAGGTCAGGAAACCGAATTTTGAGGAAGTCTGAAACTAACCTGTTTAAATGCTTGCAAAGGGGAGAGAGCTGCCCTTTCACTATTGGGTAGCAACAGTGATGTACTATAAGGAAGTGGTATTTTTTAATATCTTTCTGGGAAATGATGGCCTGGTTACAACTTTAATCTCTGGAACACTGATTCCCAGGGAAAAATGTGCAATGAGCTCCCCTAAATGCTTTACCTAAGGGGAAGAGGGACATGTGTGTGTGTACCTGCATTCTGGAGGATAAGGGACAATCTGAAAACCTAATTACTGTGGCACTCTGTTCTTTTCTCTTCCTTCCCCAGCAGTTCCCTGGAGTTTTTCCTTTTCATGAACTAATGAACTATTTTATTCAAGAGCTGCTTGAAATGAGTTGAGCAGAGGTAATCCTCCTGAAAAAGTCTGATCCTCTCCTTGTCAAGGGAAAACTATACAATTACTAAGAAAACTTAGTTAAAAATTTGCTAAATACTATGTACATTCCAGGAGCTATGTGTGTGTTTGAACTGTGGAAATGCAGTACAGATGTTAAAAGGTAAATATTTTTCTAAGGAAACAGCAGATGGGAGGATTAGACACCTTCTAATAGTGTGCAGTTTTCCTGCCTTTGTAGAAAACCAAGCAAAACTTGTTTATATTTGAAAGGAGGTGGTGTCCATTTAAGGATACACACTATATGGCAATATTAAATAAGCCATTTTTACTGATTAATAAAGTCAGTAAAGCAAAGGATCAGTCTGGTCCTTGTGTTTTTCTAAGTCTGTAGGAGGGATGCTGCCATTCTGTTCCGCTGGGCTGTTCTCATGGTTTGATCATGTCATTATCCACTGCCTTTGTCAGGAGGAAATGTGAAGTGGGCTTTCCAGAAAGGTAAATGAGTGTCTTAAAGATATAGAGGGAATTTGTGCTAAATATGGGGTTTGAACCCAAATCTTAAACCTGTATCTCTGCTGTTTTAAGCAGAAGGTTATAATTTCTCTTGTATATGTTAAAAATCTTTCGAACGTTAAATCTGGTGTCTGTGCTTGGGCAGCATACAGTGATTCTAAGAGGAAAAAAAGTGGCATTATGTTAAAAGGCGTTTTAGTTATTCACCTTCTTTTAAAAATCAAGCCATTACTGCTTGCTTTTAAAATTGTGTTCCTTCCTTCCCACATTTGCAGAAAAATCCTTTTGTTCTTTTTTCTTTCTTTTTCTTAAAGATGTAATGAATTTTATAACTTCCTCAGGATTTCTTAAGTGGGCACTTAAACATAGCAGGGCCTCAAAACCTCGAATGGAGATGAACTCGAAATCCCTATTACTTTTGGTCACCAGTTGAAATTTCTTAATCAGTCTGTTGTTATCTTTCCAACGATGAATTGCAGGCCGACAAAATGTGATCTTTTGGTTTCAGGCCTGGGCTGAAGTGTCTGGCTGAGGTGCTTTCATCATGAAATGCAGTTCTGCAGTCTCTCTGCTCAAAAGAGATCAAGGACAGAATAAGTAACGAGAGTGGTGACTTTCTCACCTCCCTGAGGCGTGTTGATGGAGAAGCAGGAAGAGTTTTGCATTACTGCTGCATCTGTCCCAGTTTTGCAGCCCAGCACACCTGTGAGCCCAGCGCTTTACGAGCACAGCGGTCACCAGAAGATAGCAAATGTCTGCTTGGTTACCTGCTGCCAGCAAGCACATACCAGGTCTGCTTGCTATTGCTTACCCTTTGCTCTTATCGTACTGTTTCTACTGCTGGTTATGGTTCAGAGTACTTTATGGATCCTAGACAAGGAACAGGCAGATGGTATCATGTATATATTATCTGCCCCACTCCAGCAAACCCTGCAGCAACCGTAACAAAATAATCTTGGCATCTGGGACTCTTTCTCCAACACCTCCATCTTTCCCCAGTCTGTTTTAGTCTTTTTCAGCCACTGCTGTGTATCTTCATTTCTTCTTCAGGGGGTGACAGGAGCAGTGTCCCTATCTCATATTTCACATGTCCCACCTCAGCTACAATCTGGGATCCAAACTGCCGTTGTGCACGTGAGCAATCTCATTGACTTCTTGGAGCACCGCTCACATGCTTCAGTTTGCAAGAACATAGACTTGTATCAGGGGACAGAAATGAAATCAAAGGACCAAGGTGTTCATACTGATTAAGCTGGTGAAGTTTTTGGGTATCCAGAGTTGCCAAGAATTATCTTGCAGACAGTACTGGGAAAATGTGAGTATCTATGCAGGAAAAGCTAACCTCACTTTGTAAGGGATGTGTGGTAGAGCTCCTTCAGAGGGCCTTCCAAAAAATGGTATTTTTGCCCCTTTCTGGGCAGAACAGGGGAGGTTCAGACGCTCCCTGTAGCACCATTAATCCACAGGAAGTCATTAGGCCAACAGGATGCCTTCAGAGTTACAGGGAGGAAGGACTTAAATGCTTCTGTCAATAAGGTTTGCATGTATTTTCCTCCTGTTTTCACGAGCCGTTGCGGGAAGTGAAGAAGGACGTTTGGCTTTGCTGATCTACAGCATATGAGAAACATCTTTTAATTGAGAAGGGTGGGATTTTAAGTGTTGAAAAAAGGCTTTTTCATCCAGAGTAAAAATAAATAAACCCACATGCTCAGTTGTTAGTAATGTCAAGGGTTTTAGTGACTTTTTAAAATTGTGTTTATATGGTAAAATCAGTCACTTAAAATATTGTTTATCAAAAATCCAGGCCAAATGATAGCTTAAGGACTCTTTCAAATGATGTTTGCAGTAAAATTTCTCTGAAAAACAGGAGAAGGAAAGAATTAAAAGGCAAACCTGTCTTTTTGAAAGAAACCGCCCCATCCTGGAAGGGGAGATCAAAAGTCCCCCTTTTTTTTTTTTTTTTTGGCCAGCCCCTACTTACACCTCCTTCTAGGTGCTGGTTGTTGTGGCTATACCCTGTTTTTCCTGTTCTTGATACTGAAGGGGAGGGAGTGGTCACAGGTCTGTTTTATGTGTCCCTAAAAATAAGAAGAGCAAGAGGTAATTGTGCTTTGAAGGTGGGATCCAGCAAACACTGGTCTGTGTCACTGAGCTTTGTGGTGGCTTGACCAGCACAGGTGAAAAACGGAGGATGAGGAAGCCAAAAAAAAAAAGGTGGTTGTTCTTTATAAGGGCCTGGGTCTCTTGCTTCTCCTCTGCCACCTAGACCTGGCCCACCCCATCATGAATTTTTGCTTTACCCTCCCTTATGATTGCAAGGGGACCCTGTGCTTGTTATCCAGAGAGAATTTCAAACATTGAAAATCCTGTTTATGCCTGTGGTAATTCCCTGTAGGCAATGACGTCAGTGCTGGCCACTTGTCCCAGCCTGATCCTGTGCTAGTAATGAGTATTCGCAGCATGCATTTCAATGTCTGATTAAACCTTTCTGAAAGGCCATCTGTTTGAGGAGGATGTGGCATAGGCTTTAATACTCTTTATACCTAGTACTCAATACTGCTGTTTCATGACCTTAGACATAAAGTTTGTCCCCTGGTTAGTTAGCATCTCTCCTGATACTCCAATCAGAGAAAATAATTGGATCAAGGCTGTTGCAACCTGTTGGGTCACTGTGTGTCTTTGGGGAAATGTTCCTGGGTGTTGGGTCACAGAAGTTACACAGACCCAGTGAGACTTTGCTATGTGCAGGGCTGAGAAAAAGGTATCTGTTTTCTGGGAAGGGAGTAAAGCATCTCCAGCTGCCTTTCTTTTCTAGCACTTGGGGCTGAATCTGATGTAGTCATATATCTGTTGATACGTGCCAAATCAGTAAGTAATCTGGCCTTTCTGTTGCATGTTCTCATCTGTGCAAAATATCCATCCTAAGCAATGTTACATCTGTCTTTCAGGGTCATTTTCCTATAGGCTTGGAAGCACAGTTTCCCTTTGCGATTCCCTCAGCATAAAGTAAATCTTCTCCAACTTGTCTTTTCCYGCTTCCTGTCATTTGCTTTCCTTCATGGTACGGTCTTGGTATTCACYCCTTTGGCTGAAAGGAAAAAATGTCACCCTGAAGTTGTGCACATTCCCTTTCTTTTGTAACTTCTCTCTCTTACAGTTCCTCATCTCTTCTGTACGTTACCCTTGCGGTCCGTCCCTCCCAAGTTTCTCAGAAGATCCTACTTTAGGTCACTGAAAGCCCTTCCTTTTTCCTGCTTAATCTGTGATCTGGTGTTTGTCCAGGGTGTGGGGTTTTCAAATCAGCAAACAAAGGGAATCTTGCCATAAAATGAAATAATCTGGAGATTAATTTTCTGCATAACAGGGTGGTGGCCTTAAATGCCAAGGTGGGATATAAGATTTAATCTTCATTTTACATAGTTTTTTGTTTTTTTTTTTTTTCTTTCACTTACTCTTGATCTGAATCTGCAAGGGATCTGTTGACTGGGACTAGGAGTTTTATGTATTTATTTTACCTTGCTGTTCAGAGCAATAGCATGTTTGGGTACTTTCCCTCTACAGACTTTCTTCTGACATATGTAACTAGAGTATAACATCTAAATTCTTAATTTAGAAAAAAAATCACAGATTTACTGACCTAATTGCAATAACAGAGCTTTCCCTTTCTCTATCAGTTTTAACATTTTCAGTTTTGTCTTTCATATTTCATCCTTTTGTTTTTTCTTTTATCTGTTATTGGTTCACCATCCTTCCTCCCTGAGTCGCTCCCAGAACTAGGAGGGGAGTTGCAGCACTTGTGGTATTAGTGGGTGATCTTCGAATTTGTCTCTGTTAGTCTCTCTGTGTCTCTATWTGCCTACAGTGACCTCTCTCAGCCCCACGCACTGCCTTCTTTTTGCAATACAGTATGACCTTTTCTGAAGCAGTTATGAAAAAGCCGTTCCATGATATTTCATTCTGGTTCAACCGTCTTGTCCATCTGTTGGCATGTTTTGATCTCTGGAGGTTTTTCCCTTGATCTATCTCAACTGTTGGCATCTACTTTGCACTCCTTTGATATTTCTCCCTTTTCTCCTGCGTCTACTTACCTTAGCAGATCCCTACTCCTACTTGTAAGAGACACCGACAGCCCGTCTTGCCAACAGGAGAACAATTTATGTGGCCAGCATTTGGATGCCAAGTGCATGAAGTTGCTTTTCTTTTGAACCTCGTGGCAAGTCAGTCTGACCATCTTTGTTTGCCGGGGCAATTCTCTTCTTGCCACCATGCCCAGGCTGCCCCAGGGGCTGCCTCTCCCCACCCAGCCTGCTGGAGCCAGCAGAGCCGGAAGCCTTCGCTAGACCCCRTCTGCTCATGACCATATCTGGATTTTGAGGATAATTTAACATTAGAGTTACTTATTATGGAAAACAACAGATTGTCTGTCACTGGAAACCTTGAGGAGAGGCTTTCTAAAACGTGCCCTTGATGTCAGCTGGCTGCGAGGCAGGAATCCCTGCGTGGCGTTCCTCCGTCTGCCTTTTGCTAAAGAGCAGCCTGAACGATTGCGGCGATTCCTCTCCCTCCCCGAAAATCCGCCTAGGAAATCCTGCATCCGTGGCAGTCAATGGCAGCCTTGCCCTGGCTTCATAGCCTGTGACTGTGCAGGGCTTTCTCCACTTTCTTCGCAGCGACTACCCTTCATTTTTCCCTCCCGCTGGGATAAGCAAGCTATATCTGAGACAGAGACTAGAGGGGAGCCGAGCACCTCCTTTCTCTCTTCAACAGAAATGTACACTTTTTAATAATGTAATCTCAGTTAAAAACATACCAATTAAAATGGGCTTTTTAGTAGGTCTCTGGGGACAGGGAGCCATAATTCACATTAAAATGTAAAGCTTCAGAAGCAGGGAGAGCTAGGTGCATTGCAAGTGCCCAAATATTCAGTGATTTTAATTACAATGGAAACTTGATAAATTGCTTTGTGCCACAATCCATTATTAACAGCTTAATGAATATCACTGCTGCCTGTTTTAAACTGCTCCACGGTGAAAACTGTTGTCAGTATTTCAGTTGCGAACTCTAATTTTTAGCGTGTTTGTAACTTGGCCCCTTAAAAAGGGGAGGAGGGTGAAAGTCTGCAGGCTTGGCTTTGGCTCTGGGTAAGTTCTGCTGGCTGCAGCATCCCGAGAGAGAGACAGGAGGAAAGATGGAGCTTTTGTGTTTCACCAGTATTGGGACTGGCCAGGGGTTAAATCTGCTCCTTGCACAGTTTAAGAGCAATGTCACAGCTGTTCTTTGGGCATGCAAAGGGCCCTTATGCCAGCAGAGGGGTCACCAGAGTACGGGGCTACCTTTACATGTGCTGTTTCTCTGCACAATACCCATTAGGCTGGAGGGCTGTTTGGGGTGTCTGCTCAGCGGTAAAGGGAAGCAATAGTGTAACAGCTCATGATCAAGCATGCTGTTGAGCTTATTTTAGAGTGAGCAAAGTGCAAGCTGGTTCGAATTTTCCAAGTTTTAGCTAGCAAAAAGCTGATTTGAGGTATGGAATTAGGCAAGTCCTTTTGGAGCACTGAAGTGTAAACAGTGATTGTGCTCAGCTTTGAACAGGGACAAAACATTTATTTTTTTCTTGACAGTTATTATGGCTGTAATTGTGCTAATGTTAAGATGCCATATATTTGTATGTATATTTATACTAAACTGGTACCTTTCCCCCCTTTTCAAAGCAGCTTAATATTTCAAGGATAAAGGTTATTATTAGGAATGTTATTATTTTAGAAGCTAACAGCAGGTATAGTGGGCTTATAGTTGTGCCCCATTGAAGTGTTAAGCTGTGGGGATTTAAAGCTGTGGTCTGGCTTCTATGAGATTTATTATTTATTGTGGGTGTTCTGTTTTCACTTTTCACTTGATCGTGTGGTGTGACCGGAGGGTCACAATCCCCAGGGTGGGGTTCCTGCCAGGTGTTTGACAAGATCTTGACAAGATCTGAGTGAGATGCAAGGTAGATCTCAGGACAGAAATGACTGGGAACTGCTCTTCTGATTCAGAGAAGTCACAAGTGCGTATATGGGATAAACATGATTTGTCTGAATGTAATTAATGTCTCGGGTTTTGCTATTATTATTCTGATTATGTTTTTCTGGAAAACAACAAAAGCATATTCACTTTCTCCATCTCAGGAATGGCAGCATTACTCATAATGATGTTAACTTGCACCCTGCCAATTACACAGAGCTCTCCTGGTTCATTATATCAATAATTACACATAGGATTTTTTTTTTTCTTGTGAAAAATCTTTCATTGACAGAGGAGTAATGATGCCTGTAAGTTGCTTAAGTATTGCTCAGTCAGGGATATGTAAGATGTGGGAGATGTCCTCATATTTTCAGGGAGAAAGACAGCTGGTATTCTGGCATGCTGTTAATATTCATGTGTTTCTGAAGTTGTATTTTTTTTAGTTTGACTTTAGGAAGCATTCCAGACCACAGGGCTGCCTGACTGTCTTTTTTCATGCATCCCTGTACTGGCAGAGGACAAAGTGGCATGAAATATATAAAATGCCATCTAATTTTTCTTTTGTTCTTTAGTTCACGCACACATGCTGCTTCTGTGTGTTTATCAGTGTGCACAAAATGCCTATATTTGCAAGATAATAGCTGTGTAAATATTAGAAAGTCTTACTGAAACTCTGTGAAGGAAAGAAGAGCAGGGGGAGAATCCTTCCTGCTACCGAGGAGCCATCTATTGGATAAAACCCATAACTGAACCGAGCACCCATGAAACTGTGGAGGATAACACAATTTGTTATTGGTCACCGGGTAGCTGAAAATAATCCTTTGCTTCCCAATGCTGCTTTCACCCACTGCGTTAGAAACCTGTAGCCCTTCATGCACACAAATGGAGAGTCAGATGTAGAGGCAATTTATGTACTATAGGTAAAAGCCAGTTTAATATAGCCGAAGATCCAGGATAAATCCTAATGTGGGGTACAGGTGTGATCATGAATGGATAAGCCAGCAGTAGGATTGCCCGCCAGCAGTGGAGAGCAGTTGCTCAGAGAAGTAATAGAAAAGACAAGTGTTTTTTCCATATTGTTAATAAAGAACATAAATAACATTAATTTTACTTTTTTTGTAACAGTGCATGTCATTTATATCAGTCTCACAGCCATAATTAGTTTAGTTAAAAAAAACCAACATATTTTTTTAGTTACCCAGAATTACTTAAGGCCATCACAAAACCAAATAATGAGGTGTTCCTTCCCTCAAAACGTATGCAATCTATATGTAATGTGATGCAGAAAGAGAGAATCTTGAACAAACCATGGGGAGAGATGAGGGAGGACAGGGTGTGAACAGTAAATTCCCAGGATGGCCCCGAAACATCCTGATGGCTCTTCGAAGTGAGTGGTGGGGCTTTGCAAGCATGTTAAAGAGAGCATATGGGGCAGGAAGAACATAGGATAAAGAAGCAATAATGAGATTCCTGTGCATTTTCTTGAATGTCAGGCAACTGCTAAAACGAGAACTGATTATTAATCAGGAATGATATTTAAGCAAATACAATTATAATCTGTGGCAAATAGAAAAGGAACGGAGGGCTGCCTGCAACAGCAGCCTTTAGTCAGCAATTTGAGTCAGCAGAGGGTCAAGCTTCTGGGTGTCAGACACTTAGCCTAAAACACTCCCTTCCTGCATCCTCCCTTCCTCCTGCGAATAGCGGAGGGGAGGAGTGTCGAATGGTTTACTGGGAGGCCAGATAAGCTTTGGGAGAGGATGCGTGCATACAGCGTGCCGCAGGGTGGTCAGCTCGCTGCTGATTTGGGAGTCGGTGCCTGTTCCCACACACTGGCGTGCATGGCAGGGGCCCGGCCCAAGCTGTTGTTCTTCCCCAGCACCCAGTTATTCCTTCTCTTGCTATATTTGCCCACTGTGTATTCTGATAACCTCACCCCTCCACCTCCAAGCAGCAAAACATGTTGGGCAGGAGAAGCTCAGCTACCGTACACACAAATCCAATATTTATTATTTGTACTCTGATAATGCCAGGAATCGTTACCGGAGTGTTGTTATCCTAAATGTTTTGCAAATACAGAATAAGGAGTATTCTCCTTATTCTGAGGAGTCCACTGTTACTTGCTACCAGTGTCTCTTGCTCACCATGATGCAGGGATTGGGAAAGCTGGATGAGACTCCCTAGCCATTGCATTTTGGGCTGTTTTCTGAGCCTTCCCCATGTGTGTATGCAATGGAGGGAGCTGTGGTGGTTATACTGGCAGCTGTGCTCTGGGCTGAGGCTGCCAGCCCAACGTGGCAGAGATGCCAACCAGCTGCCCCAAAGTGCGTGACAYTTGTTTGCCATTAGGCTGAATTTCATGGAGAAACTTAGTGCTTCTCTTAGACACCCAGCTCATTCTGCTCAGCCTGGTATTGGAAGGAAACTCCCCAGAGTCAGAGACAACGGTCAGTTCATTAGGGGTGTAAATGGACCAGGCTGCAGGCAGTCCCTTGGTTTTACACTGAAGAACTACTGGAAGGGTTTCCAGCTCCCTAGGCAAGCCATAGGTTTCTCTGTGGGCCTACATAATTAATGAAACAATCAAATAGGTGTGTGCCTTATTTTCTCTCTCCCATAATTGTAGTATCTCTACACATAATTGTACTTCAGCCAAGTTAGGCCTCTGGCTAGGATCTTTGCAGCTCACAGTCAACAGGTCCACACAGTTAAGATTAAAAACAGTCTCCTTCTACAAGAGCCATAAAGAGCTATGTTAATCTGGTCTCAACTAGAAACAGTTCTTTGCTCTTTCTCCATTCACTAACAACTAGGTCTGAAATTCAAATTTATTTKCATCCCTAGACTGTGTGGGAACATCTCGAGAAGGAGGCTGTTGTCTTTCAAGATGTGAGCCCTCTGGTGCCACTTGCAGCAGTTTAAGCTGAAGGGAGATGGGTCCCTAACAAAATCTTGTTTTTAAGAATTCCCCCTAGCTTTATTTTCAGCTGGAATTAGGCTTGCCCATGCCTCTGTAGATTACTAACACTCTTACTTTAACTTTGCAGTTTGAAGGTCAGAAAAGTGCAAAATTTTTGAGGAAGAAACCAGCAGTACCTGAGCACTCTTCTCCCTCACCTCATGATGGAGGCACTACCACGTGAAAATAGTTCTGTATTTTTCAGCAGTATGATTTTTCTGTTATTAGCATGCTTTGTTAAAGACCTACCGAAGTAATATATAGAGAGACAGACACATATACAAGTACAGGTTGTGGAGCCTCAGAYGTTATGGGTGTAGCTGGGTGAAAACTAATGATCTGCAATATCTGCAGTGACTCACTGGAGGAGGGGAAACCTCTCCAGTGACGAAAATGGTTCAGTGCTGGGGTAGACTGCCTGGGGAGGCTGTGGGAAGCTGGAGTTTGGCGGGGTTTTTAAGAGCAGGTTAGACAAACAGCTGTCAGTGTTGGTTTGGCTGATGCTGCCTCGTGGCAAGGGGATGGAGTAGACAACTTGCTGAGTTCCTCCCAGGCCTCTTTCCCCCATGTGATGGTGCTTTTGCCTTGAACTCTTTGAGTCTGTGTAAATCTGTTTTCATCCTAGGTCTTAAAGGGTTTTCTGAGATCATCGTTAGCTTTTCCTCATGGGGTGTTATAAGATTTGATGCGAGTTGTACCGATTTTACAGATGGAGAAGCTGCACCAGTTATAGCTGTGTTTTAAAGACAAAAAAGGGAGTGCAGCTTTAAGCATCCCAGCTTCTGTGGAGGTCAGTGCTTTAACCAGTAATTCATATTAGCCACTCTGCAGATTTAGTGGCAAACTCAGCCAATAAAACCCATGTCATACTTGAATTTACACTTACTCTTTTTTTTTTATTTTTTAAAAGAACATTGGTCACATTTAGAAGATATGTTTTGTTACTACATTTAATACTTTCCWTGCTCAGGTACTTTCATCAATTTGCTGACGTACCTGCCCCTTCTGGGCCTGCTCAGCATTTCATATAGCATTTTTGCAACATTATTGTAGGGAAACTTCTTTTTTCTTTCAAGTAGAAAGCAAAGGCATTGCTGTGGCTTCTGACATCAAATGCAGYGTCGTTGAATACTCACAGTGCTCCCTCGTTGCTGTGAACTACTGCCAGAAACTTGCATAGGAATTTAGTGATGATAATATATGAAAATATCAGAACAAGTCCAAAGTTATACAAAATCTTCGCAGTCTGGGGTTTCACTACAAATGTTAAGATCAGGCCAGGCTGGCAAAAGCCTGCTCCACTTTCCAAGTGGGCACTCAGTGAATTTTTTTTTTTTTTTGCTTTAAATTTATTCAGGTTTTTAATGCAAGTTGTATTGCTTTGTAAGATGTGCCTGCCCTCAGACATTGAGCCCATTTACAATAAAAACATTACAGTGGTTTCACCAGCTGATGTTAACAAATGCAAACAAAAGAGTTTTTTTCTGCCAGACTGAAAGCCTCCCAGCCACTCTCGAACAACAGCCGTACCCTGCAGTTCAACAAACTCCAGGTCCTTCCAGAGCTGAGCATCACCCGTGAAAGCACCATGCCCTCAACCTTCAGACACACAAATTTGAGGGCTGTCAGCTCTGGCCTCCCAGTTAATTTCAGCTTCTGGGTTCAAGCACAAGGCAAAAGGATGATCTCTCTGAAATGTTTTGGGACTGGATGTATTGGCAGAGAGACTGGCTTTTTTGTGATTTCACTGAGAAACCAAATGAAACCTGCAAGTGTTAGGGAGAGGTTGAATTTGATCCTTTCAAAGCAGTTTGGCAAAATGATAGTTTTAGTGGGACTGCAYTTTGTGCTTCTTTTTCAAAAGGATCTGGGTAGCTACCGCAGTGCTTTACTGATAACTTCAGGGTGACACAGGTTTGTCTCACCTAAAAAAATGGTTGCTAAATCAAACTTACAAAAAGTGACCTGGATATAAACTAACATAGCAGTGTTTGTACAAGTTTGTAGGAAACTGAAATAATATGAGATGTGAGCTTTCTACCTGTTAGATAAGGAGTCTGAAGCTTAGCTTCTGCTTTTTTGAGCTGCCATCAGAGCATTTGAGAAAGGCTAGGAAGGTCTGCACAGTTTATTGTGAGTAGTATTATATTAGCAGCATCACATTTGTATGACTTTTGCACCACAGCARGTGCTTTACAGAATACCATTATGTCATCTAGTTTGATTCCTTGATTCATCTTTAAGTTGCTTTTTGTAGTTCTGGGCTCTTTTGAGCTCAAAATGGGGAGCTGAACTATCAGAGTGGTGCAAAATTTGAGTATAGTTTGCAGAAAACACAAGTGAAATCACAGCATTAAGAACAAAAATTTCAACTGATATACATTTGGTAGTTTTCCTTAAGTAATTTTTGACTTCACCTTGCAGAGAAGTTGAATGGCTCAATCTCTCTATCAAAAGCGTAACCCAAGGGTCCCCTGGATCCCCAAAGCAGTGGTGAATTTGCCAAAAGGTCAGCCGGTATGTCAATCTTAGATATGAAAACACAGTTCCCTGTTTAGGATGGAAAGAGCTGGAGACGTCCCCCGCCCCCCCAGGACCCTTGCCTCCTGTGAAGTCATGATACATCACGCATGTGAGCGATATATCTCTCTTCTGACAGTTGCCAAACTTAAAAGCAGTGTTTTGAGGAGGGGTGATAGATGCTGCTGGATTGGCCTTCCCCAGTATAGCACATATCTATTCTTCCAGTGTGTAGCACATAGCTCGTTAYGGTTCTGTGCAGAATGATTTCTCTGCATGGCCAGGTGATGTTTAAGAAGACTAATGAGAGAAATGATAYGGCCCAGAACACTGGTGTCAGGAAATATATTGCAAGGTGTCTATCTTGGGGAAGCTGAAAGCAGAGCTTGTCTTATTATATATTTAAAAGGGGATGTCTGTGTCACCACCAAGTTAGACATGCACCCTGTCCCATACTGCATTCAAATTAGATTTTTTCAAATAGTAGCTTTCCATTGAATTTTCATTGGCTTAATGATAGGTTCTGTGTTGTACGGGGGCAAAACAAGAGTCTGTTGCATTGGCACGCCGTCCTTTTGAAGTGGGAACTTGTTTCTGAGGCCCTTGTAACATAACTATGCAAGTGTCAGAGGACAGGATAGAGGCTATTATGGGCTTCTGCTTTTTGTGAGGAAAATCAAACAAATGTCCCTGATGGAAAAAGGAAGCTAGCAGCTGTATGTGATGACCAGAGAATGTTTTTGTGCAGTGACACTGTCAGTACCTGGTCTGTTGTCAAACTGAAAAAACTGCCTTTTTTTTTTTTTCTGCTGTCAACTGAGGTGGAGAAAACCCCCATGAATTTTCGTGAGATACCTTTTCCTCATTTCCAGCACTTAACAATCTACTTGTATTTGGTTTTATGCTAGTGTTTGTCTCTATTGCCATTGTTAGGTTTTTGAGTCAGAGTGATTTTTCCATCCTGATGGTGCGGAAGAAAAATATATTTCATTATGACTGGTTATAACCCTGGAAATCTTTTCTCTCGCTTGGATTGATGACGATTTTTTATGTTGCATTCTATACTGATGCCTAAAGTGAAGTAGAATGAACCATAAGGAAGAGAAGCTTTGCTAAAATATAGCTCCTTCCACTGTGTAGAATTATCTTGAAAAAAGCTTGCCTCTTTCTAATTTTATGCTTTTTTCCCCCCACTATTATTCAAGTAGTTTTTACAAATGAATGTTGTTTTTGTAAGGATTGTTTATGAAGCGATTGCTCTTAGCAACCCCTGCTCACCTGTGAGCAAATTACATGGCACAGATAAGGTATCTAGCTGTTTCTCAATAGGGTGACCTTATAAACAGATTCTGCAGAAGACAAGCTTTTAAATTCCTAACCAAATATATTATGTGAGTAATAAAAAGAGCTCCTCAAAATGGCCACAGAGGCATTTCAGAGCACATTCTTGGGAATATTCACTTGTGCTAGCATTCATTAAGTTTGCTTTCAGCAAAAATTCTCATGAATGAAATTTTATTCACTAGTCATTATGATTATTACTTTACTATTGTAGCAATAACCAGATGCTTTGTATAAAGCCGGGACCTGATTTTGTCTAAGGCTGAAGAAATATCTTATGGGGTCTCCAGAGAGTGCATTGTCTAAATATAAGACCAGACTCAGCTAACAGCTCATGACTGGGAACTGCAAACCCTCAGAGAGCAATGGGTTTGTTTACAAGAAAATTCACAGCTAGAGGAGGATGAATGCAGAACTGTACATACTAAATGTTATACCATTTGAACTATAGTATGTTACAGTGTTACAACTCCACTGAATATGAATGTAATTATACATTTTTATGTTATGAAGGTAGTTTAGGTGATGATGACTAGTCTTACAGATAAAAGGGAATATCTCTGCAGATGCAGTTCATTACTACACTGGACTAGTTTATCCACACACTAATGAACACACTGGAACTGGACTGTKCTAGGTTTTTTTATTTAAAAAACGGCCTAACCCAAATATGTGTACTAGGAAAATCCCTGAAGTGTAGGGTATGCCAAAGAGTTGGACTCTGAGTTGTGCAMTACATGGACTCCCAGAATGTGAAAAAAGCCTTTCCTGGAAAAGTTAAATGAGATTTTTAGCTATGCACAGCTGAAGTATGCATGAATTCTTGTTTCCTCCAGTCTAGAGGAACATAAAAGAGCGGAGATATCCTATCACGCTGGAGGAGGATGACTGTGGCAGGGCAGTTGCAAYGTTTGGCTTGCTGTATCGCAAATGAGAGACCAATTTGAATATGGAAATTGTAGCTAAGTCTAGGCACAAGGAAGTATTTTCAGAGCTGGGGCTCATTTGCTGAGCACAATGTGTATAACGTTGCTTTGTGTGTCTTCACTTACTGGGGGAAAAGCATGTATCCCATGCCTTGGAGGTGATGCAGTTTGACTGGCCGATTTGCAGAGTCCTTCAGTGTGCAGTGACCAGCACTGGCTGCTGTCTGGAGCATTGGTTCTTGGGTGTACAAGGGTGCAAGATGCACTATGGTCATGGGTACAAGGTGCATAATGTACACGTGCAAAATGAAAAGGTTCTGTGGGGTGGTGGGAAGGAGCTGTTAAAGAGGCGGTGTGCCAATCCCTTGTATTACTCAAACCTCAAAATAACTATTCCTCTCTGCCTGTAGATCGGTCAGAACAGTTTGTTGGCAGCAGAGCTAAGCACAGGACACTAAGTATTTCTCCTCTTTTGTTGTCTCACTGCTCTCTTTCCCCGTGTTGTGTGAAAAAAAAAATAATCTGATTAAGTCCTTTGACATTTATAATTAATTAGTCCTTCCTTACTCTTATCTTGTTTGCCTGTCCTTTTCTCTGGCTTTTCCTTTTCCTACTTTATCTCTCAATCATCAGATCCAAGAAACCATTCAAATGATCTCTTTTTAACAGATAAATGCAGCTTTACAGCATTTTTTTCCTTTTGAAGAAAGACTTGGTCCCTTCTTTTGTCCATCCCACTGCACAAGTTGTCATGTTCTGGCACTGCAGTCACTTCTAAGTCCTTGAGCTATCATGTATTCTGTTGGTATTTGAGGAATTGAAAATCAATCACATAGCCTTATGGCTTAGGTTCAGCACAATTCTATTATGMCCACTCCCAAAAGTCAATTCAAACCTTTTGGGTTATATTTCAAAGCCTAATCAAGCTTGCTGTCCAGACTGGTTTGGAGTCAACTCACTCTTGTCCATAGGTCTGTTTATTAGACTCTTTCTGTCAGAAACTAGCATGAAAGAAAGCAGTTTTCATAACAGTAGAATCATTCAGTGGGCATTTTGCAAAGACAAGCCACCCGAACAGGTTTTATGGTGGAGGAATGCTTACTGTTGTAATGTGTTTCTGGAAATATGTTTTAAAAAAAATTTTAAAATGCTATGTTGATACAAGTGTTCATAACTACTTTCTCATAAAAAGATGCACTAGTTTACTGAGATCAGTTTCTAGTCCTGTCTTGTTAAGCTGGCACAGAAATTATTGTAGATGCAGCCCTAAACCTAGATGGTGACTTTCATGCTTTGGACCATGTGAACAAATGAGGATGGTGCCTCCAAGCAGATGGGCCAACTCCTCCGAGCATGAGTTGTGTCACCTCTGCTTGGCAGGTGCACATGGGACTGTGCATTGATTATGTCAATCCCCTTACTTCCAGCAAGTGCCAGGAACTCAGCCTGAGGATGAAAGGAGCTCTGTATGGAGCTGGCCATTAGCAATCCTCTGTGAAAGTATGTACCTGTTATGTATTGGGAGCAGATCAGTCTCATCCCACTGGGAAGAAAGCAGTGACCGGCTCTTAGTGATGACATTTCCAGCTGATTTATAGAAGTCTCCTTGTTCAGTGAAAGGCTGGTGGCCATTCTGTGGGAGCCAAGGGGGCAGTAAAAATAGGAAACAGCTCTCTYCTTCCATCCCCCATGGCTAAAGGCATTGCTCTGTGACCCATTCTTTGTGCTTCTTCTCATCCTATATTCTGCAGAGGCGCAGAGATTTTCTTCAGTGGATGCTCGACTCTCGTGACTCAGCTGACTCCCTGGCAGCCAGGTGTTTTGATGTGATCAGTCCATCTGCCGCTTCCAGACAGAACGAGACACCTCTTGCTGGCAGGGCCCCATTGGAAAAGGTTCAGAAGACATTAACGGAGGATGAGATAGCAGGCCAAGCTTTCCTGTTCCTGATCGCTGGGTACGAGACCACCACTAGCACACTGTCCTTTGCCACGTACTTGCTAGCCACCAACCCAGAGTGCCAGGAGAAGGTGCTTCAGGAGGTTGATGAGTTCTCAGCAAAACACGTGAGTACGATGTGCTGGTGTGGAGCTTCATGCAGGGAGCAAGGCAATGTGAATGTTGTCATGCCACTGTGGCACCTGCATGACCCCTATTTATCTCAGTTATGTGTGCATATATCAACATTTTATTAATATTTTCAGCCAAAAATTCAAAATTAATCTGTGTTGTTTAGGTTTTTTTGGAAACTGTTAAATGACGTCACTTTACAGCAACTGAAGAGATGGCCCAGAAACTTTGTGTCATAGTGAAAGCTTAACCTTTACAAAATATTTTACGTTATTGAAATAAACCAGCTGTTGCCAGACTCTAAAACTACACATTTCTATTTTTTTCCTCTTGTCCAGATACTTTTATTGTTTTTGTGATCAATTTTATTTGATCGTTCTTACAAACCATAAACTGCAAAGTTTTGCTTTAAATGTTCATACTTCATTTTTTTTCTTCAGCAGCAGAATATATGTGTATGCTTCAAAAAAAATCACAGTATCCAATTCTTTTATACTGTGTTCAAATTAATTCTACTTCACTTCTGTATTTACCAAGGACATTTATGTTTCCTGGATAACCATTGACAATATTTTGTATATCTAGCAGACCATGCAGCAGCCRTTCTTCCACCCTACACTCTCTGCACAAGTTGTTAGTTATGAGAATTCAGATCAAGGGTCTTTTTCTTTTCATGAACGCTTTTATAATGGATCACGAGGCTAACAGGAATAAAATGACACTAGGCATGGCTGTCTTGCAGGATTTTAGCTGCTTGATTTGCATGCTGAAAGCCTTAACTATACAGTTTGGGGAGTTTCATACCTTTTATGCATTCCATCCTCTGTGTTGAACATAACAGAACAAGAAAAGAGTTGTGTAATTTTCTGCTTTGCTGGTAATAGAAAATTCTCGACTGCAAGGTGTGCCCATTCAAAAGCTACCATTTCCCTCCTTTTGCTTGTGCAAACATAAAAGCCAGGATCTGTGTACACAGAAGATGTCTTCTTTTGTCTTGCATGATGAGGTTCTGAGCATGGTGGTTCTCCGTCTAAGATTGCTTTTGCTCTGAGGGTGCAGATGGATGACAGCAGTGGAGGTTAGGACCGTGCAATCTGATCCATAGAGCTTTTTCTCGGTGCATGCTTCATACCTCTGGTGTGAGTTAACTCAATACAATGAAACCGTTGATGTGTTATGTTCTAACCTACAGGGCTTGGGTTATATTCTTAGGTTATTAGCTCTACAACACTCCAGCTGGAGCGTATTTACTTGTTTCATTCAAATATGGCAGACCTAATTATGCTCTCATGTCTGGTTAGTTCAACTGACTTCCTTAAGGCCTGCAAAGATGTGAAGGTGCAACTTGGCCTGGAGTATGTGCAGTTTACTGGTTAATACTGGTGGCGGAGTTGCACATAGAAACCCCTATTATGCAGCCCCGAGGAAAATGTGGTTCATCTCCTCGCCACTTCCTGAAAACTGACAGCCTAAGAAATCAAAGTGAAATTGCTGGGAGAGGTATCCAGTATGATAGGTACGTGTGTCATTCATATCTGTCTGTAGATGGGGATATGAATTAGTAAATTTTTCCATGTAAGTGCATAGAAAGCTGACTGCAATCAGTCATTAACTGGCCGATTGCTTACAGACATTTCACATAGGGAGACCGTGTATATGGCTATGTCTACGTTAACAAGTAGTGTGCTCCCTTAGACACAGATTCGTCATCTAGCATAGTTGGTAGTGAGGACCGTTGGGTGCACACTGTACACACCTCAGGAGTTTATTTTGCGTTAGTTCGAGTCTGGCCCTGTGTACCAAATTCCCCTTAGCAGTTGGACTGATCTTCTGATTTAGTTCCAGTTAAAGGAGCCCTTGCTGTGCACTTGGAGACTGCAGTGTGAACCAGTGCAAGAGACTTGCATGTGTGCTCCTGATCCAAGCTAGAGAACTAAATGGACACTATGTTGAATATGGTCTGTCTGAGCTGTCACTCACTATTAGTAGTATTTCAATAATAATCCAATTCAAACGTGTAATGCTTGATTCTCTTGGTCCTCTAACAGGAATATTTTGCTAATAATTTCAGCTTTTGCAGTATCTAGGAGAGATTGTGGAGCTAGGGACACTCGTGGCAGAGAAGTTAAAACTTGGTGTAGAGAGATGCACTCAAATTAAATGAATGATTTTTGCAGGTCAGCACTGTACACAGTCTGTGTGGTGCCTCAGCCCAAACTGGTGGCCTCATCCCAAACCATGCTGTCCCATGTCGTATATTGATTGAAAGTACCTTTCAAATCACTTCCCCATACTTTACTAGTTTTCAGGTTTAGCTTTAGATGATGCATATATGGCTGTATGGCCAAGGAGAAGAGGGAGAGAAGGATAACTATTCATCTGCTGTCCTTGATACCAGGAAATTCATAGATCTAATCTGTGCAGCCCCATCCTTCAAAAGATTTCCTATTATAAACACTTCATGATTTGAGGGGGGGCAATGCACTGCTCAAGGATCCCATCCCAGAATAAGGAAAATGATGCACCAGTTCAGTCCTCTTAGTGACTGTAATTAACTACTTTTAGCCTAGAAAATAAGATCTATGCGAAGGGTTTGCAAGTTACAGGAGCAGAAGCTATTTTAAAACTGGGAATATATAGATGCTATGTTCAGTTGTCATGCAAGGGAGAGGAGGGGAGGGGACATAGCAGCTACAGGCTCACAGTTAGTTATCAAGTCAGTTGCTAAGAAATTTGATTAGGTTATTGCTTGTGCTCAGCACGTTGGCTTTGCTCTTATCAAGGTGCTTTGCAATTTTCAGAAAGGAAGCACTTTAGAAGGCCAAAAYGTGGAGAATGGTACAGTCAGGTTGTTTTGACAAGTGGTGGAAGACTGCTTTGATTTGCAGATATGCAAGTGTTAAACACAGTACCCTCTTCAGCCAAATTTATACTCAGGTAATTATAACTACAAAATGCTTTCCACCACATCCCCCTTCCTTCCTCCAACCATTTCAGGGGCCTCATGCAGCATGTTTTATTGCCCTAATCTGTGGTGTAGAGCTGCGGTCTGATTTTACAGCAGCTGCTGTGTATCATCCCAGAGATGGCTGTACTTTGGCGGTGGACAGAGTGATTTATACACTCATTTACTAAAGTTTATAAAGACATGTGAGAGCCATCTGAGAGAAGGTGCTATAAATGACAGGCGCAGTTCCAGGTTTTTTGGCACACCAGTTAAAAACTCAAAGCACAGTGACCTTATGATAGCCAGTAAGGAGAGCAAGGTCGGTCCATCTGGCCATACAGCAGTATTTTGGTGGCTCTGGGTGTTGTACTTGAGGATACCCCTGAGTTTGCTCTGATCTTCATCTGTCTTGCTTGCACAGTGGTTACCTTAGCAGAATGGGACAGCATGAAGGGGAAGGAGAAAGCCAAGGCATTGCTGTGTTAGAGGTCCCTGTGCTAGCTTGGTGCAAGCTGCTGCGGTGTGGTGCAGAAATACGAGGTTAGGTGCTGGAAGTGGTCTAGCCCCAGCACCGCTGTGCTGGGAGTCGGGAGCTCAGAGGAGAGGCAGGTTCAACTGACCGTGTTGTACTACTGTGTTGTGTCCGTCCAAGTTTGTCTCAGAGCTGTCTTGGGAGACCTCTCTGCCTCTCTCCACCACACTGCCTGAATACACTGTAGAGATGGCACTTCCAGGCAAGTGTCCTCAGAAAACAGTGCCTGGAGTGAGTCATGGGTTGTCACCTCTTTTTTTACCTCCAGGACCTTCCTCATCTGTTCGCTAAAGGACTTTTTAGGTCTTCTCTTGGCTGATAGGTCAGTGTGGAGGCTTGATGATGTCTCTTTCCGTGAAAGTGAGAAGAGGCACCTGGCCCATTTCAGAGTCTGGCAATCAGGAGAAACCTCTCCTCAGTAATTGTAGAGGGCAGGATACACAGGTTATTGCCCTCGTTACCTCTGCCTGGATCTTTGGGGTGTAGGGAAAGGGAGTGCACAGCTTTTCATCGTCTCTGGGGAAGCAGAGAGACAGGGTACTGAGTGGTGACTACTGTCACCACACACGGCATCTTCCCATTCTACCTGTGAATTCCTGTGTCTGCTCCAACTGCACTGGGAAAGACAAGTTTGAGCATTAATTCCTCTAACAGACGAACTGAAATTAAAATTGTAGAGACTCTGACCTGCCCCTCTTCATGAATCCCTTGGGGGTGTAGTATGTGCCCTGCGAAGGGCCATCCACTGAAAATAAGATGCACCTATTTGCTGCAAGCTTGTTGCTGGGTGTGCAGCTTGCTTTGATACCATGAAGACAAAATAAACAAGATGAAAAGAGAGTTAAATATGAGCTAGTGGGGGCAGGATGCCTACATCTGTGTGTGTATAAAAGAATATTACTATCTGCAGAGACCACAGATCTGTTTCCAGGACAGCAGAGAGGGGTCAGATCTTCAGAAGATTGTAAACTGGCACAACATGTTTGGTATTAGTACAGGTATGATGATATGCATCAGTTGAGAAGCCAGCCTGTATATACCAGTAAAAGAGGACGGAGGTGGGGGGGAGGCGGGGGAAAGGTTGCTATTTCAAGACCAGATTATTTTTATAGGGTTTGTGGCTAACCATCCCTAAACTGTTAGAGGCTATACAGTTGTGAAAGAGATGTTTTTATCCACATTAACCAGCTGAGAAGGAATACACCCATGGTCTTCACCCTCTCCGTGTCAGTCAAAAACCATCCCTGTGCCGAGTTGTTAAAGAGCCCTTCAGAAGACATGTTATTTATGAACAGTTTTTGCACTCGTGACTGATTATTTTGTTGTAAAAGCAAGTTGATTTTTATTTATTTTTGTGTGTGTGCGCTTAGCAAAAACGTAGCAAGCCTGCAGCACGCGTTTGTTCTGAGCAGATGGACACTTGCTTCTGAGCCCCACTGCACTCTGAGCTGCTCTGTGTGTTTTGTCCTAAGCCACGGTGCTTAGAGCATGAAAAATTGCTCCATCTTCCACGCTGGGGATTCCCTTAATATGAGGTCTCTCTTTCTTACCTCTCTTCCCATTTTAGCATGTAAATGTCGCTCTCCCTCCCTCCCTTCTCCCTCCTCTCAAGCCTGAGTCATTCACAATTATAAATTATATTTTTTTTGTTGTTGTTTTACTGGACTCCACAATTTTAGACAGGAAGAGTAGTGGCACAAAATAGATTGCAAAAACATAGGTGATCAAGTTAACTTCTCACAAGAAGTTATTTGTTGCCCTTAGGTGAAATGTGGTAAGTGGCTATGTATGTGCTCCTGATCTGTTGCAAAGTAAACAGATCAGGTTAAACCACTGAAATAAGGTCATTTTCTTGAGGGAGGGAAAGCAAGTATGCTTTGGGGCAGCTAAGGAGGGCAAGAGAGGTGTAAGAATGAACTGCTCTGCCTCCATGTAATAAAGAAATGCATACTTGAAGGTGCCGAGTGTAGAGAAATCTGGAGCAAGGAGCACCCTGAATTCTAATCTCAGCTTCAGCAATAATTTACTGCACATTCTCAGTAATAGACAACCATGTCTTGCATTAACAAATGGGAAGACTTGGTACTTACAAGTTTTGGTTTTTAGCTCGTATCTACATAAACCTCTCATTACTTAAAGCACCACAAGAAAACGTTGCATTAAAGGCTTAGTGCTAGTTACAGAACCTGAGGTGTGTTGCTGCACTGATACGCAAGGCTGCAGGGGCTCTGTGCTAGCCAGAAGAGGTCTGGTGAAGGACAGAGTAGCAGCTCGCTCCTCCTTGCTGCTAATGCCTAGGAATACTTTCAGGACCCCTGGCAAAGGTGAAGGAGAGCACAGGAGTCAGTAGCAGTAAATAAAAGTAAATAGGTAAAAGGGCAGCTATTACTGTAAAACATTCATTGGAGACTGCAAGACCAACTGGGTTTTCCATTCTATTTTTAAAATGCCATATACAGCTCTTATTTATCACTGCTTGATATGATACTTAGAAACATCAGTGTGGAGAGGAATGAAGAGCAGGATAAGCCCCAGCATGTCTCTACTCCATACAGTTTCCTATCCACACAAAGCACTAGCATAACTATTCAGTGCTGGTGTGACTTACCAACATCTTCACCACCGGCTAGAGCCCATAAATTTAAAGAAACTTTGAAGTCCTGCCGTAYTCTCTCACTATTTAAATGGAGATTTGGTGGTTTTTCTTTAATGGAAAGAAATCTTCCTGTTCCCATAAATATTTGCTTTTCTATTGCTCTAGGGCCCAGGAATATTTTCAATATGTCTAATTGAAAATGTTGACCAGACTATGTTTCAACTGATTCCTTCATGTCAATAGTATTGAATGATGCCAGCCCAAAGTCATTGCAATCCATAATTTCATTTATGAAAAGGTACAGTTTAATTCCATTTTAACTGCAGTGTGTGGTCAGTTGTGAATGGGCTGGGTTGAACTGGACTGGTACGTAAGCTCCTCCTTTACCATTTATGACTTTGGCGCTGTCATTTATCAAACATGCTGGTTGTGGCAGTTGCTCATCTGGGGTAATTTGACACGTCATCATTGTCTTGAGTGGAGTCATACTATTTTACACTGGCTTATGATTCTGTTCTTTGCATTGAAGAACTCCTTCACTAATATCTCTGCAGTCTAACGGAGATGTCTTATTGTAAAGAGATTTTGCCATTTCAAAATTTTCCCTTCCAATAAAATTCCCAGAGAGCAGTGAGAGGTAGGACTGTTTTTATGGTGTCTCTGTGCCTGATTGAGTACTTTAGATTTTTAAGCTGTTTATGCAGAGAATCTCCTTGGTAGCACAGACTGCTTTCTCTGAGCATTAGTGAAAATGAGAGGTGAAAGTCAGAGAGATGGCACTGTCAGGGAATTACCACAACAATTTGCATGAGTTTGGTGCCTTTCATGCAGTATCTCAAGGCACTATGCTCTCAGAAGCTTGCAAGTACAGAGACTAAGCTTCACTAAGCAAATATTGCTGACGGTGGAGGCTTGCATTTATCAAGGGAGAATGAATTGTAAATAGTTTGCAGAAAAAAGTCCACAGAATAGTCGCTGGTACACATGCATACACACACATGCACAAAACATACAAAACCAGTAAGCACAAGCAATATTGTATGGTGTTGCTGTTTATTCTGTTGAAGGAAATGACCCTCTTTGATTTCTTTATTTGTTTAAGAAGATGTTGCAGAGCCTCACATCATTCACGAGTGTCAGCTGTCAGCAATCAGTTTTGTTGTTAACAAATAAAAAGATGCTTTTAAACATGCAGAGACTGAATGCTATTAGGTTATATCTCTGCAGTTCTCCATACAATTGCTCAGTGTCTGAAATCAGTTAATTATCTTTGTCTCATGGTGCTTCTGTACATACAGGTGGAAGATTGCTAAGTTAGAAGACAATAAACCCTTCCCTGCATTTCCCCCCTTCTCTTAGTATCTGGAATCTGCTGATTTGAATGCAGGCTTTGGATTCAAGAGACCCAAAGTCACTTTTCTTGGGCAGAGGTTATTTTGGTTCCTAACTCTTCCTAACTTTCAACCACTTAAGGACCTCTGAGACTCAGGKCTTCACTCTCTTTACTGACTTGTGTCTCTGCTGTATAAGGAGAGGTAGCCTGAGAAGGCTCTTGAGCCCAAGCCCGCCTCGTGTTTGTCCACTTTGCCACAAGGCTGTTCCTAGACTCAAACGCTGAGGGGAAGCACCTAGGGGGGAAAGCTTGGGCTCAGTTTGCTCACTGTGCAAGCCTTAGCAGGTATCTCTTTGCATGGGTTGCCTTCTGTCCCAGGCACCCTCACAGCACCAGCCAGAGAAGTTGTCCTGGAGGCCTTTCTGGAAGATCCCTGTTGCTTGCTTCCGCTTTACAGAAGCTGTGGTTTGTAGGCAGCCACAGTCATCCGTTGGCAGAAGCATGGGCAAGCAGGGAGAGCGTGACCAGCCAGGAGCCACCTGAGGGCAATTCTTTTTGCTTACCATGTATTTGTAGTTCTTACACTGTATCTACAGGTCTCTGCTCTCCACAGGTACCTCTTAAAAAGATAATCACTTCCTGGAGAGTCATGTTATTTATAATACGGAAAGAGTCRATCAGCTGGTAAGGCCAGGGTGTCTTTTAGGAATGTTTTGGATTTGCTTTTTTGAAAAGTCTACTGTTAGCTTATTGGAACAAAGTCAATGTTTTAAACCCCAGTGGTATSTTGGCATTGTCCCCCTTCCTTGCCTTTTCTAAGAACCCTACCAAAAAGACAACATGGGTATGAAAAGCACTTATTTCTTTACTGGGGAAATCCTTTCGACAGCTGAGAACTGGTGATTCTATGTGGCCTGGAGTGAGGTGTTGTTGAGATGATTAATGTGCCCATATTTCAAGGAGCTTTTTGTTGTTGTTGACATTGCAGGGTTCATTTACCCCTCTTCACCAAAGTAAAAAAAAAAAAAAAAAAAAAGACTTTTATTTTTCCATTTGTTCAGTTCAAGCTTATCAGTCTCTTGCCCATGAAGACTAATTTATCTTTCGCTTGCAATGTCACATGTTGCTCAGTGACTCTGCCTTATTGCTATTCTTGAGCAAAACTGAATCTCAGGTAATGTATGCTAGACAGATACTCATTTTCACCCCTGAATTTTCCTGGTATTTTGCCATCCTCGTAATAATTGACCCACTATCACTGCTAGAGGGTTCGTGTTAAAGAATAAATTTTTCTAGTGACATGGAACATTTAATGGTGAAGATGTTAATAATACAGTACTTTAAATGTGATTAGACAGATTTGTTTAAAGAGGAAGTAAAGGGAAGGATGCATCTTCCCCATCTTTCTATTCCTTCCCCCCTGCCCCTCCATCTGAGGCTTTTATGGAGGAAAGAGCGTATTTGCTTTTAATCTAAGGAAAAATATCACTGCTGAGTAAGAAACTGGTTACAGTTTTCTTCAGGATTTGTATCCCAACTGCTCCTGTGTACCACTCTGGACATTATACAGCAATCAACATGCTTCCCCCAGGGACAGAGAAAACCAAATTCATACCAGTATCAATGCTTAATCAGTGCTAATTACCAGTATCAGCGTTAACTCTTTAGCTACAGATAGGTAACATTATTTGCAGGGTGGAGCATAGTTCCAGGTAGAATTGGTAGATCAAATTTTGCACTGGGCAGTTGAACCTTGCAGAAGTGAGTAAGGAGATAAGCTCCAACCACAGTAAATAGCATCAGCCCCCTCCACGACTTTGGGAGGGACATACTCTCACCGGTCTTGCCAGAGGAGTTACGTATGGCAGGAAGAGAGGTGCACATGGCATGACTTCTCAGGAATGGGGATGCCCTTCATGGGTATAAGTGCCTGATCTTTGGATGGCAGTCTGTCTAGCACTCAGGAGTTTTTTCTGTGTGAAGTAAGGGTCAAGTCCAGAAAGGTATTATACTAATATATATATATTGTTTTTTTTCATGGAAGTTAGGCACCAAAAGGTTTTCCATAAGGTATGTGCTGCTGAATTGTAAATACCTAGCAATGAAAGGGAGGACAGCGAGCCATAGGCACAACCTCAGATGCAAGAAATCAGAGAAACCAAACCATCTGGCCCTGAAAGAACTTAAAATGAGAGAGGGTGGCCTTGGACACCTGTGTCAGGACCCCACACTGTGTCTCAGTGTTAGCAGCCAATCGCATTCATCAGGCAGGAACTTGTATCCTGGGGTATATTAAACACTAAACTAAACAAAGAAGCATTTTCAAGCTCTATGTTAGTTAGCATCCATTTGGAATGAGAACCCTCCATGTCCCCAGATTGACAGGCAGATTCTTCAGGGGATGAAGACGTTGGTCCAGTCCTGGCATCTTCGTCTGCTGCGGGAATCTCCACTGACCTCTCTACTTCTGAGATGCCTTCAAGACTCAGGGATAAAATCTTGCTTTAATAGCACTTTCCCTGGTCAGGACAATAGCARCTCTCGGGATTTGTGAAAACAAGTATCACTTTCTTGTTAAGGACTTTTCATTGGCAGAGGAAGAGAAGGAGAGCTATTGGGGAACAGCTCATAAAACAAAAATGACTAACAAGTTGTGTCTGTGCGCACATGCCTGCATATGAGAGAGAGGAGGAGGGAGAGGACGAATCATGGCTGAAGAAAAGAAGGTCTTTCATCTGAAAGTTCAAYACAGATTCCTGAATTGCACATATTATATGCATAAGGTGTGAAAGCTGAGCTGAGGAGAACACATGCCTAATTTTTTAAGAAACAGCAAATCCCCAGCAGCAACCAAGAAGAAATTAAACTTGTATTCAACATATTCATAGCTTAAAAATGATCTTAGCTTGTATGAATGTGAGGTCAAAATGGAATTTTTCCTCCAGGTATGTACATAAATTAGGTAGCATTAATAGGAAGTAACCAGTCCATTTATTTGTCAATAAGCATTCAAAGTGAAGGCTGAATGAGCCTGTGCCAGAAGGAATGGAAACTAGTTTGCATTTCATGATTATGTAAAGCAGTGCTTGGTAGAATGAACTTCTTGTGACCTCCTTCCCCCGCCTCCCCTTTTTTTTTTCCCCTCTCAACCATGCTGGCAGCACATATGTGTTTAAATAATTTCCATTTCTAACAATGTGTTTGTGTGTTACTTTTAATCAGCGTGAGATGGCTTTTGTATTGTTTGTCCTGCTTCATCTTATGCTTCCCTTGAAAGAAGGAAAAAGTGGTATTTCTGGGTGTGCCCTTGCTCTAGAAATGTAGTGGTCTTCCAGTGATATGAATGAACATTTCCTTACTTAACCAGATAGCAAGACTGGAGCAGAGGGAGTAGTCAGGAAAACACAAAGAAAAGTAGGAAACGCATGCTTTTTGAGGACTGTTCCATTTCACACCAGTTTATAGATTTTACTGTCTCAGAGAACTGGATGATCCCAATTTTTCACTAGTATTGCCAACTAATTTGATATCTGGTTTTCAAAAGACAGGTTGCGGGTCTTTTCTGAAATCAAATCCTTTAAAGCAACCAAAAAACTTGTACCTCAGTGTAACTAGTCACTTTTTGAATGTTTTGGTCAGTGCCCCAAAATGCTTTCTGTGGAAGTGGGCTGGGCAGAAGTGGAATTTCTCTGCTGTAGCAGCTGCTGAGATAGGCATTCGGGGCCTCGATCAGAGGAGACTGAGAGCTTTTATACACTAGAAAGGCCAATAGCTTGTATGGACTGGACTGTTGGCTTCTAGCCAACACTGAGTGGATAAATAGGTGCTTGAATGAAGACTCATTTAATAACTGGTACCAAATTCTGCGGTTTCCTTAGTCAGGTCTCAGATGTAATGAGACTGAAAACTCAGTTACTTTCTCAGTCCTAGGAATTATCCTTCCTGGCTGCCACTGAGGCATAGTGCATTAGGGCATGTTGTGCAAGCAGAAGAATTCATTCTTTAGTACTGTTGACTCAGTTCTTTCCACCTGTATGAAATCTGTGCTTTCAGAATTCAACAAAATATTCATATTATTTTATATGTAAAACATTTTGATTTTACATGCATCTTAAACAAAAATTGAATTTCAGAAAAGTTTCTGTTAGTAAGTGAGAGAAAAAAAAGCATAATGCTTTTTATTTATTAATGCTTAACATACCCTCAGGTCAAAAGAAGGAATGTGTTAAAATGATTTTTACATTTTGGTGCAATAGAAATTTTGAATAAACTTCAATATCTTTCTCAATACTCCTAGTTACACTTCAAATTTAAAGGAGAAAATTGAGAAGTGAAAAAGTTCTGAACATTGGGCAATTATCCACAGCCCCTTGCTGCTGTTGTTGATCTAAATGAAGAAACAAGGAAGTAACAAGATGTCAGAAAGTCATTGTACTGTGAGCTGGAACAAAACACTTTTAAGAGCTCTTGCTTTTTGGAATTTGTTTTCAAGATGCGTCAAGTTCATATGCACTGAGGGTATGATATGAAGAAGATTTTGTGCAGTCAGGAATGAAGATTTAATAGCCTGATAAGTAGAGAACCTTACAGATAATTTTGAGGTGTTAATCTAACCTTACTGTGCCTTTAATCTTTTGGCGTTCTGGAGAATGTAAAAAACAAAAGCTGACTGTTTTAATATCATAGAGTAGTCATGGAGAAAAAATTTCTTCCAGCAGAGCAGCTTTTAAATAAATTATTACCTTTTTTTTCTGTGATGGGGGAAAATAACTGTAAGATGGATTTAAAGGGAAGTGAATTTACTAAGTGTCCTGCATCTTTCTCTCTCACTAATTAGTAACAGTCAAATGCTCTTGTTCTTCAGACAGTGACTACAAAGAAAAGGATAAAGAACTTGGGAAAGACTCTAGAGCCGAAATAATTAGGCAATTTATCATTTAGTGTAATTGGACTTGTGCAGAGCAGCATTATTTACCACAGGTTTCCATTTCTTCTAACCGGGTGTGAAAAATATGGCTACATTGATTGGGAAATGCTCTTAGTGCTTTTTCCAATATGCATTGTGCCAGCGACGTTCAGTTCAAAGTGTGGTGTTCCTCCCAGTGATTTCTTTTCCCTCAGTGATCTTCAGAAGCAGCCTTCAGCTTCTAAAACCTCAAACCAAAATTAGATTAAAGTGCCCAATATGGGGTCAGAAATGGGAGGGAAAGAGAGAGGGGTTTCCACCGGGGAATTTTCACTTAACAAATGAAAGCCTTTGCTTTGTTTCAAAGGAAAAATTGCCAAGTGGAGGCACATCTTAATCACATCGGTAGCCAGCTGAGATGTTTATGCTAATTTCCAAAGGTATGTAAGTACAGGAATCAGGGGGTCCAAAACTCTTGCCTCTGTGATGTGAAAAACACAAGCATTTAAGCACCACCGGCAGATGGTGGTTTGATGTTGTTTCAGGATAAGGGGAAAGGGGGGGAGTAGTCACGAGAGGTTTACTTGAATTTCACTTCACAATTTGCCGGCAGTATGAATGCCCCTTCACCCAAAGGTGAGTTTTTTCCATCGTTTTTCCAAGGAGAAGGGTGTGAAAACCACTACCCCTTTGCGGTTTGTCAAATTATGGCACTCTCCCAGCTTTGTGCTGTTGCCCTCCACTCTTGAAGATTACATCTTCACAAGCAGCTTTGCTTGCGATGGACGCTCCAGAAATGTTCAAACTCCCTGGATTTCACCACCAAAGTCTCTGGTACGTGGTGACCCCACGGCTGACTTTCTGCCAGACCCCGGGGGTGGCCCGGGGTGTCACATCCCGCTCCAGCATATGCGGCTTTGTGCCACAGGTACTTTGTGGTGCTGGCACCCCAGCGCTCAGATACGTGTTCCTGGGCTTTGGGGTGAGCGAATCAAGTAGTGGGAGAAATTGTTATTTAAAAGTGATCTTGCTCTACCTGCCTGGTAGAAACCAGCCAGCGGAGATCCCTGCTGGGAGGAGAAGTGGGAGGGAATAAGGTGATGTTTTAAAAGCATTTTACTCCCTGCCTGTGAGAAATTCACAAATATGCACTGCTGGGCTGTCTTAGGTGGGTGCCACAGAAGTGCTTTTAAGTGGCACAGCTTGACACCAGTTGCATGCGTGTCTTCAGATAGTGTCACAGATTGCGGGTTTTTCCCCCAACGGCTTGTTATTTTAAAACATTTGTATGTGTTTGATGCCCTCTTTAATAAGAAAGTCATAACTACCAGCAATTTCCTATGGAGATATGAGGAGCAAGAAGTAGTAGGTTGTTACCTAAAATACTGCCTGTCGCCTGAGCAAGCTCAATGTGAGATCAAATGCACAATTTGGATGCAAACTGGGAGTGCTTGATGCCTCACCAAAGGAGTGAGCGAGCTGCGGTACTGAAAGGCATACCTCTGTGGATGTGGCCATATTGTCAACTGAGAAGGATTCCACCATTTGTCAGTTTTTGTGCCATATCATAATTTGCTGGCTGTTTACATTGGTTACCTGTGTTGAGCAGAGCAGCCAGCCGAAATTTCAGGGCCTTTGGGTTGTTTGGCTTAGAGCTAGGATCCAAATATCTTTGAAGTGACCTTACTTATTTACAAGGAATGTGCAAACTGTCTTTTTGCCCAGCAGGAATTGAGCAGCAGGACGTGGTTCCTGCGCTCACGGCTCTATAGAGCGACCTGGGCGGTGGCAGTCCCTCACCAAGCTAGGATTGCCGTACTTCTGAGACCGTGCCTGGTGCTTCCTCGTCTCCTTCTTTGTTTTCCTTTTCTGATCCTTTTTGTTCTTTCCTGAACACACAGGTCTGTGCAGAGAACTACCCGGAGAAACCACCCTGCCCACAGATGCCTTGCGTATAACATTGCTTGTCATTTTGCATTGGGATAGTCGCCTGTGCGACTTTGCACAGGGGCTGCAATCCTCCTTACTTGATTCTGTAATGGAGCCTATCTGTTTCTTGTATTTACCCAGAGAGGCAAGTGGTTGCTTTACCTACAGGTTTGAACAATGCTTAACCCAAACTGTAACTGTCAGGCGAACGACTTTCTTTTCTTTAGGTTTGGTACTCCGCCAATTCAGCACTGCAGACTTCTGCCCGTGGGAGCAAGATACTGTATCTTTTCTAAATATTTTAGGTTATTTTAGCACTTTTCATATGATAACACCCAAATGATACATAAATACTAACCTCTAAACGTACCTACAAGGCCCTGTACCTATTAATGGCCCTGCTTTTTCAGGGTGAGGCACAGAGAATTTAAAAATTTTGGCATGGGAAATAAAGAACTCATCAAGCAATATTTGGATGTTCTGGTTAACTTATATCCCACAAAGAATCCTTTGTAAAATCATCTAGTGTTTCCCCCGTGGGTTTAAGTGAAAATACAGTGATTTTCATCAGAGATCCAAATCACTGAAGTCAATAGGTCTACTGGCGTGCACAAATTAAAGGATGTGCATGCATCACCCTATGCAAGGACAGAAATGCGAATTGTGTTTTTGCCAGTGTTTTGAGTATTCCCTACAAAGCACGCTCCTTTGCATTCTGCAGGGGGGAAAAGAGAGGTGTTGTCTATGAAATTCAWTAAACCATCGATTTTAAGTTTAGGAGTTTGTTACTGTGCAGTCTAATCTTGTGTACAACCAAGGGCATAGGACTTCACTGAATTAATTCTGTTTAAATTAGTATATCTGTTTAAAAAAACCCCTCCCAGTTGTTTTAATTAGATGGCATAAAACGTCTTTCCTGACTTTGAAAATGAAGGACCCCAAGAAGAACAAGCGAAACAAAATGCTTTAGTAATCTTTTTAATTATCCTTGTTCCACTCTTGCAAGTTTTGCTGTTCTAGAAACGTTGGGCAAAACTTGTTGGTCTTTAACATGTTGTCTTTATAGGACTGTGGAACCTTCCACATTTTGCATTAATTAAACATATAAATCCTACAAACTGTATCCAGGGTAACTGCAAACCAAGAGCCTGATTCTCAGTTTACATTTATGCCCTCTTTCACTGCTCCTGTAATGGGAATGGACTGTCAAGGTGTGTGTACATCATCCTCTCACTTTATCTGCAGCAGTATTATCATCACCTCATTCCTGCGTGATGCTATCTTGTTAACATATAAACAAGTGCTCGCAACCGTGGTAAGGCCTGTTTATGCTGCCATAGTAGGACCTTAGCGCAACTGAGAATCAGGCTCTAAAGACACACCTCTTGTTCTTACAATCCAGTTATTTAAAGGAAAGGAGTAATACTCATCTTGCTGGCAAGGAGCACAAAACAAACCAGTAATTCAGAAAATTATAAGAGAAAGAAAAGACAAAACATAACACACTCCATTAAGTTTTCCTTCTTTATTAGTGGGAAGAACATGGATGTTTTTGTCATGCTGTGTAGTGACTTTGATATAAGAAGTGTACCCCATGCAAAATAATAATTTTCTTACAAAAGTTAAAGATGGATTGGAAACAATTTTTTTATTCTTTTTTGTTCACACCACCTTCTTTTATATTCTGTGTTGGACTGAAGTAGGAACTTTGATACAGGAATGCAGATTATTTGATTAAATTTTGGATCTTACCGGAGATTAAGTTCAGCTTGTAGAGCAGTAACGTAGAGATGCCTGTCATTTAGGAAATCTGCAAAGACTTGACCCAAAGCCTCGGGAGGGTGTTGCTTTGGTTCAGATCCTGAGTGAGATGTGTGCTGTGCTTTTATAATCAAGAGGCTGCTGTTGCTGGGCTCAGGGTTACAGTTGTACACTCAGCCCCAGAGGACCAGCTGCTCTGCTGTAAATTGGGGCTGGTACTGAGGGGGAGTGAGAGACACAGTAAACACGCAGAGTAGCAGTAAATGACAAGAGGATATGATATGTAACATTAACCAGGCTCAGTGTTTGCTTAGGTTGTAGAATGGTCTTTTAAATCAATCTTTTATTATCAGTGGAGCCTTAGCAGTGCACTTAAACGGAGAACAATGCAAGGACACGGAGACTTGGTGCAAAGTGAATATCCTGCTTTCTGTCCTAGCTCTGATTTTACAAGAAAAACCATCAATAGATCCAGGTCGTAGCATTCAGACGTGAACTTTTTCCATGTTTGGCAACGTTTGGAATTGGGCTCTGATTTCCTCCCCGTTCCTGCTGTAAGGATTCATCTCGCCACCAGTCCTGACATCCTGCATAAATAGGGCTGGGAATGTCATGCAAGGAGTCCTCCTGCTTCTACTTCAACCTTTCTGGCAACAGTGAATTTACCACAGTTTTGTTTCATCTCTTCCCATAGTTAACTATCCTTCTCCTAAATAAAAATTAGGTTTGTTTCCATTTTCAATTTATTGCCCTTAGATTCCCCTGAACTTCCGTCATTCTTGGACTGCTGTACAAAAGACCCTTTGCATAGGAAAAGTATTTTCTCCTCATTGTGTGACTATAATTGTAAACTGCAGTGATATCACCTGTTAGTGTTTTCTTGTGTTAAAACTGTAAATTCCTAAAATTATTTCTTTTTATTTCTTTTTTTTTTTTTTTTTTTTTTTTTTTTTTTTTTTTTTTTTTTTTTTTTTTTTTTTTTTTTGTTAGAAGTTGGACAGTATGTGTGCCTGTTTTCAGAGGTTCACCTATGGGTTTTTAACATCCTTTGAAAATGTGGGTATTAGAATTGGATAGAGTATTCTAAAAGCAATCTCCACCAGTGTGAAATCTTACCAAGCTTATCTCACAGACCTGGTTTTGCTCAGTGCGCCCTTGTTTCAAGTGTTGTAGTTGCTGTTGAAGTTAAGTGTTTCTAAGTGTTATTAGATCTTTTTGTCAATATATTGTTTTCCTCTTTCTATAGTTCTATAAATACACAAAGAGAAATTAGATGGAAAGTGTTGTCACAAGTTGGGGGTTAAGGTTTTGTTTTGTAGGAAAACAATGTTACCAGATCTCTCAACTCCCACCAAGTCAAAACTAATTGCTGGAATGGTTGCTTGAAACTGAATTGAAATCTGAATACTGTCTTTTATATTTTTAGCATTTCAGATTAAGGAAGTAATAATTTTAATCCCACTAACGCTCAGACTTTGCAGAGAAGTATGGTAGCCACGAGACACTTGCTGTGCATAGGCAGATACGCAAGTTCTAAGCAGTGCATTGGCAAACATTACCAAGCCCTCATGTGCATCTTTATGCATCTAAATATATGTACACTTACATATCCTTCAGCACTGGCCTATGCTATGGGATGGTAATTATGGGCCAGGTCATTCTTGGTAGTAGATTTTTTTGAAAAAGCTCTTGGGAGAACTTTCTTTTCCAAGCCAGCGATGGGGAGAAGGAGTTTAACTTCAATGCGTTATCCAAAGGGTACAACTCCTCAGTGGTGCAGTGCACCTCATCTCCTTGTCCAGCTCTGCATTACTGTCAGTGATTCAGTAATCAAACCAAGCTATAGGATTTTAACCTCTTCATTTCTGGACTGCAAGAGGCAAACAGAGAATCAAATGAGCCCATGTTACCAGCTGGAGCTTGGAGGTTCCCCCACTGTGCTGAGAGATACTGGAGTGAATGCTGGTCCATCCAGTGAACACAAGAGATACTAACTGGAGCTGTTTGGGTTTGCTGCAAGAGGGAAGGCTGTAGGAAATGGATTTACATTTTTCTTCAGAGCGAGGTAGGAAACAGATCTCTCAGTTAAAAATCCAGCAGGGCTTGTGGATGTATTCTGTCCGGTTTCGGCATGAGGAGAAGCAGAGCTGCCAAAGGAACACTCGGAGATGTAACGTGCAGTTAAACTCACAGCACTGGTAGGACTGGACAATCACTAGTTAAAGCTAGTTAATTATTTAACAAAAAAAATTATGAAGTATAAAATATTCAAACTGCCTGTGCCTGATGCGTGCCATTGCCACAAAGGCAAACACACCTGGGTTTTAAATTCTTGCCTGTTTATTACATTTTTTTAAAGTAAAGATATTTTAATACTAATGATGGAATAATATTATTTGTGAAACATTAATAATAAACAGAATATAGGGGAGAAACTTTGCTATTTGTTTCTTCCAGAGGGGGATATGCCTGCTTTCTTTAAAATGAAAATCATTTACAACGTTTCTTAGCTCTCTCGGAAATGAATAACTTACTAAGTGTTGTGATAATTGTGCAGAGAACCCGTTACGGTAACACAGTGTAGCTACAAACTGACTGGGAAATTGGTGCCTTGAGTCTGAAATTACATGTTGCAGTTACCAGGCGTCATTTCAGATTAGCTGTACCTGTCTCGTGGGCAGCTCATCAGGAGCCGCACCGGTGAGTCAGAGAGACCTACCATTTTCCTCACTTAAAAGTTGGCCTGGCATAGAGGGCTTAACTTAGAAACAAAGACAAAATAAAAATCAGGCTATGCTGAGCTGTTGAGCCCAGAGACAGGGTCTGCTAGAGAAGCAGTTTGTTGGAAACCTCAGCAAAAAATAAAACCTGTCTCCTGCAAAAGCTTGGAGATGGTGTTAGGCAGCTTATATACCCAGTGACAACTCTCGAGTACCTGGCACTCGCCTGAACTTGCTGTCGACATCTGTACACCTGCTCTTAGCAGGCAGAAGGCAACACTTCTCCGACTGTATCTAAAAATGGCATTTCTCACTAAAAAAAAAAAAAAAAAGGCTGTTAGTCGCGGTATCTTTGCCAAACTCCATTTACATGTTGGCTGTTTAAAGACCCATCTGCAGCGTCGATCGCCTGACACCGGTTCACTTCCTGTCCTAAATTGCTGAAAAATCCCAGCACATAAAATGCTGGCGCCATGGGTTTTCGTCAAATCCATGACCTTCTCCCTCCCCGCGTCTGCTCTGTGTGCTCTGGGCTCACCTTCCCGTGGCCTGCCCTTCAGGGTCTCCGTGATAAAGCTGAGACCTCAGGACCTGGCCCCACACACATCAAAGCTGGCACTTTCCAGCTTCTCTGCTTKCAGTCCCATATATACTTGTATTTCCACAGTTGTGGTCTGAAGTCTTGACCCCTAATCTGGGGACCATTGCTGGGTATGTGTGAGTGGTTCGAGTCACCTTGGGGAGCAGGACTATCTGTATGTGGAAGCACACATTTTGAAAATGTACTGAGATCCTTCAGGGTATAAGTTTTATAAATGACAGATATTATAAATCCTGACTGCCTGATGGCAGGCACTAGAGTGGAACATTTTGTCATCAGTGCTTATTATCTCAAGATTCTTAATTAGTTTCATTGATAATTTTCTCACACTTGACTGTTTCAAATGATTAAATATTTCAGTGCTTGTTTGGTGGAAAGTCTCTCCATTGTGTACAGCAGGACATAATATGGACTCCAGATAGTTGGTGGAGAAGTGGCGTTCACCATCCCTTTTGCAGCCCCTTGTGGGAGCTGATCTCTGAGCGCTGAGGTTGGGTCTCATCGTGGCCGGTTGCCGAACAGCAAGGTGGCTGATTTAGGAGTACAGAAGGGAGAATGGTGAAAAAACCTAGTTTTCCCTCTCAGCTTTGAATGCAGTATTTTTCTTCCACCGTCTAGTCCACCATTCAGGTGTCCCAGCTGAACGCACAGGAGTCGTTTGCCCGATTCCTGCAGAGAAAGATATTTCAGCTAGATGGCTTTTCCAGATTTAAAGAATTATACCTGGAGGAGGCTGCCTGCAGTTTTCTTTCCATCTCCTTCACACTTGTGCTGAGGGCAGCGGGTTCCCATGTCACGGCTGCGGATCAGGGAGTCTCCATTTTGCATTTAATGTGCACGTCTTCAGCTCCTGCCCACCCTCCTGGCCGGGGTGAGATGTGCCTCCAGCATCTGCTGGGACCGAGGAGGCCGCTTGTGCGGTGTGTGCACACACGCACCCCCGTCAGCAGAGCACAGGGCCCGTTTTAATCCCTTGAAACACTAACAACAGTTCATGTCCAAGCTAAAACCTGTCCTGAATCACAAGGACTTTCACCACAGCACATGGCGTGTCTAGTTTATATAAAAGAAAAAAAAAGAAAAAAAGAAAACACCAAAACCCTTTAAAATGCTACTTCTCATAATTATTTACTTAAGACATAGGCCTGAATGCTGAATGTCTGTTGTAAATTGATGGTATAAATTCCCTGTTTGCTTCAGCAGAGAATTTGGCTCTTTGCCTTGAGACTTGTAAGAAGAGAATGTTTTAAACCTACGGTTAGGAGACGCAGCACGTTCATATCATTGCTTTAATCAGATTACTTTTTTCCTTTTTTTTTTTTTTTTTTTTAATTTTTTTTTTAAACCAAGTTGTGGTGTTTTTTTCAGAGCCCTGTTCCTTGAATGTTCCCCATAGGTGGAATGTAATTAAACTCTACTGGCATCTCCTCCTGCTGGGATTTAGACTAGGGATCTTTAGGAAGCATAAAACAAATACTGTGAAAAAAGAAACCTTGTTAGAAGAGTTGCCAGAAAATCGGCTCTGCTCCATTTACAAGCTGATAGTTTTGAAAATCTGCCCTTTCTCCTTTTGTGAATTGGTTTCTAGAAATTGTTAATTAATCATTTAAACACTGGGGGCAGGGGGGAACCCACGAATTTTTCGCAGCTCTCGCTCTGCTCACGGACTGAGAGTTCACATGTCGAGAAGCACTTTCTGCCTAAAACCCTGGCTTTTGCTTAAAATAATTTGGCGGGGAAGGTAGCAACGCTGACGGTGCGAAGGAGGGAGGGCTCCGACAGCAATGGCAAGTGCAATGGATGCTCGAGCCCTCAGCGTGCTGGCATGATGGTGACCTGTTCCCTGGGAAGTCCCCATTGCCGAGGACATGGGGCAGCTCCTTCCCTGGCCAGGTCAGAGCCGGTTCCCCTCCACCTGGCCCTGCGAGCATGGACGGCCTCATGCTACTCCTGTCCATGAGGGGCTGCTCCCTCGCAGCTCCTGCGAGGCTATTCCCACGCTTCACCTCAGCTACCTCCAGCTGCAAAAAAATAAAATATGAGACCTGCCTCTCAGTTCTAGGGGTATAAATACAGAATAACCTTGTCAGCTCGGAGGGTTACTGTGCTGTAACCAGGAGGAGAATCTGTCCCCAGATAATGCTTGACTAATGGCTATCAAAGGCAAAAGTGAAATGATAATAGTTTGGGATCAGCTCCTAGTGAGCTAGTGTCTATATTGCAAAACAAACTGTACTGTAACTGGGACTGCCTTTGATGGTCCTCCTTCCTCGGGATTTAAGATGTTCTCTTTGGAATCAGGAAAAGACCTAATGCTGGGAATGATGTGTTTCTCACCTGCCTGATACGAGACTGCTTCCACTTTTCTACATACTCTTACAACAATGAAATGAGAGTCCTTATTTCTTGATTGGCGAAGTCTGTCGCTGTGGATGGTGGAGCAGAGCTCTTAGCCCAGTGGAGAGGAAGGGCGTTGTGCTGCTCTCCTCACAGGGCAGCGATTGCAGTTGCTGAGACCCAAGGTGGGTGCAACCCTCCCTCAGTTGGCAAGTAAGTTGCCTTATAATAGTCCTTTGCTAGGCGGTGGTAGGAGAAGCAGTATTAAGAGATTTTTTAAAACCAGTTGGGGAAAAGCATACAGCATGCTATGTAATGGCTAGGAACATTTATAGCTTGTAGTCCAGTCAAAAGCAGTTTCTAGTGGTTTATGTATTAACCCTATTAATTTGCTTTTTTTCTGCCATCTTTTTATCTATGCCAATTGCTTTAGCAGCTGAATGCTGGACATACAGGTGATTACCACACTGCTCTAGTGTAAATGGAATACAGGTCACCGCGAAGTCCATGCACCCCACTTCTCCCCTCTTCCACGCTCTGTACTTCCTTCTTGCTTTCCTTTGTGTTGTTGGTCTCACCATGGTCCCTCATCCATGAGGGTGCTGGGCTCTGCACCGCTCCCTGTTTGGTGAGGGAACTTTCTTTGTGTCAGTCGTGTGGCATCAGAGTGACCATATAGAAATAGGACGTTCCCGTAAGTGTTGTGATCTGAAATCACGCTTGCTCCAGAAGCCACGCATAATTTACAAAAAATAAGTACCCAAGTTCACTATGGAAAAAACAATCATCTGGTCTGTGCATCTGTTCACTGCTATTAGGAGTATTAGTTTTCAAGAGCAATCCATTATGCTGTGAAGAACCTTACTTTGTTAGACAAACAAGAAAACCCACACTTTTAATCTCCTGAAGCTTTTAATGGCATCACAGGATACAGGTACTTGAGACACTGATACCTACAGCAGAGGGATGAAATGGCCTTAGCTTCTCCTTACTGCTGGCCTGAAACCAGCAGAAAACAGAGCTGTGCCATTTTAAGAGGATTTTGCCAGCAAGGACATTTTTTGTAAGCACATCAGGTGCATGCACTTGGGCAATAAAGGCTATAGACGAGAGAGAGGTCTGTGCTTTGAGCGCTCTGAATTTTCTATAGCTGTATATTAAATTCAAAATAGCAGTCTAAAAGCGTACCTTCATCAGCAGAGACTGCTGAAGGGGGGAATAACATGGGGTGGGAATTAGCTGAGGCTCTGTCACCTCATAGATGCAGTGTTTTGGGGGCCAGGGAGGCTTCAGCATCAGCTGCTAAAGTACGGCAGGAGAAAGAGCAGCAGCAAGCTGGGGAGCAGGCTGCTYACCTCTCTGTGTCGCCAGAGATAAATTGCTGCAGCAAAATTGTGAGCAGTGTCTTGTAAAGAAAACGGAGGAGCTGCTCTACGGGTTGAGGGAGATGAGCTGGTTTTTGGGGCTGCCTGGAGCAGAGTGAGTTCAGGGTGTTCTGACATATTCCAGTCGCAGCAAAAATACAAAATGGGGGCGAGGAGGCTCGCCCGCAGCCAGGCATATTATTATATTGTAATTGTATTATAACTGGTTATACTTTATGAATTGTCTCTTTATGTTTGCGTACATACTGTTTGTGTGGCATGTGCACGGTGTGAGGATGTTTCTGTGCGCACAAAGTGGTGAAGCTAGTGTTTGCTGCCATGCTTCTGCATCTTCTCTAATGATCATTGTAAATTTGCCTCTTCCCTTTTTGAACTACGTAGCCAGCACTGTAATAAAATGCTCTTTGTGAAGAGAATATTGAGGAGAAGAAGGGGAAAAAAAGAGGGCATGGGTGTGCTTAATAAAAAAAGACTCTCTGCATTATCGCAGGTGCAGTTGATGCTGTTTAGAGCAGTCACTCATCTTGCTCCAAATAAATAGTAATGACTGTTTCCTGTGACTGTGCTGTGAATCATATTCAGTCCATGCAGGGGAGTAGAAAATAAAGCTGCATGCAATCCACACGAGATGATGGCTCTTGTAATATTCAGCAGTTGGGCCTGGTTAGAAGCGTTTCATTATCTCAGAATTAAGAGAGAGCTTCCTGCTGTCGCAAAAGCTTGTTTATTCTTCTGCCTTCCCTCCCCCTCCCTCCATTCTTTCTTTATTTAACATATATCCCCTCTCCCTTTCTCCTGTCTCTGAAATGTTGGCTTAATGTTTTTGAGCAGAACTGCAAGGTCAAATTAGGGACAGTGGCCCTGGAAGTACATTAGTAGTTTATTGCATGGTTTTTGGCTTAATAGGAGGGCGCCTGAATTTTCTTTTATCTTTTGCCCTCTGCTTCTTTTCTTAGCTTATACTCAAAATTTATCAGGAAGAAGCAGAAGAAGCCAACCTTCTTTCCCATTTCTCAGTGAACTTCAGAGTTTTCCTCCTTATCCTTGGCTTGGTCCAGAGTTAATCAGCAAGAGTCTTTTGGTGAACTCCAGTTGCTGTTGCCACCTTAAGTCATGACACAGTCGTCTCCAGCAAATGGCTGCTCTGTGGGTGCAGAGCCGTTTGTGCATAAGCTGGATGTTAGAGGTCAACTAGCAAACAGATAGTAAGACCAGTCAGATTCCTTCCTTGACTGGAGGGCTGAGCCAGAGCTTCTTGCCTAGACCCTTAAGGAGGAGGCCAAGAGGCAGAGCCTGCTTGTCAGGCTCCACCATCTCTGCAGAGTGGTCAGCATGGGGCAAGTAAACCCGTGTGAGGCTCCCATGAACCCACATCATGGGCTCCCTTTGTAGTTGGTGGGAAAGGACACACGTAGAGGGAAATGTGTCCTGTCCTAAGGTCTGAATGATCCCCTGAGGACTTTTCTTTCCCCGTGGGCTAGGGAAAAAGGGAGCCTAAGGTAGCTGCGTTTCTAACATCGGTGCCAAAGTAAGATGCGGTGAAGCTGCATCTGCCTTGCTGCTTCAGAGGCTGTGGAGGATGAGACACACACAAGTTCCCAAACTCATTGTATGTCCTATTTAGAATAAGTGTGGATAATGTGTCCCTGTGTGCTGTGCCTTGCTGCAGTCAGGATTGCAGGGGCGTCCCACTTGTGTATCAGTCACAGTCAGCAGAAGCACACAGCTGGAAAGCTGAAGGACCGTCTCAAGCCAGGTGTGATTCAGGAAGCATCTCATCTCAAGAAGAGCTCTGATTCAGGTTTCCACAACTGGATGATCGCTTTATTCCTTATGGGTGAAGGAGGACAAGGAGGCTGTGCATCCCTTGAACATGGCCCTGCTGTGTTTAGTAGCCAGCATATTCAACACTAAAGGGGTGCAGCCAGGGCCTTTATGGGGTATCTGATTTCAGCTCATAGCTGGAGAGATGCAGGGACCTGTGTGATCCTTCCTGGCTCCTCTCCAGCAAGTTCTGAAACTAGAGGAAGAAGTGCACTGCCCTAAGGACACTGGCTTACATGGACGATGCCCTCCTGGAGGGTGAATCCGTGAATAGTAATGAATTCATTAAACCTCCTAAAGCATCCCTGTTTCAGTAGTGTTTGCCTCAGCAGCAGTCAAGATGGTTAAAAGGCAATTGCAGCCACTGAAATATGTAGCAAAACTATTATCAGAAGATGTCATTTTTCGTAAATGTCAGTACGTAGATTTTTTATGGGGATATGGTGACAGGTAGTGAATAATTTAACATAAATTTACATAATATAGTGCAGCTGTTAATTTATGGCCATATTAGACTATAAGGTTATGTATCTAATGGCTTTTGGTCTCTTCTTTTCTTTTTTTTTTTTTAAAGTTAAAGCTTTCCCTAAATTGTCCCACTTTACTCATAATTCATGAGACACCTGTCTTCCCTCCCTTGTGCCGTACAGAAGGCTGTGCATGTCATACCCTTTTTGTAGCCATATGATTCACAGTGAACTCATTCCCATCTCCAACCTCAATCATTTCAATTCAGTGTATCCCTGTTTTTATTCAAAGCAGGCCTGTGAGGGGCAAGAAGTGCTGTTACTACTGGTTGACTTCTATTCCTCAAGGCTGAGCTCTTGGACATAGCTAGAGACATGCATTGCTTCTCCCTTGTTTGAAAAGCTGGAGACGTGCAGCTGAAGCTAACTGCTCAGTTATTCAAGGTCTCCACCTGCCTACCCTTTCCAAAATAGTCAGTGGAGGTGGCTTCAACTCCTGTTGCACCTGCAATTAAGGATAGATTTTTTCCAAACATTTGTTTGGTGACTTTCCATGGTACAAATACTTGCCTAAATGTTAGAGAGGCATCCATGAATCAATCCTTGCAGGACACTAGTGTAGAGGCGAGGCTTGAATCTAGAGGGGCTTGTCAGGGCATAAGCGGTGGCAGGGCCTCTTGGAGTACTTGATCTCTGGAGTAGAGATTATGGACCCCGCTGCTGCTTCCAGGCTGGGCTGAAGCTCCATCCTGCCATTTTACCCAGATGATGTCCAGCTTGTGGGGCAGAGCAAGAAAGGGACGTGCCTAACTGCACTTAATGCCTCTGAAAGTTTTCCCCATTTAGGCACTTGAATAAGACTCGGGCTTTCAGGATGGCTGTGTGCGTCTAGCACACAGTAATACCAGTATGATACCAGTAAGCCCAGCTGTTTGAATCTCAGATGTTTGGCTGCCCCTTGCATGACATCTAGGTGGGAGGTGAGCTCCACTTGGAAACCTACTGGAGAAATCAAACCCTCTGAACATCCAAGCCTCATTGTACAACGTGCAGCTCGATGGTGAAGAATTACCATTAGAAGTCAGTGTTCCTAACTAGAGCAGAAGCCCTTCTTGCGAGGCACGTAGGTTTACTTCCAACTTGTTGGGGATATTATTTGAAATATTTTTAAAGCGTCCAGCTATAGCTTTCCTCCCCTTGATGCATCTCCAGATGGACATGAGAAAGCATGATGCATGTCCAGCAAATAGGTTTGCACCAACGTGTATTTGAATAGGGTTAAACTGCATGCAGTTTTGCATGTAAGCTTTGGTAAAAGGTAGTTAGAGCAAAGGGTGAATATCTGTCCTTTTGTCCAGGGTGATGGAGTGAGGGGTTTTGTTCTCTGCAGAGAACAGTAATCATTAGCAATTTTTTTCAGATGATGTACAATGTGTACAGCGTCACCCCCCCAGGAGAGTGGCATAYACTCTTTCTTATTTGCAGGCCTGTATAACCCTGGGGGCAGGAAAAAAGAGTGATTGTTCCATTTCACCCTTGTCCCTGCCTTCATCATTGTGTCCCTCTTGAGGCTTTTGGGAATAAGAAAATCCTGTGTGCCTTTAACCTCAGGGGCTATGTCCATTCTGCATGGAGTCATGAAAGAAGTTGTCTCCTCTGCCAAGGCATGTAAAGCCCTGAGAGCAGTGTGATCACTGTTTGTTTTTCTGTACAGCACTGTGGAAAACAATGGGTGTTTTAAAGAGCAAGTAAGAGAAGTGTAATTATGCTTTACTGTCTCACACCGGAGGGGAGAGCGAAGGAAGCATTTGGTTACATACAACAGGGTAGTTCACGTTCCCTAAAATGAAATATCATTCCTTTAGTTCCAAAGTCTCCAGCAGACACTGACTCTTGTCTCTCCTCTTCCAACCAAGAAGCAAGTTGCCTCATTTTCCCGAGATGCTTCTCCGTATGCTTTGTTTCCTCATGAAACATGAAGCATCATGCGCTCTGTTACCCCTCTGAGGCCAAAATGTTACACCCGTGGCTCAGTGCAGAGTTAAATCAGCACGATGGAGCCCTGAAGACCTCTTCTTGGAGCTCACCGCAGCGTAACAATGGCAAGCGAATGCCTGTTTGCCTCTCTAGGGAAGGATCTCTATTAAATACTCGATATGTTCCTAATTTTTCCATCTTGCTGTTCCACCTTCGGTTAAAGCTCCTCATCATAGCCAGATAGCAGGGAGGGCCATGGTTAAACAAGATCTCCCTGCCCCTGCCCCCCTCATGCCTGTTGTGTTTCCAAAACTCCTGATTCAATAATATATTAGGTTGATTCATAGAAAAACAGTGGACCAAATGCCTACCTCTCTTCTCATGTTTCTACAGGGCTTCCAGGAATGAAAAGAATTAGCACACAGACAGCCGATTTCTCTAGCATACCACAGAGCTGTATTTAGCGTGGCCTCAAACCTAGACTGGATTCCCGCTGGACACGATACAAATGTTTAATAATTAATGTCTCTTTTTAAAAAATCAAAGGGGGTGGAAAGAGGTTGATCTATCCCAGCAGTTCTTAACTGAGAGATGGTAATGGGTTTAAGAAGCCGAAATTCTTCCTACCCGCTAATATTTCTTGTCAGGAACAGTAAACAAGCCCCGCATTTTTGGGACAGTGGTGCTCAGCGTTCCTGGAGCTCTAATTGGAATATTAAGTATAAGACAGCTATAAGTGACTGTGGTTCTTATTCAAGTCCAAAGCATAAATAGCACTTCTTATATATCCACGCTGTGTCAGTCAAAGATACTGCATTTCCTTTCCCCTCTGCCTCTAATAAACATCCGCCGACCTTAAGCTGCTATATACAGGAAACAGCCTGTTGGTTATTGTGTAAAACTGATAAGGTCCCCTGGGATGCTTTATCTGTCTCTGCTGTGCGTATAAATTTAGCTTCAGTCATTGTAGGTTTTGTTCTTTTACCCTTTTTCCTCTCCTCCTTTTTTAATGCCTGCTAAGTAAACATGGCATTGTGGAAAAGGGGATAAAGTCATTTTTTAGCATAATAAGATCAACATCCAGAGACTTAAGGATCCATCAGTACACTTTGCCTTTCAGTTCTTCTGCCTGCATCTTTCTTACAAATAATGGGTTTCTCTGTTTTGAAATCTATACCTGTTATTTGTCACTGTACCCTACCCACACCCCTATTCATGCAATTGTAAACTGCAGCAGACCAGAATGCCTGTCACTATGATTTTGCTCTGAGACATGATGGTGTTTACAGCAATACTGTATTCCTGTCTGTGTTTATGGCAGGTTATGGAGCTTTCCTGCTCGGCATAGTGCTGTGAGATGGCAGCCAGAATTATCTTTTAATGCGGCACTCTCAGGAGGTTGAGTTCGTGAAGCTGTAGAGCAATTAATGCTCTTAATACTTCCAGTATTGCTTAAGGGTTTGGTGTTGAGAGGCTGGAGCTGGGTTTTGGGTTTGTTGTTTTGTATTTAAGAGAGTCCTATCTCTCATTCTTAATTACTGGTACATGGGCCAAAAATATGGCCAGTGGTGCCTCAAAGGTGGCTCCAGCTTCTGGGTGGGACGTGTGTGGTGCAATACCATTGTTCCTCACTTTTGCCTGTGCTCCATACCAAAAGCGTGTTGGAGAGCTGAAGGATGTGGCTGGATGTAGCAAGCCTTCCTTACTCTGCAGCCTCTCAGGGGCCATTCAAATTGGGTTGTCCTGACGTGACTCAAGCTCTTTTTAAGGTTCCCTCACTACCTGCTGTTATCACTCCTCTTCCATTTGGGAGTTGGTGAGCCTGATGCCCTGTGGTCTGTCTTTTGTGTAATTCCTTCTTACGCAGCTCCAAGGTAAGCACCTTGAGGTGTGTTTTATGCTCTGTTTGTAAAAGTATGACTAATTTGGCAGCGTGCTGGACAGAGAAGATTCAGGCCAGACATTTTACCAGCTACTTCTCAAAGGCTGAAGTGGTAGTTGGGCAAGCTAGCTGCCATTTGTGCTTTGGAAGATGCCCTGCAATGTTCTAGCCTAACTCTTACTGTCCCTCAGTGGAAACTGGGCACTTGCATACTGGATTTGGCTTTCAAAATGTCCTTTTTGGTCTCTTTCTCTGAAGATGGCTGAGTGACTCCCCTTTATTGCTGAACGAGCCAGCAGGGTCTTGCCGCTACTTCTGTAAATACTATTACGTCTGCGTATGGGGCGTGTTGAGGGCCAGCAATGTACGTTACTCTTGGTTTCATGGCAGAACATATATCTCTGCCATGAGAAGCCAACAGCCTACAGGATGAAAAAAACAAGTGAGGAGTGTTCAAAGGGGCATGCCTTTACCAACCCCAGACACGAAAAAGATGCTGGATTGGGCCAGCTATGTGTACACTCTGTGTTCGATAGTATCGCTGCTGCATAACCAAGATAATGGTTGCTTAGCTTTTGGTTAGCTAAGTAACCTTGGCCCAGGCAACAGACAAATTAATTATCTGAGGATTAACCTAGTTACTCAGGTGAGTTTCAGCTCTCACTGACCTTTCTGCTTCTGGTGTGGTTTCCATTACTCTTAGCTCGCTCAAAGCTAGCTCAGCAGGTACATCCACATTAGTGGCCTTAACTGCAGTATAGACTTACTCTAAGAAGCTTGGTGTGGTTTTCAGGAAAAAGGAGATGGGATCAAAAATTAAAAATTAAAGTAAAAAATTATGAGGTAAAAAAGCTGGAGAACGTCCTTTTGGGACCTTGTCCTTGTGTCAGCTTCCCTGGGGCAAGGGCTACACCTCCTTTAATATTGAGAGCCTTGGGAAATTTAAGCGAAAGCAGGATCTTCAGAAAAAGGCCAGATAAAGTCTTCACAGCACTGATGCTTCCCAAATTTCCCCAGCCCGAGGTAGTCCTTGCACTTAGGCTTGCAAGACAGTTGTTGGAGATCTTCTACAGTGTTTGGACGAGGAATTTGTCCAAGCCAGCCAGGGGTGAGGATCTCGCTCTGCTTTCTTCAAAGAGGATTTTGTCATGAGTGGTGCATAAAAATGCATTAGCACTTTTTGTCAGTAATGAACTTCTTTGTTCATTAGGTTAACATTGGCTGCTGTCACTAGTAAGTACATTTTAATGAGGAAGAGAGCATTCTGAAATTGTGGAAACCTGGCACTCTTGGGTCTAATTCACAGCTCATTGAAGTCGGTGAACAGATAGACTCCCACTGAATTCAGGTCCCATTCAGAGCTAAGGCAATTTACCCTGGTTGAGGACCTGCCCCTGGTTTCCCCATGTGGCTACTCAAGTGTAAAGTGCAGCTGCCACTGGCAGGTTTTTTTCTTCCATTTAGAGTGCTGAATCCATCCGGTATTATTTTCAAGGCAACAACACAGCAATTGAAGTTTTGTTCTACCTCTCCAAATTAAACATAATTCTCTTACATCATTTACTTCCACTTGCTGGTTTGCTTTCATTTGACCTGCTAACCATGTCACACTGCATTAGCTTTGTAAATGCTGTCACGAACTTGGTTTGAAGGTTTGTGCCAGGTCAGTTGTAATTCCCTGTTTCTCTCTTGCGTGCCAGAACAAGCAGAGAAATGTATATCATGGGTGTGAGCCCAAGTTTGCAAAGCTTTGGTTGTAAGTAAAATGAACTTTTAAAATTTAAAGAGTTTTCTGCTAGTACAATAATTGAACAGGTTCTTGGTTACTGTCATATTTTAAAGCTGCTGTTTCACTTGTAAGTCCCTCAAACTTGCTTTGTATCCCTGTTTCTGGTGTTTCTGTTTGAAAATATATATTTTTCAAAAGCAGACAAACCAGACTTTCACAGTAAATAGTTCTGGGTACAAATTCCACTTGTTGCTTTGTGGAAAAATTACGGATGTGTTTTAAAAAGCTCCTTCTTCGTTATTTCCTTCTCTTCTTAAATAACAATTGTACTTATTTTCATACAAGCCCTCTTTTCCTGCATGGTACATTTGAATAATTTACACATCCCTGCTGCATGGGAACCAGAGAGCAAAGCAGACTTCCTGAGGGAATGTTGCTGCAATCCTTATTCCTGTGATTATTGCTACAGTACCGCTGAGAATTTCCACCCTAGATCTGGGTTTTATTGGAGCGTACGATGTTCAAAAAACCTAATAGGACGTAGATTCTTAAAAGGTTGCGGTGTGTACTTAAACTGACAAAACAGTGTGGATTTAAGGTTGTATATCGCTGTTAGAGATGTTGACTCCTCTCCAGTCCTGACAGGGACTGCAGATGGGTATACCATGCTCTTCAGTGAAATGCCACTGAACTGATTAGGACCCTGAATAAGTACTCRGGTTTCCAGCATCCCCTCTGTGGTACTAGAGCCTGGATGTTTCCTAAGGCCATCATCAAAGCTTCTGACTATGATCATATAGTCCTCTAGATGCACTCGAGGTGGATGCAGGACAGCATGGTCAACCAACCTTTTGCCTGCACCACAGCTTACATTCCCTTCAAATCTGCAAGCCTGAGTAGCTGTCCCCCACACCTGCCTCAGTCAAAATGACCCTATTTAGCATGAAGAAATTTTAATTTAGTGTAAGACTTCATCATAAAGTAGTAGGGATTTTGGACTGAATGAGTGGAGAGCAATTACCTGAGCAGATCTGCTGTCAGGGTCTTAGGGGTTGGTAGCATGCAGTTGAGGGTGGTGATGAAAACTGGAAGCAGTAACTTCGTCCAGCTCAGATGCATGCACAATGCATAGTGTGCCTACGACACAGCCATATGCTGACCTGCCCAACTTACTGCCACAAGGCAGCACTGTCTCCTAAAGCTGCTTCCAGAGGCTTCTGTGGTGCACTTGTGTGAGCGTGGACTGCTGAAATGAGTCCACTGCCCATTCTGACTAAAATTCAGAAAGTTAAAGAAATAGCATGAAGGGAAAATGCAATCTTAGATTTTTGCACTCCTTTCTTAAGAACCCAGGGAGACCACACGGGTCATCGCAGCACATGCCTTCATGTGGAAGCAGATGCTCGGGGTCTCATTTGAAAGGGCCCACAAAACTCCTTCTCCACACACTACCAACACATCACGGATCATGGAACGTGTCCCAGGCCTTCATAGCCAACTTGAAACCTCTATTAAAACATCACTAGCTGCAATTATAATGTACCACAGGAAGAAAGAAAGAGAGATCAAGATCTTAAGTCCTGGCAGTAACAGGGCATTTGTTAAATAAAACTCATCTTTAATGATCAAAGCTGTTATTAGTACATGGGTGAGCACAGATATCTTTTTAATGGTTTTCATTTTCACATTAACCTTTTAATAGTGAGTGAAATCTTTCTAAACTATAGAACGAAATTATATTTTCACAGCTTACCATGTCAGAGGAAGTCATAAAAAGGGGGCCTTTTCCAAGTGCTAATTTTTCTGAAAATTGAATTTCTCAGGATGCTCCCATTAGGCAATGGTTGAATCTGCCATCACACAATCCAGGATCACTTCCCCAAAGCCATCAGTTTACGCAAGGTTTCCCTCAGATTCCCATAGACAGCTGCTGCAAAGGATTCTTGCTTAACTTCTCCAGGCTCATGTGTTGTTTGGTTGCTCTTTTAGTACAGCCTTGACCTCCAAGGTCTTCAGATAGGAACAGTGCGCATCACAGTTGGGATATGTTTTCCTTAAGGGTATTGTATTGTGGCCCTTTCATATGAGTGGATTGAACTTGATTTAGGGGGAGCAGGAGTAGAATGAAAGGGATGTTTCAGTTTCCTAAGGGAAAATGAAGTGAGCTGTATAATCTTAACTGTTTGTTTTAACTCTTGCTGCAGTCTCTGGCTTTCTCTAAAGAAAGCCCTTTGTCTGCTGGCCGTGACTGCAGAGTGGTTTATAGCTTCCCATGCTTTAGCTTTGCGTTGTAAGAGAAGTGGTACATATAGGCAGCGCTGTAGGCAAAGCCTTTTATGTTTTAGTGGGGAGTGTTTTCTCCTTTAAAAATGTCAAGCTTAATACTGTGATGCAAAGGAGCAGGGCCTCCATTAACCCTCCCCAACAAGGAATGATCCCAAGATCCTACTAGTTCTTTATTAGAGCAGTGGGGTTTCCCCATAAGGCATCATTTGTTATATTACTTCCACCTTGTAAATTACATTTTCTTTTTTTTTTCTTTCTTTCTTTAAATTATGCTCTGGGGAGGAGAGAGGAGGGAAAGGGCAAGGTATGCCTCTCAATTAGGGTTTAGGGGGTGGGGGGAAGAAAGGAGCATAGTGAAATCCTTTCCATCCAAATGTAGGGAATAGAGCAGGCTCCGTGAGGAGAAAGACATGCAAAATAAAAGAATTTTAGGAGAGGTCTTGGATCAACTGCATCGGGATTATTTTTGTTGGCCAGGTTAAGTGCTTTTGGAAACCTATAGTGTTTGCACCTTTATTTTCCATCTAGTTGATCCTTTCTTATATTCTTGGGAGGGATCCCATCAGCCGTTGCATTCTTGAATACAGCCAGAAAACCAGTGATGCTTTGTGCTTAAAATGATTTGATCCACCTTGGAACTGCTTTGCTGTCAGTGATGAAATCTGTGTGGCGATGAATCTGTCATTCCTCCTCCCCTCTCATGAAAACACGCTGAGGTCTTTGAGCTGGTCGAGGACTACTAAGACTAGGGACACTGATCATCAAGCCAAAATGAAGGAATGAATGCCTTAAGAAAGAAAGTGCATGTAGCATCTGTGAGCCTGAAAACATTTCTTAGCAGCTGCTTTAGCCAGTATCGGAGTCCCTTCATACTCCCTTTTGCAAGCAGAAATGAAAGCAACAGGGCTAAAAGCTAGTCAGTGTTTTAGCAACATCTGTCTTCATAAGATGTTTATTTGCATAAACATGGTTGCTTCCTTATGCCCTTCCTGGATACTATTAACATAGCTGTGATACTGTGATGTGATGTCATATACATCAATCCTTATGCATCCATCGTTGATCGATTACACGACGACTGTTAAATATTTATCTGGTATTTTTTCAATTGATCCCACAATTTCAGCATCCAGGTTCCTTACAAAGTGTAAATAATCTCTGTGACCTATACAAATACCCAATTAAATTGAATTTTTTATTATTTGTGTCACTGGCTTCGAAGGAGCTATGCTGATTTGCTCCAGTTGACACTCTGGCCCAAAGCCTCAGGCTCAAATCMAGAGTGTTCACAATGGAGAGGGACGTGTAGCCCAGAGGCAGAGGGCAACCATCTCTGCTGAGGCAGGTTTTGATTTTAATGTATTAGGAAGGTTTTTCAGATCTTTTAACTACTTTTAATAATCATAGTGTTGAAATCGTGACATTTAACAGTTGCAACTTCTCCTTATTTATTTCTTCATTGTCATTGAAAATAATGAATACTGCATCTTTAAAATCCTGCTAAGGCAGGTAAATTGTAATTAATCATGAGCCCTTCATCAATAACTAATTATTCAATTACATTAAAGATAATCTTGTTTTCAGTGAATATCAATCATTAAATGAACTATTGTTTCTTTCTAATTCCTAACATCAACACTATTAATTCTGTAATTGCAAGTGTCATGAAATGGCCAGAGCATAATAAAACATACATGCCCTATAACGTCCATATTAAATCAGAATGTCATTTGGACAGATACTGTAGCATTGCAGATAAGTCACTCTCTTTGCAGCCACCTTTTTCCAATTGAAATAGCTGGGATTAAATGAGAAATAAATACTGCCTGTGTCATAGTTAAGCCCATTTGGAAAGGTCTAAAGAAGCAAACTAATAGTTAGCAGGCTGGTAATTACAGACATTTAAAAATAGATACGTAGCTATTTATGGTGTCTGGAGTATTAATAACTTTATTTACAACTGGAATAAAACTCAGCTGGGAGAGCCAACCCCTATATGACATTTCCTTGTTCCATGTGGGAGCAGAGGTGGCTCTAATAYTTTTAACTAGTGGAGATTTTACCAGAAAATTTTGTAGCAGATGTTGTGTCTGTATGCATGCACAAATAAAGTGATGGAGGTTTGAGAGAGCATTATTGTGCAAAACAGAAATGGTATGGGTTATTCATTATGCAAACAGTGCAAACAAGATGCGAATATTTTGTTGTAATACACTGGCAAACAGAGGAAAAAAAAAAGCCCATTGCCTTGTAAAGGACCTTGTAACTTTTTGCAAYGTGCCATGTTTACACTCAGCCCATGTTGCCATATGCTTGTCTTGACGAGCTTGGAAATGGCCAGGGAAATCCCTGCTGCGGGCTGCTGCACAGGTCCTGCGTCCTTCCTGCTCCGGTGTGTTGTGGTGCCGGGCTGGGTGCTGCCAAGGGCACTGTCCCCGCTCAGTGCAAGGGGGAAAATGGGGCTTACAAGGATTTTGCTGAAGGTTGTAAAGTTCTGGTGAGGCTGGAGGTAAGAACCACTCCAGGGTGGGAGTAAGAAAAAGGATGCATTCACACAGGATTATCAGCATTTAACAAACTGGGGGCTCAGGGGGTGATCCAGGTGAGGTGGGCTTTCAGGCCAAGCGGTGGTTGCCTGGGTCTGAGCCCCCAGAGCTCRGTGCCAGCTGCTCGGTGCCCACAGTACCAGCCCCAGCAGCACAGACGAGGAGGCTGTCGTCTGTTCAAAGGCTGGTGCCAGTGATCTTTTAATTCCTCTGTGAAATGGAAGTAGACATTCCCGTCAACACCCGGCTTTGCTGCTTCAGCAAGGCAAGCTGTTTATATTATTAAAAGATGGGTATTTGAATTTGCAAAAGCAGTTTTTCCCTGTCTCATTCAATCTTTCTGCTGCGGCAGTTTCGGTCACTGAGCAGGGTCTGTGTGTTTTGTTAATAGGCAGTCACGGAGAAGGCTGGGGGAGCAGAAAGGAGAGGAGGGGAAAAGGAAGGGCTAACCCTTTTCCACCCACAATCCCCATCACCCCAAACTGCCTCACTTTAAACACGGGCAGCCAGGTGCCGTGCAGAGCAGCCCTGTGCTCGCCAAGAGCCGTCCAGGGCCGGTGTGCAGCCTGCTCCCCGTGCTGCTCGAGGGCACGTGCAGGGCTTGTGGAGTTCAAACCCTCCATTTCTACTAGAGGCAGTGGGCCTGCTCAGCAGCAACGTAACTACTGGCAAAAACAGGGGTGTGAGGCTGTAGCTTCTTGTGTTTATCATGCTGTYGGTCTCCCAGATGAGATGGTGTTCATCACTGTTAATGAGGGCTTAACACTTTCTCTGGCCTATGCTGCTGTAGTGGCAGGTGTTGGTCCTGGCCCCTGGGTGCAGAAGGTGCGTTGCCTCTGTGTCCAGCATCGGGCTTGCGTCTGCTCAGATCCTCTGCCGGTGAACGGGCTGARTTAAACTCACAGGTCTACTTTCTCACTCCCTGAACTAGTCAGGGATAAAGCTCCCGCAGGAAGAGCCCAGGTGGTTTGCGATGGAGAAAGGCTGCTTGGCAGGGCTGCAGCTATCCCCGGGTTGACCTAGGGACAGTCCTGGAGACCTCAGGTGGGAAGCCCATCGCACCTAGTCCTTCATCCTGGCAGGAGGAAGGTGCCAGCAATGWTCTTGAGCAGGAGCCTGCATGCAGCTTTGGCTGTTGGCTTCTGGYGGTCAAACTCTGGTCGTACGGCTCCAAGGGGAAGAGGGTAAGATTTCAAGGGGTGTAAACCCCTGCATCTCGGGTTCTGGAGTATGTAAGAAGTCGTGTAGCTGTAAAGTTAATGATTGCTGAGACATCCCTTAGCTCTCTTCTCTGTCTGATGCGTGCCACTCTGGTACTGTTGGTGTATCAACGAACAACAAGGGCTTTGTTTATTAGATTGATATAGCAGCATGTAGTTTAACTGCTTAATCAACAGTACTGCTCGTGAAGCTGTAACAAGCTTGTCCTCATAGCTGCACCCTGCTAGAAGCTAAACAGTTAATCCCCAGGAAGAGAGAGAGCTGCATGGCAGAGTGGTAAGTCAAGAAGTGGACCCACCGTGCCACGGCTTAGTTCTAGGACATAAGAGCTGGAGTGGGTGACAGAGATAACAGCATCTTCAGAGTCAGAAGAAGATGTGGGCCAGCCTTTTTGTGCATGACTGCCCCTCTTACCCTGTGCCAGCTGGCACTCGGATCATCTGCAGAAGCATATGAAGCATATGTTTGACCAGCCCTCCTGCCAGGGGAAGGTGGTAGCTTGGGCTGATTTAAGGAGAGCAAGTCAGTAAAGAGCACAGTGAGCAATACAATTGTTTCCTTTATCACTATGGGAGTTTTTTTAGCAAACTCTAAGCTGAAAATATTGTTCCCTTTTCATTCAACTTTGGCATGCACTCAGACCTGACCTATGGCATAGCAGTCAACATCCATGGTGTTGGGCTTCTCAGAAGGACCATAGGAAACATGCTGAGGGATGTGCTGTTCGTCCTCCTCTGAACAGAGAGGGGAAGGCTGKTTTCTTGTTTGGGGAGTGGATGCTGGCTAACATTACTTGAACTCCTTGTTTCTGATTTTTCTTAACTTCTGACTTGCTCTAAGACCACAACCTGTTCATGTGGTAAATGGAGTATGCTTATAGTTCTCTTAATGGATGTTTGAGATTGTCGGCCGATGGGCATTAGGGAAGAGAACATATTATTATAATTTTATTATATCTCCTACTTTTTCATGACATTATRGAAAGTTCATAGTAGTATTTCAGCATCAGCCTACACAAATAGTATTTAGCAGTGGTATTTTCAGTCACGGGTGCCTAAAGTTAGGCCCCTAACTCTATATTTAAGCATCTAAATAGATGCCTGAGTTCATTAGAAAGACTACCCACTGGCAATCTCCACCAATGTGAATGAGCGCTTTAGATGTTCAGTGTCCTTTAACACCGAAACATTTATTTATGAGGGTTTTCCTAATCTGGCATCTCATTTTAAGCATCAAAGTTTGAATATGGTATGTCATCACTGATTTTGTCATCCTGATTTTGTAATCAGCATCTAACTGCAAAGAAGCAATAACTAAGTGTCAATGCAGTTTATGCAGTTATCAATGACAGTTGGTGTCTCTTTGGGGCTTGTGCTTAAATCATCCACTCCAGGAAACACAATTCACATGTTTAGCAGTGTTAATGTAAAAAATACTATGTTTTTTTTTAATTAAACCAGGCCCTGAAGTGTTTTCTGGATCTAGCATCACTTCTTTTCCCCATCAAGGTGCACAGCAGTGAGTGCGCCAGGCTGTTATTGCTTTTACTGTATTCTAAGCACGCACATGCATACACACACATCTGTATCATCAAAATCTGGCAAAAGTGTTTGTTGTTGTCTCTAAGAAGGAGTAATACTCTCCTACAATGTGCAATTTATAGGCACTAGTTTTTGCTGTCTCTTATTATAAAAACAATTCATGTCATTGCAGAATGTGTGCTTAATTATAATTTGCTAATGCCCTTGAGTTTTTAAAAGTCTAATTTATTGCTCAAGTGTACTGTAGCCAATATTATCTGGTGACAAAGCAAGAGAATTAGCTTAAGGAACTCTGATTTTTCTAGCACTGAATTTGTGATCTGTGACCTTATGCAAAACATTTTACCTTTTTCATGAGTCAGCTTCCCCATCTGTTTTTTAAAAAATGGCTGGAGATTACCAGGTGAAAGGTGCCATATTTTTATTTTGTTAAGTGTCAGAGCACTGGATACATTCAGCACATTATTTATAACGTACAGCTCTGCATTTGAAACACCTCATCATATTCATACTTCTAATTTGGCTTTACTTTTGCTATCGTTGCTAAACATAAACCACCCGCAGATTAAGGACATTGATGTTCATAGTAGTCTAAGTCATATCAGTGATTCAGCCTAATCTTAGCGGTATAACCAGTCAGTACTGCCAGTGGTCTTAGGGCTTGATCACAACAAAGCAGCGTGAGGAGCGAAACCCATTTTTCTCTTGGCATCTGATTCAGACCAAACCGACATTAGCCTACTTGTGCAGTGGCCGAGGCACATGGGCTGCATCCACGTGGTGCGTGGATCTTGTCTGTGCTCTTCATCGGCCCCAAAGACCGRCTATGCTGAGGGAGAAGAAAAGACAAGGATGTTGTGTGTGATGGGAAGGAGAGAGAGAGAGAGGTCAGCTTTTTTCTCTGAAAACATGAGCTTTCTCTAGTTTGTGGCAACTTCAAGTAGCCTGCTAACAAATCTGCGCCGCTGCTTCTGTTGCAGAAGGCTGTGGATGTCATGTCAGTGGCTGCTTTCAGAGCAACCCCAGGGGCATTTGAGTGAATGTTTCCTCCAACTGTTGACATCTTGGTGGCCTCAGAAAGCTGGCCCCCTGTGGCTCATAATGGGATGTTGGCTGGATGAGATGAAACAGGGCGTTTAAACAAACCACTGTTGTTTTTCAGTTCTTGCTTGCATTCCTGCTTAGCTGTGTATATATCATATCACATAATGCATCTACATCCTGTGAGGCATACGTAGTTTATGATAGAAAAATATCTTTGATGGGAGTATGCAAAGAAATTCCACTATTTTTTAAGCAAAACTGCCCCAAAATCTTTGCCTTGCTGCTGACAGCTCTGAGATGTTTTCTTTCACAGCTACAATGCGAGTACCATTGGGGGAACACTCTTGTGCCCTGGGGGTACACATAAACTCCTGACCCTGCTTAAACTGTGTGGCACACGACACTGGGCACGTCAGCAACATTTGTGTGTTCGGCACCACCGTACCAAACCATGTGTTATAACACATCATTCATATCCAGCCGACCACGGGTCCGGCAATAATGTTGCAATCACTGGTCCTGATCGCTTCCTGCCAAATAACAAACACAGCCTGTCCTCCCTAAAAATAGAGATCTTCCTTACTGCGCAGTAATCCCAGCGCCAGCACCAGAACCATACCTCTCCACAGCCGGTTTCAAGTCTTAAAATATTTTTCTCCTACTTTCTTTCTGGCGTAAAGCACAGTTTGGGAAATCTATTAGAGCTATTCATTTTGTTTCGGGGAGCGCAGGGGTGCTAGTGTTTTATTAACACAGTAGCTCTGCTCAATGGCAACATCTGGTTTTCAGTGAGGTTTCAGGGTTTTTTTTTACTCCATTTTCCAGCTGTGTTGACTCAAGTCAGAAAGCAGTCAGCCACTTGTGAGAGTGAAGTCTCCAAACACTTAAAGAGCTGAGATATTCTTTGAAACTCCTGAATCTTGGAAAATTAGGGCAGAATCTGACAATACCAATTTTTCCTCCGGAGGCTTCCAGCACTCACAGTTCTGGTTCCAGCCAGGACCAGGAAATTAAAAATCACATGGAAACTTTTGCAGCGCTTTCAGGATGGCTGTAGGTTAGGTCTGCACGGAGGCAGAAAGTGCAGGAGGGAGACTTAGTTTTCCCAGGTCATTTGTGTTGTGTTGTTGATGTATCCTGCAAGATGATGTACCCTGCTCGAGAAAACGTGTAAGTCAAAAGAATAAAATCTAGGTTGTCTGGAGCAAAGAATGAAAATGCAGCTTTGGTGTCAAGGCATTAACCATTTGTTAGCAGTGGGGCCAGCCAAGAGGCAGATACTCTTAGAGCCAACACCGGCTGCATGTCTGATGTGTGTTATAAATCCCATCCCTTTGGGACTTTCGTTAGCCAGGTGTGGGTACGTGCCTGTGGCTTGAGCCCCAACAGAGCAGGGAATGAGTGGCCAGAAGGACACATAAGACGTGCCCCTCCACGCTGCTCGCCGGCTCTCCTGCTCGCTGCTCCCCGGCGCGGCCTGGCCCCCAGCCTTCCCCTGGCCCCGGCCCTGTGGCACCCTGCTAAATCTCAGGGAAAGGCCGAGGTACCTGAAAGGCTGTGACCGCTGGCGGGGTAGCTCCCCTGCCACTTCGTCCACCATTGCTTCTGTCTTTGCCTCCCTCTCCATCCCACAGCACCCATTTTTTATTCAGCTCTCCTGTTTTCTCTCCTTTGGCATTATTGAGCTTTCCTCCTCTGGTGGTGTTTTTGCCTCCTCTTTCTCACCTCTCAGCTCACCACGCTCCTCATACAGGAGGAAAACAGCAAGCCACGCGATACAGCCTTGTAAGCCACGACTAACGGCAGAATGAAAGGCAGAGGAGGGAGGGCAGCTTTAACCCTCAGCATCCGAAAATTAAGTTTTTGCCTTTTCTGTGGTCACTTTTGTTAGAGGAGCTCTGGGCTTCTTGTTCCTGTCCCAGTTACCTGACTTGAAGCAGGGGGCTGTGCCGGCTTGGGATGTGGACTCTGAGTCCAGACTCTAGCTCTGCTTTCACTGACCAAGCCCAGAGGAACTTCACTGATGCAGCAGAAACTTGCCCAGAGTTAAGCTGGTGTAGGCGGCGTCCGCTGGCCGTGACGCCTGGTGTTATCAGTTTCAAGTATGTTGCCCCAACTTTTGCCCTATTCTCAACCCTCATTTTTTTTCTGAAAAAAAACCTAGCCGAACCTAGGAAAATCAGTCTGTGGAACAGGAACCTGTTGAGTTGTTTTAGGGTTAAGTTACAACTGTGTTGTTTTTTTCCATGCATGATTTTTCTTCTTTTTTTTTTCCTTTCCCAGACTGCATGAGTCCTGAATTCCCCCTGTAAATCTGCTTTCTGTACCATCAGTTCTCAGAACAATGAACACTTGATAGAACTGATAAGAGTTAACATGAAAAATGAATAAATCATTTGCTACTCCCTTTTCTTTTTTGCTGTAACTGGGTGTTGGTCTATAAAATGAAGGAAGTTACATTGAGCAGGAAGTTTAAAAATGCTTAGACAGATGTCATTAAAAAAAAAAAATCAAAATTGGCTTCCTGCCAAGCGACTGTAATTAAAATTATTCTTCTTAGTGAGAAAAAAGCAGATGCAAAGGGAGGTTTCCTGTCTCTCAAAGTAGGAAATATAAATAACTGTTAGTCTCTCCTTTGTGTGTGCATGTGTGCACGCATGTGTGTTTGTGTGAGTGTGCGTCTTAATGTAGGACTCTGTTGCTTATTTCTGAAGTGGCTTGTGATTGAAAACTTTAGTCAATACCGTGTGGATGGGTGCTTTATTAATCTATCCTTTTTTGGGGCTTGTTTTTAAATTAGATCTTTGTTGAAAAATAATGTATATAAATTGCAGTATATAAATTGCCCTTTCTGTATTACAGATTACTGAAATGGCTGCTCTTGCAGAAAAGAACAGTAAATTTCTGTGTACAGTGTTGAAGGGAGAACAGGATGTGGGTGGGTGTACACATGTGTATATAGCTATACACATCTATACACATCGTATAGCTATAGCTGATAGCTATATTAATTTAGAAACCAATGCAGTTAATGCCATGCAACTTCTTGGCATACATGGAAGTATACAAGTATAAAACTGCTTCTATCAGCATAACTTCTTTTTTCCTGAACAAGCATCTTTAGTTTGATATAATGCCTTTACATTATACTTTGATTTTGTTTTATTACAAAGGTTTCTCATCTGATATTATTATACAAATTCTAAAACAGTCTATTAGCCAAACTAGGCAAGTCTACCATCAGGGGATGTGCTCTATGGCTCTTTTCTGTCACCACTGTTTAAAAGGGGGCTGATTCCTTTTCTCTCCTATGCATAGATAGGCTAATGACTTACGCAGGTTGAAGAAATTCTATCAATCCATTTACTGTGGTTTTTTCAGATGTTGCACTGAAGTTTGTAGTTTTGTTTCTTTTTAAAAAGAAGTTCCTTTTGAGGAATTGCAGACAAGGCATGGGCATGCGTGTCAGTGTTGATCCATGACAACTGGTAGACATTGGTGGAGCAATACCCCTCGGCAGTTGCTGAGGCTCCTACCTAGCGCATTAGTCTGTGTAGGGTGTGTTCCATACACGTATCTGGATGGGACGTTGTTTGCTGTTTTTAGCAACCTCACRTTTACACAGGTCAAAACGTGTGTGGTTCTTCCACCAATGCTCCTTTATGAGCTTTAGTTATTGCATATCTGCATTGAGATGTATTATAGCATAGATACAGTTCCCTGGCAAAAGTGTCCTGGTAATATTGTTTCTTCTCCTCACTGTATTGGGATAAATGGGTCCGGTGAAAGGAGTCGGTAAAAGTGCGCTTGTACTGACGTGGGTTTTCCTGATTTATTATGCTATCTAACGTTTTTAAGTAAGTAGACTATGCTTGAATTTACCTCCACCTGTGAAAGTAAGGTTTAGCCCCAGCACCATTCTACCAATCAGTACATACCGCTCTAACATATATCAAATAACATATCAACACAACTATGCTATATGCTATACAAATAGCACAGAGTATCAGTGTGTGGGTGCAGGGCCTCAGTTTGATATTAACCACATGAAATGAGGGATAGGAGACAGCAGATTAGCCCCCAGTGTGTTTTGGGGGTGATGACCATAGGCAGGCATACCTCTCCTTTTCCATGAGTGCACTATAATACAGAGGAATAGCTTAATTTTACTGCTGTTTTCTTCAGGACTCCACAACCGCTCAGCTTCTGTTTGTGGGCTGACCGGTCTCAATGCAGTAAGATACCTGCAGCAAGAACCACTGCTTGTATTGATAAACCCTGACTGACCTGAATATCAGAAGCTGGATGGCATGCTGGTACAGTGTGTACTGACCTTTGTAAACAATTCCTCCATGATTTTGGCATCTCTGAGTGGTCCTGGAAAAACTTTCCTTGGAACAGATAGCAGAACTCGCTTCTGTATTTTGAGTTGCCAGATTTTCTGGCAAGAGAGCTGCTAAAAAGAGGTTACGAGAACAGCTGAAAAAAGAGCAAGTACATGCCTGCTGCAATCAATAGAGCAACTGGCACCCACTGAGCAGGAGTAGCGGTGATCTGAAAACATGCAAGAGGAATATGGACACGTACATCCTATGGGTGTTGCAGTGCTGTGAGAGCCGAAGACAGTTCTTAATTGCTCAGAGAAATATAGGGGGACTAGTACGAATGGACAAGTAATGTAGGCTTTGGAGATGAGATCAGGTTACAAAAGCTATCCCCGAGAAYGCTGTTGGAAACTTTAGCAACAGCTAAGCTTATAGCTCTTTCAGAAAATGAATTTAAACTCACAATCCACTTTACAGTGCAGCCCAAGGCCATAGGTAATCCATCTCTGCCAATCCTAGGATGTCCCCAGTAAGCACATGTTTAAGAACCGCATTGCAAAAAACCTCCTTGTGTCCTGAAAAGAGATTCCTGTCTCTGTTGAAATCCAGAGGCCCTATGAAAAGGTAGGGAAGGTCAAATGTACAGCACAAACCATGAGAAATCCCTTGTTGTTCCTCCAGTCCTGACTCTATGCTCTGCTGGAGGGCAGTTTGCCTAAATCTAATCCAGTTGGGTTTGCTGTTATGTCTGCTACTGCCAGGAGAAGTCTACCAAACGCGCCTTTCAGAGAGGTCCCAGGCAATCTGCTGGAGAGGTTTTATTGCTGCTTCCCAAGTGGGAAGGGGAGCCACGGGGGGATGAAATGGCCACTTCTATGGCAGCACCCACAGCTCCCAAATTCTCGTCTGATGCCCTAGGCTCCGAATCAGCAAATGCTTAAACTCTTGCCTTACTTTAAGCTGCTGAGCCATTACTTGGAAAAGTCTCTGCTGTTGGCAGTGATGCCTTCCTCGCATGCTTCCCCCAGTAGTGGCGTGGTATGTCTGCACTGGAGGAGATGTGCTGTGAGGGGAAGGGAATGGGGCAGTTCTATCTGGGGCAGGTAGAGGGAAGACTGATCCTTCCTTTACTAAGAGTGTCAGAAAATACACTGATGTTTTTCATTCTTGTGCTGCTCTGCTGCAGACATTTTGGGAGCAGAAAAGGAAAGCAATGGGGTTTTTTGCTGGCATTTTGGCAAAGCGTTTTCACRAGCACGGCTGCCCATTGAAGACATCTGTTTAAGTTCCGAACCCAGGATAACAAGCAGATCTGGGCGAACGTTCGGGGCTGCATTTTTCCAGCAAGTTCGCTTACATTTCATACACGTGAATCCAGGGACGAGTAACAGATGCCCTGAGCAGGCCTATCCAGTGCTTTCAGCTGAAACACGTGTTTCGTGTCCAGCGCATGGGAAGGAGATTGCATTCCCGAGGAGCTCTTTTGAGGAGTGCTAAGTAAACAATAAATCTCTTCACAATGGAATTTATTCTGAGTGAATTATCAGGGTTAAAAAAATACTCCGTTGCTTTCAGCTCTTATCTTTGTTTACCATATCGCCAAGGACAGTGACCTGCCTTTGTGCCCTAATACTGAACTGTCAGCAAGAGGGACAGGAAATGCTGCCTTCTCTATAGGCTCAGCGTATAGGCTTAATGAGAAGAATAACAGCAGCGGTTGTTGGTTTTGCTCAGTTTGGTTTATTCTCTTTTGTTGTCTTACTTCAGCAAACCTAGATAGTCTTAGAGAAAGGCCTTTGTGCCAAATTTCTGCACTCTGTAATTTAGTGGCCTTCAGATATTTAAACATTATTAAGACCAAGTCGAGCTGACAAAAGGGCCTATATCCTTTTCATTTCCCACCGAGCTGAGCATGCTGCATTCTGTCTGGAGCCTGGTCATGCGCAGCACTCTCTGAACATGAGCAATCTTTCAGCTCGAGCAAGGAGGGAGCGCACCGACACCAAGCAGAGCACCGGCTCCGTCCCTTACTGTGGTAACGCCAGGTTCGCAGGAAGCCCCACCACTCCTGGGTCACCTGATTAATAACTCCCCTTAATGAAATAAGAAATGCATGATGGAAAAAATAATCAAATAGGGAAGCACTGTCCAGGCTGGAGCAGAGATATGCTGGCAGCGCTGCACACGGTGGAGCGGCGTTGTCTTGTCCCGACAGCCTCCACTCTGGATTTTGGGGAGCGCGGGACATGAGAGCGGCATGAGCCCAGCTTCTGCACCCTGGCACTGGCTGCAGGAGCCTGTCCTGGCGTCTGCTCGGGGAGCACTTTTGGTGCGGCTCCTCTTCCAGAGGTCCCATAGCAGCAGCAGTTTCCCTGCACGGTTCCCTCTTCATAATTTGAGAGGGCAGAGGTGCAGGGAGGATCCCCATGGATCCCAACCTCTGTTTGGGACTCAAAGGCATCATAGATAGATAAACCTTGAAAGCAGATACCTTAAACTTCAAATTAGAGCTTTTTTTCCATGGAAAGGTAGGCAAACAGTGAGTTTCTTTGCCTGTTGCTGGTGTGTGGGTAAGTATATAACATCCATTACAACTTTTTTCCCCCAGCAATTGCACATCGTAAAGCAAAGCTTTAAYGGTGGGTTAAGTTCACTTCTTTATTTACACAGAAGGAATGTGTAAAATTTTTGTTCTGGTAGTCTATCCACAATTTTATTGTCCATTCAAGATTTACCTTTATTTTGTATTTATCAGTATTAACTGCCAAGACTTATCTTACCCATGACTTAAAAATTTTTTTAAAAAAAGCAGGGGAGTTACTGTTAGTACTGTGTAATGATCAGGCTTTGAACAGGAGCATCATATGCTGCCTGCATCTGAGCATGCCAGCAGTATCCGCACAATCTCATGATTAAGGTTTACTGGCCTTATTAAAAGTGCTGGAGGAGAGGAAGAGACTTTCCCAAATTCGCTTGGAAAGCTGCGTCAGGACTTGACCTCCTGACTGCGAGCCCCGTGGCTTCGCCACACAACAGCTACTCCCGGCGCTCCTCCTGCCCTCGCAATAATGTGCCTGGAATCTGACCCTGCATTTCCCACTGTCACGTTGGTATCAGCTGGAGATAAATGAAGCCTTTTGTTAACTTGTTCCTTGCTTTGCAAGCTGCTTTTCTCTTCTGGTTTAAAGAAGAGGCAGTGGTGATGTGGCACTGAGGCAGAGCTACATACATGCACTGTCTGTCAGCATGGTATTCGTAATATACTGGCTGAAGCATCTCTTGTGGTAGAGATGAGACAAGACTCCATTATAAGGAACACAAAAGGGATTTTTCTATCAAGTCCACTGGAAGCAGGGAGCAAGCTGTCATCTTCCCTGGCTCTTCAGCTCCCAGCCTGTGTAGTACCAAGGAGCAAAAGTGGTGACGTGCATATGCAGAATGCAAAAAAAAGTCTTCCCACATCCTGACCTAGATAAATAGGACTTGGAATGAATTTTATGACTTCATAGCACTGACACTTTGAATCTTCTGAGATTTAAAGATTGGATTTTTTTTTTAGTCATTTTTATACCATTTCAAATTGATGGATGTGTTACAGAAAATATACATGCATGCATGTGTGCGCGTATGAAGAGAGGCCAAAAGTACTAATACCGATCTCTCTTACTGTGCCATAATGTGAAATGGGAAGTGAATGTGTTAGGAAAAGCAGTGGGTATGGACAAAAGTGCAAGATGCTCTGGCTTTTCTGAGCTGCATCGCAAATGCCTTGGGTGCTAAGGCAGGGAAAACCGCGAGGTTGCTCTAAGTTACGCTGGCAGAAGGCAGGTCCAAGTATGCAAGAGGTGCAAAAGGGCATCGCATCCACTTGCAGTTTTTCCCAACATGTTTCTTACAAGAGGCGTAACTCAGGCAGAATATGATCCCAAGTAACGTGCTTTCCAAAATCTTCTCCTTCATAATTGATCCAAACCCCATTTTTTTTTAGTGCATCATAGCTATTATATGACTGGGACTACCAAGATGTTGCATGATGTCATTTAAACTAGAGCAGCAAAGTTGGAATAGCAGCAGCATGCCATTGGCTTTGTGATTATCCTGCTTGTTCACTAGAAAGAATTGTAGGTTTCTTTACACACATGGAAGTCAAAGAAATAATAAGCACCCTTCATCAGTCAGATAGTCTCTATTTATACATCAGGGTAGGTGTAGGAAGCATGAAGTCCTGGTTTTTCTCTGTTTTTTTCTTGCTGATTTTCATTTTTTACTTTTTAATTAAATTTCTTCATTTAGAGTCACACAGCTGTCTGGGCTTCAGCCATAGATAAGTGGATCTGCTTATGACAGCAGCAACCAAAATTTATCTTTCTTTTCCCTCTCTCCCCCTCACTTCCTCCCTTCCCCACCCCCCCTCTAGTACCCAGCAGAAACAAAATGCTATATATAGACTCAGCACAGTTTCCCCCCCAATTACTTTGTCTGCATGTTTCAATTTCGTTCTGTGTGAAGCTTTGCCAAGGTACCAAGTTTGGCATTTTCAGAGGAGGTTGGATGCTTAATCCCGGAGGCCCCTTCTGCAGTACCCTCGCCCCCCTGAAACATGTGCTACAAAACCGTGGGCACTCTGAGGGGCAGCTCACGCTTGTGTGATGTTTATTCACGTGAAGTTTCCGGCCTTGGTCTTGTAGACCTTTTTTTTTTTTTAAAAAGGTCTGCGTGATTCTAGCTGAGCGCTAGCAGCAGATGGCCAAAGGGCAGGCAGGGATGGCCCATGGTGCTCTGTAAATGGAATATTACCAGCATCCTGCCATCGCATTGCAAGTCTCTGGGTATTTGTTTTGTATTCTCTCAAATCACTTGACACTGAAGTCAGGTGTATAACCAGAGTCTCATCTTTCATTATTAAAACAAAAAACAACCAATAAAAAAAAAGAAGGAAAAAGGTTTCTAGTTGAAAAGGTAAGACTGAAAACATGAATCCCGGTTCAGAAGCCAGAAGGCAAATTAAGTTCAAAATATTATTATTTGTCATAAATCTCATGTGTTTTCCAGCCAATTTCTAAGTATGCTGGGGCCTCACTCATAATGTTTGAGTAATCGGGTTGGTAATATTCTGAGTATGCCTAGCTGCTCTTGAGTTTGTGGCAGGGCCTTTACAGGAAAAGCCTACAGCTGTGCTCCATCTTTGTACTCTCAGAAAATCCCACCCTCCCCGCCCCACCAAATTAGCCCATCTATAGGTATCCATAGATTCTTGTACCACAACTCGTGGTAAAAAGGGCAAAGGATAGTGTATTTTATTAGGTATTTTATATGGGCAAAATTGCTAGTGAACCCCCTGCAGCCCACTGTGGCTTATGCACTTTTCTGGCTTAAAAATGCTCTGTCGTGCTGAATGATTCAGCAAATCTGTCACTTTGTGGGTGCCACCTTTGTGTCTCAGTGGCATCTGGATTGAGTGGCCTCCACGTTCAGGGCTAGCTCAAATCCAGGTGGATACCACCATGTTGGGCAGGTTCTCCTGGGTCTACACGCTGCACCCCAGAGCTTTTGTGACTGGATAGAGCAGGATAGAGCTTTAAAAAAAGAAGAAGAAAGGATAAAATACTGGACATTAAAGTAGCGTGGCCATAAGTGAAATGACAGCACAGAGGTAAGGTGTGGGGAATTGTAAAAATAGGGGTCTCCTTGAAAATACGGAGAGGTAAATGAGCGAGGTGGCCAGGCACTGAGACAGGAAAGGGTCAGGTTCAAGAAGCAAAAATATCCTTGAGAAGCAAGACAGAAAGAACAGCAAATTGGTCTTCACACCAGGATCATTGTGGGACTGTGAGGTAATAAATAAATAAAGGCCAAAGCAGCTTACTCATAAAGCAGAAGAAATCGTGAGCAATACTTTCCATTTGCCCTCCCCGTAAAGTCTTATATCATCCTAAAACATGCTAGAAATGACCTTGTTCAGATTACAAATGAATTCTGTATTTTCTCACTGCTGACCCTGTGACTTCATCCTGCAGCTTTTTGAGTTGTGTTTTTTTTTCCCCCTCACTCCCGTGTGCTCATAAGGGCCAGTGATTCAGTACACGCGGAGGGGCTCCCTACCTGTGGCAGTACGCAGTGCCCCCCAAATGGCTTCACTTCCCAGGTCCATCCTCAGCTGGTGCAGATCAGTACAGTTCCTCTGACTCTCTGATTCAGGTCTGTGCTAAAGGAGACCACAAAAGATGTGGCCTCCCGAATTGCATGCTGTTCTTTATAATCTCTTCTCCAATACGCATCTTTGAAAGTCAGAAAGACCCAGGTCTCGGTTTCTTTTCTTGTCTTCTCTTCAGTTTTTGTGGATCATTTGGACACTGATAATTGCAGAAGAATTCCAGATAAAAAATTAAATTTTTGTTTTTCCTTCCTGGGTTTAAGGACAGAAAGGCTCTCCTGGGGGAGGCCCCGGTGGAGTTTTTCCACTKGCCTTTTTTGATTGGAAATGTTCCCACAATTTGGGTACAGTTTGAGTGTCATTACAGAGGTCCAGTTGGCCCTTAAATAACCTACTGTGCCTATCAGTGTAATTGGGACCAAGTCATTGTGTGAAGTAAATCATAAACAGATGGACAGCCGTGCCATGCTGCTCTACAAAGGGTAGAGGAAAGCAAAGACACGAAACAGCGCCAGAACATGACACCATGATGGCTTCACTAAATCTAAGCGTGAACAGGCTTAGGGAAATTTCTGTGTTCCCAGATGGAGAAGAGATAGAGTAAGGGAAGAAAGGGAAAGAAATCCTTGAATAGGCATCTGCCAGGATTCGTCGCAGACAGCTTTATCTGAATATCTAGAGAGGTTTGTCATAGGATAGTAGCAGACACCCCTGCTCACAGCCGGCTCCCCACTGAGCTTGGGGTAGTGGGTTTTGGACTGGCATCTAGTTTTTTTGAAAGATCCTCTTCATGCATTGGAGGGAGAAAACACAAAAGCTGTTTTAAGTGCTATCAAGTTTTTTCACATACCAATTGTAAATTGCTTTGTTGTACCCAAGGCAGTCAGCACTTTCCAGAGGGAGCAGAAGAGGAAAAGGCATTGAATAGCTTTGGTCAGAAAAGAAGCTTTTTCCCCTTTCTTTCTCCATCTTCCATATTTTCAGCTAAAACGTGAGGAGTTTCAACAGGAACAGACTTTCCCCTCATGCCTTGTAGAAAGGACGTACGCTAAAATTTGGAGCTAGGACTGGACATGGCAGAAGCCACATATTGGCAGTCAAGAAATGAGGCCGCAAGTGGGAGTGACACAGAACGGGTCCCACTTAGGAAAGTTTGCCAGTGCTGTCTGGATAGGGAGAAAAGGGAGGTGGAGGTCAAGAGTTGCCACGCAGGTGGGACGTACAAGCGTTCCTCTGGTCCAAGGCTTCACACAGCTCATCAGTTTTAAACCATATATTAGAAAATTATTTCTCCCTTTGGCTCTGATCCTTCGCTATGGGGAAAGTAAGGGGAGAAGGGTTAAGATTTTACCTGTATTAGGCAGGCGGTGCAGGAGTCTACAGCAAGGAATTGGAGCTTTGACACCAGAAAAGCTTCTTTACTTTCTGTACTTTTAGTACCATCAGTTTCTCAAGGACAGGCTGAGCCCTGAGTTATGATCTTGGCAGCTAAAACCAAACAAAGCTCCTTTTTGTTTAAGACATACTTAAATGCCTTACAACGGATTTCTTTCTTTTTTTGTCATTTTAAGTCTATGCATTCGGTGCAGTATTTGCCTATTTACTCACAGGAGTCACGCTGAGGCTGAAAAAAAAAATCAGGCTACTTGAAGGCTCAAGTTGGTGGATGCTCGACTCTTAAGGTTGTAAATTGTTGGCCTCAGTCTTCAGCACCTCTGCTGGCCCCTTGTGTACCGGGAGGGAGTATTTACCAGGAGCACCTCACCCATGCATTTGGAAGTTGACCAACTAAATTAATGTTTGCTAAACGCTTCGCGAGCCTCAGGGGAAAAGCAACTATGGAAAGGCAAAGTTTTATTATTGTTGTACTGCACCTAATGTACATAAAATGTTTTCAAGGCATCAGGCACTACATAAATGTTGTATGGTATTAAAACTGACCTGCCCTTGTCGGAACAAATAATAATTACGCTGAGTGATGGGAGAATCTTTCAGTTTCTTTGCTGTGAATGTTTGCTGTTTGCTAATTCAGAAAAGGTCTCATCCAGCAACTGCTGAAGCCAATGACTTAAGCAGCCACTGGCTCAAGCCCATATTTAAGTATCTGCAGAAGGGCGAATTACCGAAGTAATTTATTTTGTGTAAAGCTCTGCTCGCCTCGTAGGTTGGACCATGCTCTCTAGGGCATATTTCCCCAAACTGCGCTGAGTCACTTCTCAGTCCGTAAGGCTGCCAAGCGTACGAGGCCATAGAGATGAAGAACGACCGAAGAGGACCTCACTACACAGCCCATATGATAGCCTCTATTTGCAGCATGAAAATTCATGCTGATGCCTTTTAATATAAACATAACATGAGGAAATGAACATTTGATTAAACTAAACACACGGGCCTTTTATATGCAAGGCCCTAATTTAAAGCACTGTCACCTCCATACAGAAAATACCAGCTGGAGCAGGAATGATTAAATTAAATCATCTGGCTCTTATGTGATACCATGAATGTCTGCTGAGAGGGAAAAAAAATCCCTCCTCTTTATTCCTGTAGATCTGCAGCAACCACCAAGGGACACTTCTATAGCAGGAAGGATTAAGTCTTGCACGAACTTCAGTGTTTAATGTGCTTTGGACTGGTGACATGCCCTTCGGACAGACCTACCCCAGTTTTATAATTCTCTTTCTCAGCCTTTTGGGCCGCTGGCAGTCCTTTCTCCTGTTTAATTTCCTCCTTGCCTCCCTCCCACTGGGATCCTTCTCCATTCAGCATTTCTACCACCCAAGTAGAAATTTTGATTGTGTCAGACAAGTATAGAAAGAGAGACTTTCGAGCCTCGGTGGGCTGAGGAGAGAATCGGGGGGGATTTCCTGGGGGCTGAGTGGTTTTTAAGGAGGCGAGAAACGGGCAGTCTCTGTGCCTCTGATGGGCTTAGCCTGCTACAATGCACTGCCAGGGATTATATCACATCCACAAATAGCTGGAGCRAGACACGCATTGCATACAGGTAGGGAGCCACTTCTGGAGAGGAGCTACTCTTCCCCACCAAACCTAAGTAAAAAAAATAGTATTATAGTGAGGGTACTTGTGTATTAAAAGCTGCCTGGCCAGGCACTATCAGCACACTGGGGACCTGCCCCTTCCTTCGTGCCAGCGGAGCACCCCAGATGCCCTGTCTCACTCCCAGTTATTTATTTGCTTTTCATTTGAGGGCACCCACTTCTCTTGGCACGGGAATCTGGGACTAGGTGGAGTTGACAAATTTACAAAACCAATATTGAAACAGATTTTTTTCTCCTTTCTTTTCGTTTGTAGCTTGCCTCATAAAGGATTTCCTTAGTGATTGTCTTCTCTTTTCCTGCCTTTTTTTTTCCAGATCTTCTACCTGATGGCACTTGTTCTGTTCTTACTGATCACCACGTGTCAGTAGTAATGTAGGTGGAAGAGAATTTCTGACTGTTTTGGTTGCAGCTTTTGTGTTTATCTGTTTGGTTTTGGGACACTGTTCAGTTTCAGGAAATATTTTTATCTCACAGAAGTTTCCTTGTGAACAGCGATGCTACGAAGACCTTGTTTTAGCACCACGAAAGCTACTGGAGGTAGTGCAGGTCTGTCTTCTGTCAGGAGCTGAAGTCTTGGATTCGAAAAGCAAAGTAACATTAAAGAGAGTCGACATTGGTGTAACCTTATACTTTCTGGCTCTTTCCCCAGCACTATTGGGTATGTACTTAGAACCGCATTTTCCTCTCCCTTACACTGATACAACCCCAGGGAGCTGCGTGGATATGCACCAAAGTAACGGAGGGAATTTGGCTGCAAGGTCTGCGTGTAATGTGGTTATCAGCGCGTAACCGGTGCACCGGCCTTTCCCACCACCTCTGAACTTGGCCTGCAAATCGGCACCTGCCTCTGCCTGTGCTCAAGCGACTTGCATGGCGATGGACCCAGCGAGAGGGGAACATGAAGGGTGGAGTATAGTGGAGGGGTGAGGGTGAGTGGCAGGTGATTTGAACAAAAAGCTGTAATACTAAATTTATTTGGCACACACGGTCTTTAGGAGGAGCCGGGAGGAGTTTGTTTGAGATGTCTGAAGCACTGAGTGCTGCTGCAGCTTGGGAAGTGCCTCAATGAGCAAAGTAACGCTCCCAAACTCAGTGAGCGTCCACCAAGGGTGGGGGTGAGAGCGCGCGTGCTGCATTTCCATTTGAATGACAACCCAAGCGGATGAGAGAGGTGGCAGGTAACCCATGAGGAATAAAGAAGTAAAGGGAAAGCTTGGGAGTACATTTTTAGATAGTCTTTGCTTGCTTCTGGGGAAAGAGGCATGAGGGGATGGAGGTGAGGACTTGCTTTAATGTTCATTTCTGAGAGCATGTGAGAAGGCACAATGCTGCTGGTGAGGCTTTAGTGCTACCAAGGCGTGCTGTGAGGATTCAAGAGGAGAGGTGCTAGGCAGCTCAGGAAGCCTCTTGCTGCTGCACCTTAATCTGGAGATCAGGCTTGTTGTCCTATTTTTTGTTCCTGAACCTTGTTGTCAATTCTATAGTCAAGAGCTGAATATTTTGGTGGAAGATACCCTTCTGTAGGCCTCTGTCACTGGAAATGGCCAACAGACACTTGGTGATTTTAGGTAGGCTCTTCCCTACCTTAAAGCAGTGTATCTTAAAGCAACACCTTCTGCCATGACCTGCCTCCTGGGATGAGTTGGACTCAGGAGCTTCAGGGTCCCGTTTCCCCAGCGGCAAGGGCTGGTTCTGCCTGGTGCCGTGCCTCAGGGAGATGTCTCACTTGGCAGGTGCAGGCTGGATCGCAGACAGCAGAGAGAGATTTTGTAGTAAGTATCGCATGAGGACTGCCTTAAGCACTTTTTTAGTATTTGGTTCAAGTTCTGAGGATAAAGCCAAGAAATTTTACTTCATCAACTTAACTTTGTCCCTATTTCRCTGCCTGACATAGGGAGGTTTTAGTTTGGTGCTTTACAGGTATTCCAGCATGTTGTTGTGGAAGTGGTGAAACATGAGGCAAGCTTTCTTTAAGCAAGTTAAAGATAGGCACCTGTTGAACCACCCCACCCCTTTTTTTCATTGATCTGCATCTTGAGTGCTGTCCTGTCTCTAACCTTTGCTTTCTTGATACGGTTGTTAGAAACGTTGTCGTGGGGCAACCCTAACTTGACATAGTATTCTTGCATTTCTTCCCCTTCTCCTAGGCTAAGCGTAGCACACAGGCTCTAGTTCTGTTAGGGGATGAGCAGCTTCTAGAGGTGACCAAAGAGAGGTCAAAACCCCAAGCAGATTCTTTGATCTCTCAGCAGCTTTTGATCCATTTGATCAAGAAACATTATTGACCTGTTTGTGAATCCTAGCTATGGCAATGGTCAGAATAGCTCTTCTGGCAATTTGAAAGGGGAGTGGGTGAAAGTCACTGGGGATGATACTGGCTTGTTTTTGACTCACCACCTCCTATCCTATTGCTATCCAAAGTCTACATTTTGGGGGAGAGCCCACGTGGGCTGTGTAGCTAAGCATACACAGATAACTCATGGATCTGCATCCGCACTTAAGCAGATCTGCACGTCATCTCTCTGCCATGGACTTTGTCACAGTCACACCTGCCCATGAGGCATTTGATTTGGATTGCAATTTCTCAGAAACTGCAGCCGGTTCAGTCTCAGGCCATGACTCAGCAGCACTAGKTATCAGGAATGTGGTCTCTGCAGCCTTTGCTGCTTCCAAATCAATTTCAGGTGCACGTCACACTCTGTCAGCTACACAAAATTTTCTCTGATTTTTTTCATTTCTGGCTGCTGAGCACCACCAGACCATGACCAATAGGATAAGTGGAAATCTTTTATTCACTGATGCGTACTTGGATTACCATTCCCAAAACAGAGGTGGTAGAGGAGGATCTGTGCTTCACTCGGCAGCTACTTTAGGGAAAAGTTAGTATCTTGTCTTAAACTGTCGCTGAAGATGGGTTCATGCTGGACGTTGTATGGAAGCAACTGAGGTGCAGGCATATGTTCCCTTCTGCTGACTTGGCTGTGGTGATGCTAACCACAGCCAGCAAAGAGGAGCGAGCAACTGGGAACAGTAACATCTCAAACTGCAGCAGAAAGATTGGCAAGACCTCTCCTGTCAGCACTTGGATTCCCTTGGTGTTCATTGAGGAATTAAAAGTTAACTGAGGGCGGTGGCAAAAAATAGGTTTGCCTGCCTAGAAAATGCTAAAGCCAATACTGAAAAGCAGAGGTGGATCTGAAGGCAGTTATCTTTCTTAGAATTTATATAGGGATTAAAACACGTATCATCCTTGTAGCACATAGGCAATTTTATAATCATTTCTGGTATTTCACCTCGGGGTACTCTGATGGGTGAAGAATTAATTTCCCATCTTTTTCTAAGGAATAGAGGCCTGGGATTTGCTGTTAGTCATAAGGAGAATTTGTGGCCAAACTAGATGCTTTCTGGACCTCAGAAGTGATTGAACGGTCTGGGATGGGTCAGGGTGTACCACTACACCTCTGGAAATCAAACCAGGGAAACRTGCACGCGGAGAAATGCCACAAGATGTTACATGGCCATTTCACTTCCATGTCAACAGGAAAAGATACTCAAGGCTGTGCAAAGCATAAGACAAACTGCTGTGCAAAGCAGTGGCTGCAAAATTAAAATATAGGATGTTTTATTACATGCAGTGTGGTGCCTCCTTTCTCCCTCCACATCTCTACTTGTTACAGAAAGGAWTCTCTTTCTTAATGAAAAAACACCCAATCTTGAGTAAGGGGCAATGTAGACTTTTTTTTTTTGCAGGGGGTTAAAGTCGCATCTTTGCACAACACCACCCCCCACCCYAGCAAACCTGCCAGCAGTGGAAAGATATAAATAGGGACATTTAGGGAGAAAAGCATATTTAAGTTCCTTTGAAATGTGCTTGGCTAAAGGAATATTTTGAAGAGAGGGAGTGGAAAAACAAATGGAAAATATTTTCTTTGAAAGGGAAAAAAAAGCAGCAAACTGTCCTTCCTAAATAGAGATACTTGGCTGGTGTGTACTTTATGCAGCCCTGGGTCAGACCTTGCAAACAACTACTAAATTAGGTCCAGCTACTTTGATGCTAAAAGCATGGAAGTGCCAATAATTAAGTTGCATCAGATGTAGGAAATGACTGACGTGTCTGCCATACTCACGATAGCAGAGTTCACTGTGCTGCCATTTGACCGACCCCTTTTTCTTTATGTAAGCAAAAGGAATTTTCTTGTAAGGAAAATCAGCCAGTTTTGCACCTTTGTTTTGTTTTCTGAACTGCTAATCCCCTGAAGGTATAGAAGCTATTTGAAAGAGCAAATCAAAGCTCCCATAATTTAGTGTTATATTATTTGTTGATGTATGGTTTGATTTAGTGGCTACTTATTATATCAGGTTACCATATAATTATCTTAATTATTGACTCCAGAAGTAAGTAGAGGGATTATGAGAGAGACAGGAAGGCCCAGTGGAAAGAGCATGGCTCAGAGAATCGAACACATCACGGTGTGCTCTTGGCTCCACCACTCATTTACTCTGAGCCTGAACTCTTCCCTCAGCCAGCCCGGCCATGGAATCAGGAGGGATCACGGGGACAGGACTCAGATGCTGACTCAGAATTCAAAGAGATGCAGGAGAGCAGTATAAAAAGGGCGGAGGAAAGTTCTGAAAGAGAGATGTAAAATTAGCAGGGAAAAAAAATGAATACAGACCACAGCATGCATTTGCATCAAAGCATGGAGCACCCATGCGGTCATGGAGAAGGGTAGGTTTGCCACGAAGGCCTGAAATTTGAGTCTGATCACAGCTCATTTTCAGCCTCTGCTACTGATTTCCTGTGCGAAATCAGGTAGCCCTCAGATCCCTTTCTGCAAAACAAGGATGATAAAAATCATCCTCCTGTCTTTGGTTTTAGCTATTCAAATTATTGGAGCACAGCTCCTCACACAGCCTTCAGCCATGGTTCTCATGACATTGCTGCCATTTGTGGCTTTTAGTCTCCTAGTCCTTTGTCTGATAACCATCGACCAAAGCCAAAGGTTTGAGTTAGTAGGCACTACTGCAATATAAAAGCAACATTGAAAGGCTGTCAGTGCAGTCTATACTTCCTGTATCGATAATATTTGACATATACTGCCAAAATACTTCATCTATTGACAAGCTGAGTTGCATCTTTTTCCCTAAGAGAGGAGCAGACACACTGGTTCTTCTCAGCCTGTGCAAATTACTTTCTCTGGTTTTGCTTTTCTTTCCTGAGCCAAAAAATGGGGATAATAGAATGTATCTATTTCCTTCCTAGAAAAGATCAGTTAATGTGAAATGGTGCATGGTGGCTTAGTGCTGAATAAGTGGGATACCCTAATCCAGCAAGGTATCCTCGTTCTATTGTACGCCTTTTCTGCATACCATCTGGAGTTGTTCGCTGCTTAGTATTTTCAGTATGTACCATATGTTTTTGCATGAAAATTCAATAAAATATGCATTATACATGAAAAGTGCTGTAGTAAATAAAGGAAGGATGGAATCCAGTCCCCTTTGTGAACGGCAGGGGCCCCAAATCTTCATAAAAGGTTTAGTCTAGTCTGACGTCTGTGCTTTTCTCCAATTTACTCTGTGTCAGTCTTTAGGAGATGCTCTAATTTAAAACAAAACTCTGCTTTCCTGATGAGGTTGTTAGGTGTACTTTGGCTGCCCTCTGCTGAGAGCACGGAATAAGACAGGGAAAATGTCCTTTTTCCAAGGAAGGTAACAGTGGGAGAAATTCTCTGTTCGTCCATGCGCTGAGTCGTGTCACTGCTGCTGGTGGTTGTCCACAGTTTGGTGTCTCTCTCTGTCTGTTTGCTGCCTGTCAGAGGGCAAAGTCTTCTGAGCTACAGCCCTGTTTGGGTTTTAGTGCCCACCACTCGTCGTCAAGGGCCAGGTGGTTTTGTAGCCTTACGAAAATGTGGGCTCAGGCATTGCCCACCATGCAAAATTAAGCAGCGTTACACACGGGGTGGCCGTGGGAGGAAACAGGCTTCTCTCCCCAGGCACTATTGCAATCCTGCTGGGTGGGATTTGAGCTGTACCTCAGCCCCCTCTACTCGGCAGAGCAATTCGCCGCTGCGTGCCATTCCTCATCGGGGTGCTGTCCAGTTTCTTCCAGTGCCGTCTCCCACCCCTCTGCAGACTTCACAGCACTAGCACTTTGCTTGATTTYTATAACTGGGAAAGGGCAAAGGGTTTGCTCCAACATCAGCAAGAATAACTGAAGGACTTGCTGTTTCTTGGGAACAAAGTGCTCCTGGTCTGCCACGCTCCCGTCTTTGGGAAGGAACAACAGTCCTGTGCAGATTTTAGTGCATGTATAATACAATAGCTCTGTTGTAGCTATTAATGCTCTCTGTAATGCCCTGTTTTTAATACTTCCTAGCAAGTTGATTTATTATTATATCTTCAGCTGGGCTGCGGACCAAAGTRTTTTGATGATGAAAGGAATGTTATACACACATTTAATTACTGCCCACATTTTTGTATAATTTTATCATTTACTGTTTTAGATGAGACATCGAGTTCTTCTACAGGAAAAATGCCCAGTAAAAAATTGATGATTTAAAAGCTAATCTGAGATGAGTTTGGCACTTAAATGTGAGAAAATGTAATTGTTCCTTTCTTCCTGGCTTTTCAGATGGTCCCTGATTACCAAAATGTACAAGAACTCCCTTATCTGGACATGGTGATTGCAGAGACATTGCGCATGTACCCACCTGCATTCAGGTATCTGTTTTTTTCCTCCTTCTGATTCCACAGGGTAGATTCCTAGCTCTATAAAATGGAAATCTGCTGTTGGAAGACCAATGTGCCCTTGGTCTCTGTGCCAACATCAATACTGCTTGTGCATTTGAAAGATATAATGCAGCCTATTGAAGGAAAACTGGCTAATACTGGTATTTCTAAAGCAGTTTTTTACGATGGATTGGCCAAGATTGCTTCCTCACTATTCTTCGCATCCCCCAAGGTTAGAGGATGGAGCTATTTTGCAGCAGGACTGGCCTTAGAAAGCCAGAAACTGCTGCTTCCATACGCCTCAGGCTTCGGGGATACGGAGCAAAGACCTATCCTAGCCTGTTGGCTGGTGGATGAGTTACCCTGCTGGTCATTAAGGCCCTGATCTGTGGAAGGGATGCACATTCAGAAAGGTGTCTTTTACATGTGTGTTTAACTAGGACCCATACTGTTTTGCACTTAGTACTGTGTTACACTAATATAGCTAAGCTAATGGCTACATCCATTCAATTTTGAAAGTTTTGCCCCAATTCACACAAGACTAATTTTACTAAGTTATATTGATGAACTAAAAACAAGGGGGAAAGAAATTAGAATGCTGTTTGATTGTCAAATTTCCAAGTTATCACAAGCATAAATGCAAATGTTAAGAATGGAACTTTTCAAAGGGGTCAGCCTGTTGCACTGCTTCTCATGAAGCCAGGGGAAAATTTCAGATGACTGGAAAGGAGCCAAAGCTGAGCTTGCTGTGAGAACCTTTGAAAAATTTACCCCACGATTGCAAGCACCTTAAAATAAAAAAGCTTAAAATCATATTCTCTTTTATATGTTCACAAAGATTGGACGTCAAGATTTTTCAAYGGACATCAGCAGGATTGTTCAGAGAGTAAATGTCAAAGATACTTGCTCCTGGATGAGATGACTGGGCTTTCCTATGTTGTACATGGTATACAAGTGGAAATTGTTTTGCCAGTTAAAGCGTCAGGGATCTCTGAGTTTCAGTTGAAACACTGGGAAACAATCAATGTTTGTCAGATGGGAAACAGAATGAGAATGGAGCAAAGTTGTTCCAAAGTTTCGATTGGCGTTGTCGGTGGTGTTTATTGATCTGGCTTTTACTCTGATGGATGTGGAATGGATAGGACAGCCCAGTGCCTCGGAAAGATGCTAATTGCCTATGACAAGGATAATGCTGAGTTAAGGGAAAATTCAGTAGCAGCCAAGTTTGTTATAAAATGAGGGTTGTTTTTTAAAAATTAATTTACTAGCCAGAGAACTTTCTTCCACAGAACTCATGTTTCCACTGTCACCAAATTCATGTAAGGATGAGAAGGACGGCCTGTCAATGTGTTTTTTAGCATGCCAGTGTTTTGTTCCAGGTTTGGAGCCTCTGTTATTTATTTGTCTATGAGAAAGGGAGAGATGGGTGACAGCRAGGAAAGAATGTGTTCCTGTAATGATGCCAGACTGACAGCCCTGAAACTGAAATCTTTGTTCAACTTTTTAGGCACAGCGCGGGGAGCAGCAATGGGAGCTCCTGCACATTGTCTCGCCCCTGTGCTCCCAGCTGGTGCCGGGGAATAGCTCCTAGGCTGAGATAGCAGGGCACCCCCTGGGTCTGGGCTGGTTTGGGGTCTGTAGCGACCACCCAAGCACCAAAAGATCTAGATCAGGATCTGCCRCCACACATGCACACCCACACACCATTTTTTTACAAGGTTTACAGACCCAGGCTCAGCTTTGGCAGGCGGCTTTTCTCAGTCTTACTGTCACGATGAGGTTCCTAAGGACAGTCCTACTCTGTCACCTGTCACCACAGGGTGGGAGGAAACTGGAGAGTTTTGTTGCTAACGTCATGCCTATCTTTGATGAGTTTATGTGAGCTGCAGTTTTCCAAGGCTTGTGAATTGGTTGTATATTTGTAGCAGCAGCAGAACACTTAGACCTGACATTAAAACCATCCCTTGCTAAGTTTCAGGTGCTGTCCCAACGTGGGGGAGCTTCTCAAATAAATGAACTCAAAACCTATATTTAATTTAATTTTTTCTGAAGGCAAACCAGCATACTCTTTCTGCCTGTTATTAGAGATGACTTACACATTTCATCTGCAGTTTTCATAAAAAATGAGTCTAAAACCAACATTAGCAGCAAAATTGCAGTTTAACAGTTAACAGTTTTGGAAAACCGTAAGCAACCAGACATCCTTTACTGTGAAAAGGGCAAAAGTTAGCCAGCTGGGTTGGAGCTGTGTGCTTCTAGGTGGAGATGATTGTAACCTGAGAACACACTAGCATCAGCAACGGTTGCTGTATTTATCTTCTGGGAAAGTGTTACTCCCAAAATTGCGGGGTCAGTCCAGCTGAAGAGATTGACTTTTATGGTTCCCTCCTGCTGTATTTTTACCTTTATTAATCATCTGGGATACATGACACTTACTGTTGCAGGTTCACTCGGGAAGCAGCTAAAGACTGTGTAGTGCTGGGGCAGCGTATTCCAGCTGGGGCTGTCATTGAAACCGCAGTTGGACATCTCCACCACAACCCTGAGTTCTGGCCGGAGCCTGAGAAGTTCATTCCTGAGAGGTACGTGGAGTAGTGCTTTCCATTCTTAGGTTGAAGTCCTTATTTGGGCCTGTTTAGATCAAAGGCCTGCCTTAAATGCTATTTCATGCGTTAGGGTGGGCACAGGACTCCAGCTTGTTCAGTGGAGACACCGGATCCTGCTGTTCCTTCACAGACACAGTCACCCACTATTCACCCGAAGCAGTATTTCCACCAAGAGGAGTACAGTTTAATTTAGATCATAAAATATGTTATTTCTACCAAATTAGACAAGTGGTGATAGTGGCGCAGCCCACAGAAGGTGCAGGGTCTGGTCAAGGTTGAAATGTGGTGCAGGTTTTCAGACGTGTTTCCAAATCAGATGCTGCAAATAGTGTCACCTCTGGATGTAGAAATTCTGAAGTAAGATAGCATATTCAGTGGTGTGGAGCTACCCAGGAAACTCATCCAGCTCCTGGCTGGTTTAGAGCAGCCCTTTCACCTGAGATGTTGTAACGGTGTGGGTATGCTGTGAGTGGGGAACCTATCCTATCTCCCACCAGAGAGAGATTCCCCATCTCCCACTGGGAATTTGCTCTGTGTCCATAAGTTAGGGATCCTAGGTTCTTAGCTCTGCTTGGCAAGACATATTTTCACATGGAGCATTTATTCTCTTGAGCTGGAGGGGGGCACTGTCAAGTTGTGTTTGTGTACCCTGCCCTATCTTACAGATGCTGAGTTGACCTTACAGGGAGAGTTTCAGCTGATGCAGTGCTGTGTGGAAGCACAATTTTGTTTTGTGGGCAGCAATATTTTAAGGTGTTCTGTGGGCAGCTGCATTTTAAGCTACCACTACATTGAAAAGTCTACAAAGAAAAAAAGTGGATAAACAGCTGGGTGTGATAAAGGCAGCCCAGAACCAACGCATGTATGGTGTAGGTGGGTTTGCCCGATGCTCCTTCTGGAGCAAATCTTGGCATATGCTCTATCAGGCACCTTAAGGCATGAAGAAGAGCAATGCCAGGGTTAGAGAGGCCCAGAGCTTTTGTTGGGGAGGAATCTTAGCAGTAACTGGAAGTCTGGGGTTTTTTTTAGCAATGCTTATCTAGAAATGCTGTCTTAATTGTTTATTTACCACTTTTTAACAGTAGTATGAAAGTGCATTACAGGGTAAAATGGATAGTGGGGGCTGCAGTCCCCTTGACTCATACGGTGCTGTTTGTAATGTATCTGAGATGAATTCCCTTTTGAAATTTCCCTGGGGAATAAAGCATAATTACTAACACTCTCCCCAGCTTGTATCAGTTGGTAATGTTAGTAAGAATTATAAAATAAAAGCTTAACAAAAAATAAATTAATTCAGCTACAGCCTTTTTTCCCCTAATATTTTGTTTTGAAATCTGCCTCAGGAATAATACAAGGGAGACTTTAAATTTACCAGAATGATATATGGGGGTGAGCAAGGCAAGAATTGTATTAACCTGTTTGCATGGGATATGCAGCAGTGCTCAGTACATGAGTTAATGGTCCTTCAATCACAAATTATGGGCTTCTATAGTACTTTCTGCAGTAGTATCCCAATTTTATTTAGGATATCTGAATATGGGGATGGTGTTAGCGGAAATACACAATGTTATTTTTTTCCAAACCTCAAAATAGCCTGTATTACCTCTCATCACTTTCTACCCCGCATGAGTTCTCTGGGCCTGAGCAGTCTAAAGTTCTTGCAAACTGTATCCAAACAGATGAGAGATTTTCAGGGATGACCCTATACATGAAGGACAGAACCTTTATCCACATACGGAACTGGAAAAGTAGTTCTGTACTAACAGAACAGCTCCAAATACCTTATGACATGGGAGGACTATGTAGATTTCCAGGGTAATGCCACCGCTGTAAAGGTTTGCTTATTTTATGGAACAACTCTGATCAGTGACTCAGCACAGGCCAGGATGAGCCTCACCTTGTTGATTATGCATTGGCCCTAATAACTTGTACTAACTCATACTCTGTACTCTTGTCTGTACATACTCTGCCCAGTATACATTCATCTTTGCAGATGTTGGCAAACAGATTTTACTTTTTTTCCTTTGGACTGCTGTTCAAATAAGAATTTTGTTTCCTTCCTTGTGAAAAAAAAAAAAAAAGAAAAAAAAAGAAAAAAAAAAGGCTCATTTCTAATGGGTTGATCAAGTATGTTAAAGCTAGCTAGTTGATGCAGATCTGCATACAGACTGCCACATTAATCAGTCTTTCCAATCGGAATGAGGTACTTCAGCTCCAAGAACAGAACTGTCTGCAGTTTCAATGTTTCCCAACTGGGAACCTGGTCTCTTTGGGCCAAGAGCAGAAAGAAGGGCTGTACTGAATTGTAATAACTGTCTTCCATGGTCTGTCCAATTCCATGAGATTTCACCTCCCCTTGCAAGCTTCAAAGAGAAATTCCCATTGATCTGCATCTGTGGTGCACGGCAGGGAAGCGCTGTTGCTAATTCTAGTTAGTTCACATTGCAGCCGGTTAGTTTCCTCTTAGCTGTAATCTCTCCCTCATTCATGCAAAGGTCTACACGGCTAGCATGTCTGCACCTGAAGTTACCATTCTTCTGAGCGTGGTCATCAAATGAAGGCAATTCATTAAAGACAGATTGGAAGTAATACTAATGTCTGTCTGTCCTTTCCTGCAATCACCAGCTGACAAAGGCTGATGCCTGTAAGTCAATTATCTGTTTACTTAAGGGTGTCAGCCCCATCAGGACATAATCTGTCAATAGTCCCTTTGACCTGTCCATTAAGACCAATTGAAATAACCACCTTTTGAGATGTAAATGAAAAACATGGAATCAGGAGCAAAAAGCATTTCTTGAACTGGTTTCCATCTCTGCACCTTCTAGGTTTACAAAGGAGGCTAAGAAGGAACGACATCCCTTTGCATACCTGCCCTTTGGGGCAGGACCCCGTGGCTGCATTGGCATGAAAATGGGTTTGCTGGAGACAAAAATGACTCTGCTGAGGATTTTGCAGAAGTTTCAATTTAAGATCAGCCCAGAGACTGAGGTTTGTACATGCAGAAGCTTGAAGGCCACACTTGCCAACTTCAGTGAGTTGACAGTGTGTCCTAGACAGGACGGCTTACTTGCCTTTGTGACTTTCTCTTCATTTGAGAAAATTGCTAGAGCCAATTCCATAATAAGGAGCGATAAGAGGCCTGGACTGTATGTTTTAATCAAAATGTGATTTAACCTTTATGATTTTTTCCAACAAAACAAACAGTTACACACCCCTGCCTTAGTGGAGAGCAGCATAGCAACACTGCAGTCAAAATATCTTGATTTATACAGGCTGAGAATGGGTGTACATCTTTCATGGGATCTCAGCATTTTAGTATATGCCTATTGCTATATATATTGCATCCGGCACTTAGCAGCTCTAGAGTTTACAGAGTTAATTTCTTTCTGTTCAGATCTACAATATACCTGGGCAACCACTGCCTCAGCCTCTGGCTGTAAATTCTATTTAATATTATACTACCACAGCTGACTGTAAAACAAGTACTTTACAGCTTCCACAGTAATCCTGGTATGAATTGGTCCCCCAGCAAAAATGTCTGTCTGTATGTGGGGGTGTTATACACACATAAACAAATACATACAACTGTACATAAGATGCTCTTTTTTCTTTCAGATTCCTTTGCAGCTGAAATCAAAAGCCACACTTGGACCAAAAAATGGAGTCTACATTATGCTAGAATCTCGCTAAAAGAAAATGTACATCTTGAAACCTCCTGGGATGGGAGCCCTTGTTCAGTGACTCACTGGGTATAATTATTTTTCAAAACCCCAAAGACAGGTAGGAGCCTAAGTCCCACTGATGGTCAGTAGGTGCTGCCTCACTGCCCTCCTGGGGGAGATCCTCCAGTCACTTCTTAAAATGAGATGTGGGCTCCACAGTCATTTGGTGGTTTTCAAATTGCTGTGAATAGTATCTGTAAAGAAGCATCCCACTTTCACTTGCTTTTCTACATTACACTTCCTTTCACTCATCTTTGAGAATGCTTTTTTCATGCTCAAGTTCAATGAATGGAGCAGGTGTTAAGCGTACACTAGATTTACAATAGATTTTAATTACAATTCATTATCTCACACCTCCTTCTCATCCATTTCTAAGTCCCTACTCTAGAAAAAGCCCGAGAGGCACCACAGTTGTAGCAGAAGACCTGGGATCCAGTACATTGGATTTTATCCTGAACTCTGCTAAAAATCAAAGCGGAGTCTCCTGCACAATGCTTAATCTCTCCCTGTGTCTGTAAAGTGGAAGGAGTTGCACCTTCTTCATGCTTTTGAAGTGATTTGAAATACACTTAGATTAACAATTTGCACTTGGCACATTGCATCGACATGATTGAAGAGGAATGAAGAGGTCCCCTGTTTACCAGCTAAGTTCCAGTAGCTAAGACCAAAGAAATGAGGTGGCAGCCATTTTGCTGGTTACTGAACTGCTGTTGGAAAGGTGAAGAAAAGAAGATACAAATTTAATGAAAGCAGGAAGACTGGAGGAAATTTAAGGGTATTCAGAAGGTGTTGGTACAACATCTGCTTCACTGCTTTGAGGCCTTTCCTTTCCAAGCATTGCAGTTGGCACCATCCTTGTCTAGCTCATTGACTCAAGGAAATTAAGAGTACTGCATGCACTAAAGCCAACGGCAAGGGAGTGGGATCATCAGTCCCAGCAGCTCTCTTGATTCCTTATGTGACCCTGGAGCAGGTCATGTCCCAGGTGCCTCACTCCACTCAGGAAGGAACTTGTCTGATTGCCAGCTGCAGCAGCACCATGGATCCATTCAAGCTGTATGGCTGTGCACGTGCATCTTCACAGCCAAAGCAGCAGTATGCTTTCATGCTTCGCATTCCCTCCATGCTCTTTCCTACTCCTCTACAAAGCCCTTCAATCACCACACAGCTAGTGGAGCATCACACAGCAGTGATTGATTGACCTGAAAAAAAACCATTTCCTTCAGTGGGCACCACAAACTGGTTGGCTGTACAACAAAACCATGAGAGGAGATCGTCTCAGTCTCAGGGTCCTTTGGTTTTTTCATTGTTTTTTTTTTTTTTTTAAGTTTTTATAAATAGCAAAAATTCTTATGGCACCATAAGAATAAGGAAGTACCTTTTGGTTCTTTGCAATTGTGGACTTTCTGCTTGCTGACATACTCTGCTCAAGGTTTCCTTAGGTACAGCATCTCTCGGTGATATGCACAGAGAAGTGTCATGGCAGCAGTAGGAAGAGACTGACTGCTCAGCTTCACTGCAAGGATTGCTGGAAGGAGCCATCTGCTCACTGATCCCTAGCTGCAGTTTCTCTCCAGCAAGCATCTTTTGCTGCCTTCTTCCCACATGCTGCCTTAACACTGATCAAGTTACTGTTTCTTGCTGCTGGAAGATTTTGTCTTTCTCTTTAATGGGGTTTTCTTGGTTTTTTTAAATCAGAACTGTACAGGTAGTAGTGGTGAAGTACTGACCTGGCAGTCTTGGAATTGTTCCTATTTCCATGGAGCATCTCTGGCATGCTAATAAAGTGCCCTGTTACACTGATTATATGAATTACTGATGGAGTGATTGTTATTTATTTGAAAAGCAATATACTCTATATACCCTAAATTTCTACACATTATCCATCACTTTTCCCTCATGAAAGTAGTGTGCTGGCAGCTGATTTACTGTACAGCTTACACATACAACTGGCAAAAAGTTGGATGGGCCTTGCCTAAAAACGTCCCACCTACCTGAATGAGCAGGAAGCTCATTCCAGTCTGAAGTCAGCTGTCAAAGGCTTGTTTGTCCCTTCAGAATTTTTTTACTATTCTTCTTCCTTACRTGACTTAGCAGGTCATTGTGTGCTTCATTTTTGAACAAATACTCAAGCCTAAATCAACCTTATGTCTTTCTTCAATGCATTTTTGTATCAACTGTTCTACAGCTTATCTGAATGCTGTTTGTAGCCTCAATATTTGTCTGAGAGAGGGCCACTAATGTGTAGAGTAGTTGAACAACTCATATTTCTGTGCCTGAACAGAGCACTATCATCTTGAATACTATGTTGACTCCACTGGAAAAAAACAGTACTGCAGCGGCTGCAACTGTGCATCACATTTTACAGGCTTGGAAACTGCACCAAGAGTCTTTCCCAGCCACTTCTAAGTTGAACATGGACAGTATGTGTGCAAGTAAACTCATCTGAGTCTGAGCTAATGTTTTTTCAACTGTCCTGTGAAGTTTTCTGGTTAGGAAGTATTATCTATTTTCACCTGTCAGTTTGTAGTAGTATGGAATAGAGGAATTATTTTTGCAGTTGTGGGCCAAGCCAGATTTCTGGAAGTGCATCATCCCTTGTTCTACATGCAGGCCTAGCGAAACAGCTTGAGAAGTAAGACGGAGAAAAGGCTGCCAACTTTCCAGTACTATAGGAAGAGCCCCAAGCCATTTCTTCCTTTTAAACAACAGCTGCTGATACAGTCACCAGACACTGCACAGTCTTCCATTTTACCAGGATACTTAATGATGCTGGCCCTCTCCCTGGCTGTGTGGGCTCAGCAGCATACCTAAAGGAAGAGCCGTGTTGAGGGACTGGCGCTGCTCTAGCCCCCTGGAAGCACAAGTTTGCAAAAAAGGAGACACGAGACTGACAGCAGGTCTGCAAACCAGAAACTGGTAATATCCTGTTAATCACAGTGTGTTTGTGCACCCATGTAACACGGTCCCAAACCAATCCTGAGCAGAGTTGGCTTTAGTATTCATTAAAGAAAAAACTACCAGAAAAAGGAGTTATGTTTATAGTTGCAACATCAAAACATAACTTTATATCCTTAAGTTATGGTGACTGTTAGCATTTGTGGTACAGCATGCTTCAATCAACAGCAGTTGATTCTAGGGAGGAGCAAGGAAGCCGATTTAAAATAATTTCTCTCCTCAGCAACAGTAAGTGTGTTGTCTTGCATTGCTGAGCTGTGGGTTTGTTTAAAATCGGGCATGTCTGTTTTACAAAAGGGTCTTCGTCATTCTCTGACAGCTGATATGAAGCAAAGGCTGCTTGGTAAAGGAAAGCTATTAAAAACATCTTCTGGGACTTTGCACTGATTACAGAAAGCTGTCAGTATAAAGTGGTATTTTTAATGAGAGTGCTGAGATAGAAAACCTTTACAGTTCTGTACTTCATAAATAGTATTCCTGGAAAAACAGAGCTGGGTGTTAAAAATTATTATGCTTGATTGATTGTAAATTTGAACTATCTATTCTTACCTGGCATTAAACTGCAGAATTTCCTCTCTGTGTGTGATACTTTCTGAAATGACAATCTTCTCATTTCCCTTTGTTAAATGATGTTTCCATCTTGGACACAGCTTCACCTAATATCAGACTCTTCTGTGCATTTACAGTAGTAAATATGCTAAAAGAATTTAAAACTGATTTACGAACTGTTTATTTCATTGCTTGGTTCACACTGGCCCCGCTCTTTTTCTTCTGACTGTGAAAAGTCTGATGAGTCTCTAAGATGTTTGCTCCCTGCACTGCTGGGTGCTATGGCTACTTTCAAGGAGGGAGCAGAATTCCCTCAATTGCTAGGATTTTTGTAAGGCGAGATGAAGCCGTGACCGGGCCTGAAACAAGAAGTGCAAAAGGGAGCTATTCAGGCCCATGAAGCCTATCCCTTGGTAAAATGGGTAAGCACCAGTAACCCTAGCCATATAAAACAGCCATTCTCCTGGGTTTTGTGCTGGAAGAAGTATTCCAAGTAAAGCAGCATTTCTACAACTCCCACTTGCCCTTTGGCTCAAAGGCAGCTCTGAGCAATGGTTTCGAAGCAGCAAAGTGCAAGTCTTCTCCAAGCCAAGCAGCACTGAGCACACTACCATAGCTGGTACGTGCCATCCACCCAAGTTCCTCTTATCCACCACCCCAACTTCGCCAGGCTGCAGGTATCCGAACTGGGTAGTGTACTGCCACTCTGTCGTGGTTTGACCCTAGCCAGCAACTAAACACCACACAGCCGCTCGCTAGCTCGCTCCCCCCATTCCGGTGTGATGGGGGAGAGAATCAGGAGGGCAAAAGTGAGAAGACTCATGGGTTGAGATAAAAAGTTTAATAATTGAAATAAAAACAAAGTAAAACAGTAGTAGTAATAATAATAACAACAACAATAATAGAATATAGCCCGATGCCCAGCCAGTCCCCGAGCCCCGATAGCTGCTTCCCGGACCATGCCTCCTAGATTATATACTGAGCATGATGTCACATGGTATGGAATACCGCATTGGCCAGCTGGGTCAGCTGTCCTGGCTATGCTCCCCCCCAGTCCCTTGTGCACCCAGCAGAGCATGGGAAGCTGAAAAGTCCTTGACCCGTGCAAGCACTATTTAGCAACAACCAAAACATCAGTGCGCCATCAACATTCTTCTCATACCAAATCCACAACACAGCACCACACCAGCTACCAGAAAGAAAATTAACTCTATCCCAGCTGAAACCAGGACAGCTCCATACCTGCACTACTGGCATAGCAAAGTTGTTCGGCTTCTGCTGGCTTGCCATCTGTCTTGCCAGGATGGACCTGTTACCAAAAAAGGAAAGGAAAGGTGTCATGGTTTAACCCTAGCCAGCAACTGAACACCACACAGCCACTTGCTCACCCCCCGCCTCCGGTGGGATGGGGGAAGAGAATCAGGAGAGTAAAAGTGAGAAAACTCGTGGGTTGAGATAAGAACAGTTTAATAATTGAAATAAAACAAAGTAGAACAGTAATAATAACAACAACAATAATAGAATATACAAAGCAGGTGATGCACGATACAATTGCTCACCACTCGCCGACCAATGCCCAGCCAGTCCACCCGAGCCGCGATCCCCCTTCCCGGACCATGCCTCCTGGTTTCTATACTGAGCATGACGTCATATGGTATGGAATACCCCATTGGCCGACTGGGCTAGCTGTCCCGGCTATGCTCCCTCCCAGCTTCCTGTGCACCCAGCAGAGCATGGGAAGCTGAAAAGTCCTTGACTAGTGGAAGCACCACTTAGCAACAACTAAAACATCAGTGTGTTATCAACATTCGTCTCATACCAAACCCAAAACAGCACTAGAAAGAAAATTAACTCTATCCTAGCTGGAACCAGGACAGTATCCACCTCTTATTCTATACCATCTATGTCATGCCTAGCTCTCACATTTTCCAATACATTCCAATTAACAACCACCACTTTTCCTGTCTTTTGATATATACACACAGATATCATTCCCTTAGTCTATGGGCCATCCTTCTAAAATGTCCATTGAGTTCATTTAGTCCATGACTTTTGGCTCCATCTGTCATAGCAGTCTTTCAGGGCAGGAGAGATGGTGTGTGGTGTTGGATTGTTGCATCCTGAAGCCAGTTCTGGTTCCATTGATCGCTGCGCTCATCCGGTTTTCTCATCGTTGCACTTTGCTCGGTTTCATCAAAGTTCATTCTTCATTAATCTGGGTGATTCTTACTGCAATACTGTTGATAATGACATATAGCAACCATAGAAGTGATGATATACAATATTATGTTGCAATTAACATCATACAATTCAGTTCATTGGCTATTTTCACCCAAAATCAAATCCCCTTGAGGTACACATAGGATTTCCCCATCCTTTCGCATTACCCACCAAGTGCACCCAGGTCCTTGAGCAAAAGCAATCCCACGAAGGGGTTTTCCCTTGCCTGAGGCAGGAGTAACCCAGACCGTCTTCCCCAGCATATTTYTAATGTGCACTATAGGGTCTTCAGCCCCCTCTACAGTATGTAAAAGATTTGACTGGGCAGGGCCAGCTCGGGTGACAGATCCCCTAGTGTTGACTAACCAGGTGGCTTTTGCTAAATGTGTATCCCAATGCTTGAATGTCCCACCACCCATTGCTTTCAGCGTAGTCTTTAGCAGTCCATTGTATCATTCAATTTTCCTGGAGGCTGGTGCATGATAGGGGATGTGATACACCCATTCAATGCCATGCTCCTTGGCCCAGGTGTCTATGAGGTTGTTTCGGAAATGGGTCCCGTTGTCTGACTCAGTTCTTTCTGGGGTGCCGTGTCGCCATAGCACTTGCTTTTCAAGGCCCAGGATAGTGTTCCGGGCRGTGGCATGGGGYACRGGATATGTTTCCAGCCATCCGGTGGTTGCTTCCACCATGGTGAGCACATAGCGCTTGCCTTGGCGGGTTTGTGGGAGCGTGATACGATCAGTCTGCCAGGCCTCCCCATATTTATATTTCAACCATCATCCTCCATACCAAAGAGGCTTTACTCGCTTGACTTGCTTGATGGCAGCGCATGTTTCACATTCATGGATAACCTGTGCAATAGTGTCCATGGTCAAGTCCACCCCTCGATCACGAGCCCATCTATATGTTGCATCTCTTCCTTGATGGCCTGAGGTGTTATGGGCCCACCGAGCTATAAATAATTCASCCTKATGTTGCCAGTCCAGRTCCACCTGAGCCACTTCAATCTTAGCAGCCTGATCCACCTGCTGGTYGTTTTGATGTTCTTCAGTGGCCCVACTCTTGGGTACRTGAGCATCTACGTGATGCACTTTTACAACCAGGTTTTCTACCCGGGCAGCGATATCTTGCTACAATGCAGCAGCCCAGATGGGTTTGCCTCTGCGCTGCCAGTTGTTCTGCTTCCATTGCTGCAACCACCCCCACAGGGCATTTGCCACCATCCATGAGTCAGTATAGAGATAAAGTACTGGCCATTTTTCTCGTTCAGCAATACCCAAAGCCAGCTGGATGGCTTTCACTTCTGCAAACTGACTCGATTCACCTTCTCCTTCAGCAGTTTCTGCDACTTGTCRTRTAGGACTCCATACAGCAGCCTTCCACCTCCGATGCTTTCCCACAAGACGACAGGACCCATCAGTGAACAGGGCADATTGCTTCTCATTTTCTGGTAGTTTATTATACAGTGGGGCCTCCTCAGCACGTGTCACCTCCTCCTCTGGGGACGTTCCAAAATCTTTGCCTTCTGGCCAGTCCATGATGACTTCCAAGATCCCTGGGCCACTGGGGTTTCCTATTCGAGCCCATTGTGTGATCAGTGCAACCCACTTACTCCATGTAGCATCAGTTGCATGATGTGTAGAGGGGACCCTCCCTTTGAACATCCAGCCCAGCACTGGCAGTCGGGGTGCCAGGAGGAGCTGTGCTTCAGTACCAACCACTTGCAAAGCACCTCGAACCCCTTCATATGCTGCCAACATCTCCTTCTCAGTTGGAGTGTAGCGGGCCTCGGATCCTCTGTATCCCCAACTCCAAAACCCCAGGGGTCGACCTCGAGTCTCCCCTGGTGCTTTCTGCCAGAGGCTCCAGGTGGGGCCATTCTCCCCGGCTGCAGCGTAGAGCACATTTTTTACATCTTGTCCTGCCCGGACTGGTCCAAGGGCTACTGCCTGAACTATCTCCTGCTTGATTTGTTCAAAGGCTTGTTGTTGCTCAGGGCCCCATTTGAAATCGTTCTTCTTCTGAGTCACTTGATAGAGAGGGCTTACAATCAGGCTGTAATTTGGAATAGGCATTCTCCAAAAACCCACAATGCCTAAGGCAGCTTGTGTTTCCTTTTTGCTAGTTGGTGGGGACATGGCTGTTATTTTGTTGATCACATCCATTKGGATSTGRCRACGYCCRTCYTGCCATTTTATTCCTAAAAACTGGATCTCTTGTGCAGGTCCCTTGACCTTATTTTGTTTTATTGCAAAACTGGCCTTCAGAAGGATTTGGACTATTCTCTCCCCTTTCTCAAAAACTTCTTCTGCTGTGTTGCCCCATACGATGATGTCATCAGTGTATTGCAAGTGTTCCGGAGCCTCACCCTGCTCCAGTGCAGTCTGGATCAGTCCATGGCAAATGGTGGGGCTGTGTTTCCACCCCTGGGGCAGTCGATTCCAGGTGTACTGGACGCCCCTCCACATGAAAGCAAACTGTGGCCTGCACTCTGCCGCCAAAGGGATGGAGAAAAACGCATTAGCGATGTCAATGGTGGCATACCACTTGGCTGTCTTTGACTCCAGTTCATATTGAAATTCTAGCATGTCCAGCACGGCAGCACTCAGCGGTGGCGTGACTTCGTTCAGGCCACGATAGTCTACTGTTAGTCTCCACTCTCCATTAGACTTTCACACTGGCCATATGGGACTGTTAAAGGGTGAGTGAGTCTTGCTGATCACTCCCTGGCTCCCCAGTTGACGAATCAGCTTATGGATGGGAATCGGGAGTCTCAGTTGGTGCGATATTGCCGCCGGTGCACCGTTGTGGTAGCGATCGGTACCTCTTGTTCCTCGACCCTCAGCAACCCCACAACAGAAGGGTCCTTTCCCAGACAAGGTAGATGATAGATAGCTGTTTAATTTCCTCCGTCTCCAAGGCAGCTACACCAAAAGCCCACCAGTACCCTTTTGGGTCCTTGAAATACCCTCTCCTGAGGTAGTCTATGCCAAGGATGCACGGAGCCTCTGGGCCAGTCACGATGGGGTGCTTTTGCCACTCCTTCCCGGTTAGGCTCACTTCGGCCTCCAACACAGTCAGCTCTTGGGATCCCCCTGTCACTCTAGAAATACAAATGGGTTCTGCCGCTTTATAGCTTGATGGCATCAGGGTACACTGTGTACCGGTGTCTACTAGAGCCTTATACTCCTGTGGGTCTGATGTGCCAGGCCATCGAATCCACACAGTCCAGTAAACCCAGTTGTCCCTTTCCTCCACCTGGCTGGAGGCAGGGCCCCTCTAGTCCTAGTCATCATATTCGCTACCCACTTCTTGTAAGTACGAATCAGAAGTCCCTATTAAGATCGGAAGTGGAATCAGCCCTTCTGCTCTGTCTGGGGAACTGCTCACTGGAGACTGGAGCAGCAGTTTTTCTGGAAGAACCCCTTTTTGTGATTGTTTTTCCTTGCAACTCATGTACCCGTGCCTCTACGATTAAGGTAGATTTTCCATCCCACTTCCTCATGTCCTCTCCGTGGTCACACAGGTAAAGCCACAGGTTGCCCCGGGGTGTGCATCCCCTATATCTTCTCTCTTGAGCAGAGGGACGCTCACTCCTAATGGCTGAGATACTGGTCCATACAGGTGGGGAGTAGGACATATCCTCTGAGTTGCTGGACCTCCCGAGACAGTTTCTCCACAGCAGAGATGCAGGCCCGTAGGGAGGAGAGACTTTCTTCATATTGCTGGAGTTGGCCAGCCAGTTCATCCACCGTTTGTTCCTCTCCATCTTTCCAGGTCGTTATTGCCAATGAGTTTGCATGTGACGCTGGTGTGCTCTGTACAAACTTCTGCCACATGGGTCAGGCGCATTTGGGATATCTTTCCTTCACACCTGACAGGAGTCGCCTCCAGAGGCTGAAAACTTGTGCCCCTTGTCCAATCGCTTTGTCAATGCCCCCTTCCCTAGAAAGAGATCCCAGCTGCTTGGCTTCCCTACCCTCTAATTCCAGGCTACTGGCCCCGTTATCCCAGCATCGGAGCAGCCAGGTGACAATGTGCTCGCCTGGATGATGACTGAAATCTTTTCGCATATCTCACAGTTCACTCAGAGATAGGGATCGGGTGGTTACCATCTCATTTACAGGTTCTGCCTCTTCCTCCTCCTGTTCTTGTGATGGCCCTGGTTCATCTTCATCCCTTACTAAACCACCTGATTTTCTTGTGTATTTCCTGTTTTGTATAGAGGTGATTGATACCGGCACAGGTTGGTTCTCTGTTGCAGGGTTTGGAGTAGCTGCCGTGCCTGCTGTGGGGGTTGGGGTAGCTGCAGTGCCTGTTGTTCTGTCATCAGATCCAGAGACCTTTTCTTCCCCTTGAGGGCTCTGAATAGTGTTGAACAGGGCTCGGTAGGCATGGGCCAGGCCCCAGCACATTGCAGTGATCTGCGTCTGTCTAGAATTGCCAGGGTGACAGCATACTTTTTCCAAATATTCTACTAATTTTTCGGGAGTTTGCACTTGTTCAGGGGTGAAGTTCCAAAACACTGGAGGTGCCCACCGTCCTAGGTGTTTGCCCATGCTATCCCACACACCCTGCCACTCATAACTATCCAGCCTTGAGGCAGATCTCTGGATGATATTCTTAAGTTGCTTATTAACCTTAGACAAAACTGAAACAATATTCCCAAGAAATACCAATAGATGTATCTTTACCCAAGGATGTTCAAGATACTGACAAGTTGTTGTAAAGAAGGAGAAAACATCATAGAAGAAGGTAGTGAAGGGGCCATTCTGTATTTCCTCTATAAAAAAACCTCTCAGAAGAAGAGGTATAATTGCTAATTATCTCCATGAGGTGGTACCCGAAGTACATTAACAGCTTCAGTACAAAACCCAAATACCAAATAACGCTCACGGCCAGTGTTTTAATAACAAATCTCCCAGACAAAACATCACTAATCACTGCAGAGCACAGCAGACTGCAAAAACTAATACCAATCTTTAACATGTACAGCAAAAACAAGAGCATGGTGCAGATCAGATAAACTAATATCGAGAACAGATGAATCAATATTGTGACCAACAACTGTCAACAGATGTAAATTCCTTAATACGCTCTAGTTAATCTGTTGTTATCTCAAACTCTTCGAGCGCCATGTTGGGCACCAAAAAGGACTGTCATGGTTTAACCCTAGCCAGCAACTAAACACCACACAGCCACTCGCTAACCCCCCCGCCTCCGGTGGGATGGGGGAAGAGAATCAGGAGAGTAAAAGTGAGAAAACTCRTGGGTTGAGATAAGAACAGTTTAATAATTGAAATAAAACAAAGTAGAACAGTAATAATAACAACAACAATAATAGAATATACAAAGCAGGTGATGCACAATACAATTGCTCACCACCCACTGACGAATGCCCAGCCAGTCCACCCGAGCCGCGATCCCCCTTCCCGGACCACTCCTGCTAGTTTCTATACTGAGCATGATGTCATATGGTATGGAATACCCCATTGGCCGGCTGGGCTAGCTGTCCCGGCTATGCTCCCTCCCAGCTTCCTGTGCACCCAGCAGAGCATGGGAAGCTGAAAAGTCCTTGACTAGTGGAAGCACCACTTAGGAACAACTAAAACATCAGTGCGTTATCAACATTCTTCTCATACCAAACCCAAAACACAGCACTAGAAAGAAAATTAACTCTATCCCAGCTGGAACCAGGACAAAAGGAAACAACCTTCACAGCTTATCTTTCCCCTCACATGGTGTAGGAGTGAGTGAGAGATTATTACAGTTCCTGCTCAGTTTCTTGTCTTAAGTAGCCAAGAGATATCCTCCTCACTCAGAAAAGAGGTTCAATATCAATTTTTGTCTAAAGTTTAGATTAATACAAACAACTCTTTAATCTGTTCATTTCCAAATGCAATCCAAACAGCGGCAGAGGGACTCCACTACTTAACAGCAGCATCTTTAAGAAAGTTTCCAAGAACTCAGAAACGTAGTGAAACATGGTGCTTTCAGTATTGAGAGAGAGAAAACGATTACAAGGAATTAAGTGGTTTGAACACCTGTTTATTTACTACACACAAGAAAGTCACCACTGCAGTTTCAAAAGTGGAAAACATAGTAACTTTTCTTTTTTGCGTGTTAATGGAGAAATAACAGATGACAAAGTAACACAACCAGCCATTTTATTCCAGTTATTTTACTTATACACACTTACACATCCCCTCCAAGAATTAAGTTAAAGGTTTTAAAAATATTATTGGCCATCAAAAATGTTATTAAAAAATATCTCAGCTTTTTGCATGAAAAAATGTTGGTTTCAATCTTCTGGCAAAAGATTAACATGACTTTAGCTATTCCAGTTCTTAGCTGAAATGCTGGTTATGTTCAGAGGAAGAAAGGCATACTACCAGTATTCTCATTTGCCATGAATGTGTAGATGAACATGTTTTTTGTTTTGGCAGAAAAATCTTACTCTGCACAGGTATGAAAGCTTTCATACATAATGTTATCCTCCTCAATGAATGTAGTATTTGCTGACAAGCTCATTTGCTGACATGAGATTTATCACGTATGTTCTATTACAAATCTTTTCAAAAGAAAGAATACAGTCAACTTGCTCTTCCACATCCTGTGTTTTACTGGGTTTAAACATAAATAGGAGTATTTTCCTTTAGATATCATGCTGCTGGTTTTACAGTTCATATAAAAAGGAGTTCTGCACAGCCTTACTCCAGCTAATCATGGCTAAGGTCCTGGTTCACAGTGCTGAAGTAAATAAAGAGTTACCCAGTGTAAACCTGTCAATCATCATCCAGATGAATTAAAAAGAAGTGCATCTAAAATACAGGTAGAGATGAGCTTTTTTTGATCCTATACAAAGTATATCTTAAGGCTTTTGCAGTACACTATCGCTAACAAGTACTCATTTAGGAGCATTAAAGCTGTGACAAAGTATCTGTCTATGCATCAGCAACTTTAATCTTAAGAAATACTTGACAGTTCAAGTTTTTTTATTATCTGCATACATGTATGCTGACTGCTCAACACTAATAACATCTTTTGTTGGTGTCATGGTTTAACCCCAGCCAGCAACTAAGCCCCACACAGCCGCTCGCTCACTCCCCCCTGGTGGGATGGGGGAGAGAATTGTAAGAGTAAAAGTGAGAAAACTCGTGGGTTGAGATAAAGACAGTTTAATAGGTAAAGCAAAAGCTGCGCACACAAGCAAAGCAAAACAAGGAGTTTGTTCACTACTTCCCATGGGCAGGCAGGTGTTCAGCCATCGCCAGGAAAGCAGGGCTCCATCACATGTAACAGTTACTTGGGAGGACAAACGCTGTAACTCCAAAGGTCCCCCCCTTCCTTCTTCTTCCCCCAGCTTTACATGCTGAGCATGACATCATATGGTATGGAATATCCCTTTGGTCAGTTGGGGTCAGCTGTCCCAGCCGTGTCCTCTCCCAGCTTCTTGTGCACCCCCAGCCTCCTCACTGGTGGGGTGGGGTGAGAAGCAGAAAAGGCCTTGACTCTGTAAGCACTGCTCAGCAGTAATTAAAACATCCCTGTACTATCAACACTGTTTTCAGCACAAATCCAAAACATAGCCCCATACTAGCTACTATGAAGAAAATTAACTCTATCCCAGCCAAAACCAGCACCGCTGGGAACAATTAAATATTCAACTTAATCTTCAGATTTTTAAAGGTTTCAGCTCTGTGGCTGAAGACCACTCCCCAGCTAAGCACGTTTTTCCTGCAAGAAAGTCCAAAGACACCTTGATTACACAGGTAACCAGTGTATCTCCTGCAACCAAAGGGGCAGTACCCCTAATGAGACACAGTCACTCACTGTCCTTCCCAACAGCTGTAAGAGAACCATAAAGTTGCTCCACAGGGTATTGCTAATCAAGCAGTGCAAGCAGTGTATTTCACTCCTAAGAATGATATTCTTAAATGACAGGGTGAGTTGCCTCCTCTTCTTCCCCCCCGGCACCTGCCAGCACTCTCTCATTTGTAGGCACAGTGAAAGTCAAGAAAAACTTGTGTTCTCACAGACCTAAAATACAGCATTAAGTCAACTGAGTAGCACAGCACCAAGCAACCCTTGCTATGCTTCATGTCTTTGGTACTTGTTTTAAATGAGAAAATTAACAAGTGAAAATAAGTTTCTGTTCCTTTTCAACAAGCAAGTTTAATTTTTGAGGCTTTGTTGGTGAAGATTAAGTAGGACAAAAACCAGTGCTGCTAAGAATTTATGCAATGACTTGAGCAGAGGCAGAGATTGTACAGTCTCATTCTCGCAAACACTTGAATGTCTACTGTTACAGGAGACAGATTATTAAAAAAAGGAGGTTTTATCAAATTTTGAGTTAAAAGACAAACAGGTAGAAGGAGACAGCCTCTGACCAATGAGCATGTGTAAAGATCTGTCCTGAAACAATTATAACTAAATATTGTTTAAACTTGGCAGTCATAGCCAATCCTCATGTTACAACCATCAGTGAATTAATCTAATAAATTTATAAAAGTCTCTAGTAATGCAGGGAAACATGATACCTGCTAAAGAACAGGAGACAGACACAGGATTTTAAGAATTCTAAGACATCCTTTATGTCTTTTTACCCCTCGTTTTCTATTGCACAGACAGGATAGAGAATAAATGTTTCTGAACACTCACCTACCTGATTACACAACTTCTAAAAATCACTTTTTCTCTCTTAAGCTAATACTAAAAAAATGTTTATACCAGCTAAACATAATGATGACAGGTTTTGCTGCTATAGCATTTTTGCCAATGCCTGGTCAATGTATTCTATAAGATACTCTGGATACACCTGCTGCTTCTCAAAGATGACAAAGATAGAAGGGTTTGAAGAGCTATTCACACAACTGTCGTAGAAGTTTTGTTTGTCCTTCAAGGGAGGCCGAACATAAGAAGAATTACCAAGAGTGAACTCCCCTACCAGCACCCGTGCCAGAAACATGGTCTTGGTGTATAAGTCTTCCCTGCAGTAGTTGTCAGAATAAGATGCATCCCTTGCAAAATAGCTTCCTGCAGAAGAGACACCAAGACAGAGTTGATAAGACAACAAAATTGCAGGGAAGGAAGTGATACAGTGTGAAAACGTATTCATAAGCAAATCCATTAAGCAGTTCATGAGCGGCCTTTCCAAAGCCTTCACTTGTCCTGTATGTCCTTCTTAGTGAAAATGACCACTATGTATTACCTACACTTTTATTTTTCACAGCACACGTATTAAAAAGCCACACAAGTAATGTTTTAAATGTTATCATATTCCTCAAAAAGATTTCCTCCGGACCCTAGACGTCCACCTTCCCCAATCTCACCCAACTTCCTCGCCTGACAGAGGCTACTAATATTCATTAGAACATTTCTGAGAGTTAGAGAGTATTCAGTCGGATGGGTGGGTAGTCAGTCAGTCAGCCTGTCTCTTGGCTATTCCACTCGGTATGTTGATCCTTTCCTGTACACAGGACAATGTAAAGGAGTATAATTTGCTAACAAGGCAAAAAGCCTGTAACCAGGATGGCATTTACGTTCCTGGAAAAAAAACCAAATAATGCCACATTGCCTTCCTATAGGAGCTTGGAGAAATTGCAACAGAAGTAAGCCTGGACTCTAGGAGAAACCGTCCCTAGAATTGGCCTCTCCTAAGCTTGTCTTTTCTTGCAAAGGAAGTGGAGCATAGAAGCCAAGGCCTTTCAGTATGCCTTAGCTCCAAATGATCGTTGCCAAAGTCAGCTATGTTGTCCACATCATCACAGAGATAAGCCCTAGATTGGCTGAGTGCCCTCTTTCTAACTTAACACTTCTCCAGTAACTACTGAGAATTTTTTAGCAAGTCTAGGGTTAATGAAAAAGCTGAAAAACAACCTTTGCCGTAGACTGTCCCATGAAGGCCACAGATCCTCCAGTCAAAGTTTTGCTGACAGATGGCACCAATGTATTTTTCACTGGTCCCATGAAATAAAAATCGCTCATCTACAGCCTTTCCACCATTGCTCTTCTGCATTTGTTCCTTCTGCCTGCAATAAGAAGCAGTATCTTTGCAGTTCCACAGTGGCTGTATCCAGACAGGTTCCAGTCACACTAGCACTCAGACAATTTTTACACAAAGAGTACATTCTGAAAATCCTTACATTAAGGCCTAAACTTTGGGCGTACAGGGTATCTTGCTGTCTAGCTGCGTACAAACATGCTTTTTTTATACACAAATGCCTCCAGATATTTAATAATAAAAATGTTTTGTTTCATTCACTGCCTATTGGGAGAGGGGGAGGAATCTTACCATTATTTTTTTTCTGAACACAGGAGTTCATGTTAAGGCTTTCCCTCAGTGAGTTTTGCATTTAGTTTTGAAGGCTGTTCCAGTTTTGACCAGCTACAAACCAGTGTTTGTGCCAGATGTGACTGATTACCAGCTTCAAGGCTTCAGTGGAAGGCAGCTGTCCTAGACACAGGCCTGGCAGAAGTCAGAACCACTTACCCTCAGGAGCAAGGATTCCTCCCACAGAGCTCATCTGACTATTCTAAGCTCTGTGTCTTGACTGAGTTTTGGTTTTGTCGGTACCTCTTTATCTACATGTTGATCCTGGCTAGGTATTTCAGCTGGGGAGTGGAAGCAGATTCTTAAATGCAGCTGCATTTCAGGAATGCGTGTGTCTATCTTTAGCATACAGCTAACTGCCGAAACAACAAACTTCATGCACACGTGCCAGAGCAGTATTTTACACATACCATTGATACAGTTCCCAGAGAGATGGGTTCTGAACTCTACGAATCCTTTTAATAACTGTTTTGGGCATTGTGCGTTGAAAGTCCACCTTGACTTTCTTGTATTCTTCAGAAGAACTGTCAAGCTCAATCAGCTGTAAGGAAAAGATTAAAAAGCTACTCTCATCTTTTACTAAATCATACCAAAGCCACCCTACCTAGTGCACTACTCAGACCTTTAAAGTCTTTTCTGTGAAGCAGAGGTATGAGCAGCAAAAATACTCCTGGAAAAAAGGCAGATTAGAGATCCCTGCTCTGTAGAAGTGAGCTCTTACCTAGGGAACATTAACTCCTGGGATTTAAGACACCCAGATTGCTCTCTCACAGGACACTAAAGCAGCTGCATGCTTTTGTGCAGCCACCTAGCCCCTTTTAATATTTGGGCCAAGATACATTTGCATGCATATATCAAACAATACCTAAATACATAGAAGAAATGAGCACATAAATAAAAAAAGAACGAAGAATTTATGTTGCAGCAAATCAAAGAGTACCTCTACACCCATGCTTTTTAAATCTTTATAGTTTATACTCCCTACAGCCAGTGAACACAAACTGCACTGCCTGTTATGTTTTTAAATAAATTGAAAAGGCTTTATTCGATCAACTACTTTAGGGAAGAGTAGGGACACACTGCCAAAAATCAGTTCCTTACATGACAGTCCTGAAAGCAAGCAAAGTTTTCTACTTGCATGTTTTCCCTAGGAACATCAAGAATGTCAGCGTTAGCCTTCCCTATTTTTTATGGACAATTTCTTGAGGATTTGCATTTTGCAAGTTAGTAATTTTCAAGCTTCATATAAAAAAGATCTTTTTCTGTAGGTATAGTTACTAGAGTTGACAGAGTTGGTGGAGGCAGGCAGAAGTCAGCAAAGGTAAACCATGCAGATATTAACTGGGTGTGTTACAAAGGTAAACAAGTTCACTCCACTGGAGTTATGGTACATTTTAATAAATGATCCCAGCCTGAACTCTGCTGATTTCAGCAATGCTCCATAGACGTACAACAGTCTACTTATAAACAGCTCAGGGAATGACTACCCTGAAGTTTAGAGGCATGATTTATCTCTGATGCTTCAGCACATGTTGGACTTCAAAGCTATGTATCTTGGGCACCAGTAACAGTCTTGCTCATACAGCATAAGCTTCAGGCAAATTTGCCACGGAAAGGGATAAATAGTAGCAGTGAAAGTCAATGTTGCCATGGTTATACTGGCACCATTTGTTAGTTTAAATTTGGATCTAGCTTCACCTCTAGGTCTGCCCAGTGTGGTACCAGGCTCAAATTTACCAACACCCCTGCATTATGTTACATAAGAAACAGTCATCTACAAAGGCACAAGAAACACTGAACTTGTGATGTAACAAACCTGTATGCGACAAAACTGATGGAGAGAAAAAACAAAAAGCTCCAAACCTTGAATCCCAGTTCAGGCAGGGCTGATTTGTCCCAGTGAGCTGGAATGCCCTTAAACTTTTCTGTATGTTTAAAGCCCCTGTACATTACAAGACATTACAAATAGGCAATTAAAACAAAACAAATCTCTACATTTTATGTACATACGATACTAAACATTTTTGCCAAGTTTAGGGAGAATATAGGCAACTGAACATATTCAGAAATATTTCAAAATTGTCTTTTCAGTTCAGTACATGAAAATACTTGTTCTAAATCATCATGTCAAGACTTACGGCAGGAAGCAAGATGCCAAATGAGAAAAAAAAAATAGATAGACACTGAACTAAACATGAAAGTAGTTCTCTTAGTTGCAGAGAGTTGAATGTATACATAAAAGCTCTGCTACACTGGGGTAGATAAATAAAAACGCATTCAGTATCATATCAGTATGACAGAAACAAGATAGATACAGCCCTCCCCTTTACTTCCACCCCAATTTTAACTAGTGTATTTAGCTGCTCTTTTCTGTGTTGTTTAAGCAAGCACTGCGTGCTGCAAGGGAATGCATAAAAAAAGTTGGCTGTTACATGCAATTATATAAAACTTCTCCCCTTGCAGACTCCCACCTTTTGCGCCACCTGTAACAACTACTACTTTCCTCTCGGATTCTCTGGTTGTTCTCAAAAGAATTGTTTCTAAACTTGTACTTAGCTTTGAAAATTACTGATCTCAGATGTCGGAAAGGGCTAGTATGCATAAACATTATTGCTTCCATCTGTATCAGCTGCTCTAATAAGACAGCTCCCTGTAATCAGCAGCTTCCTACAACATTGCTGTATGTTGAATTATTTTCTATGCTTCCACGCTTTCTGTGGCCAAGCCCAAATTTCCTTCACCCCCAAGGCTCCTGAGTTGCTTGAAAACTGTTCGCCAGGCTGCAGTACTGCCCTGGCTAGACATTGTTGTAGGAAAGGTATGTCCCTTCCCCTCTCAATTTCTTTTACAGTTGCCTTAACAGCTACTCCTTCACCTTACTTACACCCTTGGAAGACACTGAATTCACAATGCACTAAATCCATCACCTCAGAATGAGCTGTTGCAGTTTACCTTGTTCTTGTCTCCTCCACCTCTGTCTGAGAGACAAATTTAGGTCTTCTGCAAATCCTTCTCTCTGTTGTGTAGCGCAGGTTTTTCTGAATCATGGCTGGGGAAAAAAATAAAAATAAAACCCTGAACAATCAGAAAGATGTTTTAGAAAGCCTTCACACTGCAGTAAAACTTGCCACTAAGTTGTTTTGTCAAAAATGTTGACAAAAAGGCACCAAGCTTTTTTTCTTGCTACACAAAAGGAGGTCAGAGCAGGATGCGGAACCCACAGTCTATCTGTATAAAACACCAAGAAGGATTTCAGTTTCAGTTTTGCACTTCACTTAACTTTAGAAAGAATGATAGACACCGGTAGCTGTTTTCCCTTCATTGTTCCATCAGCCACRCTTAACGAAAAGGGACCGTATTTACTTTTGCTCCATGGATTGCATCCCCTCCTTCTCAATTTGCAATCAAAATACTGTTTTCCTACATGTAGTTGTAGATTTCAAACCCTATAAACCCAACCTAACAGCTATCACAGGCCATTCATTTTTATTGACCACCAACAGAAACAAGTCACAGCAACCTGAATTTTAGAGGCACTCTTTCTGGATCATGGAACTTCTGTAGCTACTGCCACATCATACTAGCAACTAAGAGTCAGTAGCAGCCAGGAGAACGAGGCCTCATCTTCAGAGAGAGATACACAGGAAGAAAACAAACAAACCTCTTGGCACCACCAAGCCTAGAAACTAAGTTTTGGAAGACATCTACATTGTGTATGTCTGGCTAAGTTACTAAAAAAGCCCAAACCTTAGAAAAGGGATTGATTTACCATGCAATTTTCCCTTCTAAGCCAGACAAGTTTCCCCAGTCTATAGAGAAGATTACAGCATTGCTTTCAATTGAATCACAAACAACATATCACATGCCTTTTCTGCTTGGTTTTTTTTTTTTTTTTTTTTTTTTTCCATGCAAAATGAGATAGTAATGGAGAGTTGGATCAAAGGCAACTACACCAAAACAACAGTCTAGGCAGGCTGATTCCCACCACCGCTGTTCCCCATGATTTTTGAAAAGGATACCCAGAAAGGCAACAGCTCAGAGAGGACAGTGCCATCACAAGTGGCTTAAATTTCCTGAACTCTTGGGAAACACATCTTCCTACTTTGACATAGTCAAGGTACTTCCTCAGCCTTTCCAGACAGGCAAAGCTATGAAAAGAAAATAGCTACATAAATCTTGCAATGCTAAGAATTGTCTGGACCCTACACCTTGCCCAAGTATTCGTTTTTCTGCAAGGCAGTGATTAAAGCAGACCAGAAGCTGGCTTGCCAAGTCTTCCAGAAGTTTCTCACCATTTGTGTTGGTGCTAGCATTAATGGCAATGTCACACTTGGACTTGCTGGCAGACATTTTGAAACCTAGCACAAGAACTTCTCAAAAATAAAGGGTGTGGAAGAACAGGAATGCCACTTTGCTTATGTGAACAGCTTTTATCCTGAGAACTTCGATAGAAGCTCTGTCTCTGTAAACATTGCAGTTCAAAGTTCAAATTTCTCTCTCCTATCTCCTGCAGTAATGTAGTTTAAAACCACAAAAGACCTGGGAGGGAAGGAGGGAGGGACAAAACAAAAAAACCAAAGCAAATAGAACCTACCTCCAAAATTGAGTTCATATTCATGTCTTCCAGCTTTGAAGTTCAGCTTTGGAGAACCTTTGGCTATATAAGCTTTCTCAAGGTCATCACTGGAGACAGTGGCAGCTGCATGATCATTATCCTGTCAGGACAAAACCAGAAGAAAAAAAGAGGTTCTCCTGGTCTGTTATATACAAGCAAGTTTAAAAAACAACAATTGTCATATGGTATGGCGGCTGCAGTATGTATCAGCCTTTGTGCACGATAGTGGCTTTCAAGCAAAAGCCATGTATTAAGCAGTTGAAACTGCCCCTAAAACAAACCAAGCAGTGTTATGAAGCCTAAACTTACATTGCAAAGTGCATGCGGTGAACACTACTACTGAGACCGCACATTCACCAACTAGACCTTAACAAAGACACACAGAGTACTACTGGAACCTCAGAAAAGTTTTAGTCAGGAGCAATGAAAAGAATGTATTAATGTGATCCTATCTGACATGACTCACTGAAGAATTATCTGTCAATAGAATTTGTGACTCACCAGTGAGCACTCCCCCCTACCTGAACCAATCAAATTTGCCGGAAAAAGATCCCATTAGGCCTCTGAAGTCCATCTGTACAGTATGAGTGAGAGGGAGGGAGAGAGGGAGGAAGGGAGATGGTGACAAAAGAGGGGGAGGATATAAACACTGTGTACTTTTCAGTAGTTCTGCATTTTAACACAGAGTTGAGAGTCTCCCCATTTCTCCACACTTACTTCTTTTCCATACTCCCGCCACAGGCCATATTCATCTTTCCAGTACCAGATCCATTCTGTTGTAAGAATGAAGTGAGGGGGTTTGGTCACAGACGAGGCTGTAGAAAGACGTCTAACCTTTGCAAACCCACAGCACATATTCAGAAAACAGATACATGACAAGACAGAGTGACTTTCAGTAACACCATTATTAAATCTATAAAAAAAAGGAGACAAAAAAAATCAGAACTGTTTGTGAAGCTTTACACATAGGTTCAGAAGCCCACCACAAATTTGCAAATTAAGTCAACATCACTCAAAAGAAGAACACAAACCCGCAGTTTCCACAACAATCCCAGCTCTGTCTTGTGTTTGTACATATTTTGCATTACAGTATTATGTCTCACATTGGTTCCATGCAGAGTGACCATTATCAACTTGTAAATTAGTGAGTTACGTAAGATGAACAGAAACAGTGGAAAATGTACACTGCCTTCTTCTTGCTAACCAACTATATTCTAAACAGAACACTGTCATAACTTAAGCACAGCTTCAAAGAGCCTCTAATGTAACATACGAGGGCTTGGTAAATTCTCCAGCATGGGACACAGCATACTGGTATGAGCCCCTTCCCATACCCTCTTAGTGCTACATAACCAGTTCCAAACTCTTAAAGGTATTTCCATATTCTAAATGGTTCTCTGCACCCAAGAGTATCTCTCTCTCCAGGTACACAAGGTATTCTACCAGCTCCAGAATATGGACTGGGGGAAAAGGGAGCAGGAGGGGCATATCTCATACTACCTTTCCATCCTCCATCTCAAAAGGTGAAAGAGAAGGTTACTTCTAACCATGGGGTCAAGCTGTGTATTGACAAGCTCTAACCAAAGACAGATTCCCACAAGTACTTGTGATAAAATCACCATTCTCTGCAGTTTTCCAGCCATTCTTAGTGAGGATTAAGACTTCCTATGGTAGCAGCAGTAGGAAGTATTTATACATTTTTTCACAGCGAAGAATGCTAGAGTCTACGGGTCAGTCACATAAAATAACTGTGGTGGACTGACCCTGGCCAGCAACCAAGTACCCACACAGCTGCTCGCTCACTCCCTCTCCCCTTCTCTGCACAACAGAGGGTAGAAAATAGGAAAGGCAAAAGCGAGAAAAGTCGTGGGTCAATATAAAGCCAGTTCAATAGGTGAAGAAGGGGTGTGTGTGTGTGTAAACAAACAAACAAACAAACAAATAAATAAAGCAAAGCAAATCGCTCACCACCTCCCACAGGCAGTCTAATACCCAGCCAGCTTCCAAACAGCAGCCACCTTGGAAACCAAAAACCCAACCCTCTTCTTCCCCTGCCCCAGGTTTTATTGCTGAGCATGACGTTATACGGCACAGGAGATCCCTTTGGTCAGTTCAGGCGAGCTGTCCCAGCTGATCCTCTTCCAACCCCTTGCCCACCCCAGCCTACCCACTGCAGAGGGGCAGGGCAGAGTGGGAAAAAGAGAAAGTCTTGACTCTGGGCAAGCGCTGCTGAGCAACACCTAAAACATTAGTGCATTATCAGCACTGTTTTAGTCACAAATCCAGAACACAGCGCTATACGGGCTGCTATGAAGTTAACTCCATCCCAGCCAAACCCAGTACAGTTACCCAGAAGGTCCTATACAGACTCCAGGCATAAGTAAGTCACAATGGATCAGATCTCCAGCAACAGTAGATCAGGAAAGTGAGGTCAGTAGAAGAATACCAAATGAAGCTACTTATGTAATGACTGCAATAGAATCGTAGCACTTTATAGCCACTAAGGGCCTGGTCCTATATAGCAAATTCCAAACATTATTAAAGYTTGTAAGAGTTTATACCTGGCGTTATTGGGGTCACAATATGCTTTTTCTATTTCTTCCATATTCTTCAAGTCCTTCCAGGTATTACCATCAGAGATCTGCCATCTATATGGCAAGTGAAAATGAGTTTTGATACACTTCTCTACAAAAAGTTAAAAAAAAAAAGTAAGAGATGCATTATTTTTACAGGCTATAAGAAAAACTCCAACATTTCAGGGCTGTACACCTAGCTGGTGGAAGTATCAAATGCATAGCTATGGAAAGTGTTCACCTATGGAATCATTACAGCAATAGTTCAGAATTTTTCAGTGTGAGCAAGCAAAACTTTATTTTTGAGCTTAGGCAGAAGTTCAGTTTCTGTACCTACTAGATTCTCTTTGTGCATCAAAATTGCTAGCAGGAGCTCAGTGGTGAAGGACCATTCTGTCTTCTCAGTTTCACAGACAAAAGTTTACAATGAATCAAGATCACAAGCTCACATGAGGCTGTTATTTCATATATAGAATAACAGTGTAGACTCAAATATCTACGCTTAACCACTTAGTCCCAAAGTGGTACTACTGAGGAATAAAAGAAAAAAAAAAAACCCAGTGCTTACTTTTGGGATAGGAGGTAGCTCATTTAGAGACTTCAAGAAGTCTCTAAGGGTCCAGGCCTCACCAGGAACAAGAGTAGCGGTAGCAGTGGCCCAGGTATCACAAGCGTTACTCAGAAACCATTCAAAGAGTCAGTATGCAGTCACTCCTCAATAGGAGTGAAGATCGCATCACCAGTACACATACGCATAAACTTGAAGCTAGCTTTCATAGTAGAACAACAGGCAACTTAACTACAGGGGAAGTCAAGGAGATTGCACTACACAGTTCATATGAGAAGGTGTGCAGTACATCAGGGAGCTACTACAGGTCAAGAACATCAAGAAGGAAAAGGATGACAAAAGTACACCCCAACAAGAAAGCTGGCATGGCAGCCTTTTTCCTGGACAAGTTGGAACATTTTGAAAGGGAGACAGCTTAGACAGATGGAACAGAAGAATGCTAGAAGAAACAAGGAAGAATGTAGAATTCAGAGTATATTTTGTAGCTATTTGGAAATAGGACTCCTGTCATTCAGCAATCCCTTAGGTGAACACAGGTGGAGTAGCCAATCTCCAACAYAGGCCGATATACATTTCAGAGTAAACCAAAACAGCTCCTTTGTTTGGTATACCATGTAGGCCAAACACTCTCCTACCAGCACTCAAGATTACAATGAGACTTAACTAAAGATAAGCATAAGCTCTGAAGTTTCCCCTTTCTGTGAAAGATGTCTATCACTTCCTCTTATGAGAAAAGGAAAATAGACTGTACTTGCTACTGTCACAACCTACCTTTAAAGCCACAACTTCTGTATAGATGATATAAACAGATCTGTTCCAATTCATCATCATTTGTAGTTGAGGACTCCTGGCTAGAGCTGTGTTTTCTCTCTAGAGGGGGGAATTATAAGCCTCATTAATAAACTTTGTTTCAACAAGCCCCTTAAAAGTGCACCTATGGGTAGGGAAGATGCCTAAAAACAGTGTTTATAACTACATAACTGCATTCAGCTCCAGAAAGACATTGAAGTCTTTGACAACCTTATATACTCAAAAGTCCTATCCCTTTATCCACCCTTTCTGAACTTGACTCTCCTGTAACTGCTAAATTCCTCAGATACAGTTTTTAGCTGTCACCACAAAATAAGAATAGAATCCAATGCCTTTACATTTCTAGACGGACTTGAGTTAACTGTGCATTCCACATAGCTGTTCACATTGGCAGCTATAAAATCTGAAGTCTCAAAATGTGATACTTCTGTAAATTAAAGCACACCTAAGGAAACAAAAAAGCGAAGAAGGAACTGTAGGGAGAATAGCAGAGATGAACATACACACTTGGATTTTCCATTCTGTTACCCTTTTCTTTCCTGCTAAATGATACTTAACTTAGAATTCTAAGGAACTTCAAAAGAAAAAAACAAACAAAATATTACATCTCTGAGAAGTAAACAAGATACTGTTGTCTGTGAATTCTTGTGCTAGACAATGGCTACATTAAAGAAAAAAAGGGATAAAGTAGTTCATAATCACACAAGTAAACACCATCCCTATTCTTAAACAGTTCTCTACCCTTGTTTATGTTTTTTACCAAGAAAAAAATTATAGATCTCCCTATTTCCAGTTCCTGTTATGCTTTTCTAACCCCAAATTCAAGATTTTTATGAACACCAAGCACTGTATTTCTCAGGAACCCATAATGCCTTGAAATCCACTTCACCTGTCAAGACACAAATCTCTGTCAATGAGATAGGTGCAAGGTCCCTCCTGAAAGACACATCAAGATGTGAATTCAGTTTTCTTTTTCTTAATGACATCTGTGAGAATGTTACATTCACTATCGTGACTCTTCTTCTGATGTTTTCAAAAGATGGCATCATTTACCTTTGCGTGGTGAAGACTTGGTATCTTCTATGTCACAAGTGTTCCTGTTGCCATTTTGTATGTCATACATATTCCTATAAATGGAGGGTAGTTTCTCAATAATGTTTGAGCTCATTCCCTGTCTCTCCAGTTTCTCATAACATTCTGACTTTAATAAGTCATGGTTTCGCTTGCAGCTGCTGCCAAATCTGCACTGTCCCCGCAAAAAGTACTGGCAAACATGCAGTTTCGTGCAGATCTTTTTATAGGTACAAGATCCATAAGGTCCATCACCTTTGTTATAATGCAAGCAGACCTTGGGTAGAAGAAAAAAAAAGAAATTAAAGATTAAAGTACAATGTGCTCATATAGACTGTTTGAATTCACGATTTTTAAATTTTTACAGCTATGTGTTTACATTTGCATTTAAAAGACTTACACAAGTTTCTTCTTTCTTCTTGTTTTCCAAATGATTACTTGAGAGTTTTTCCTTTTCCCTGCTGATGTCTAGAAAGATCTTTCAACAGACAACCACCATCTTACAGACATTCTCAAGCAGATGGGATTTTGATCTAAGTCACATAAATGTAGGAGACTGGATTTTATTGTCACTGCCCGAAGTCTTTGGTTTTCTAGTTTTGGAATAGTGAACTTTTTTGACCTGAATTTGATGGTAAGAGGTACTAGATCTGGCTGAGATGGAGTTAACTTTCTTCATAGCAGACCATACCTTGCTATGTTTTGGATTTGTTGCCAAAACAGTGTTGATAACACACCAATGTTTCAGCTACTGCTGAGCAGTGCTTGCACAGTGTCGAGGCTTTCTCTTTTTCTCCACTCTGGCCCCCCCACCCTGGGTAGGCTGGGGGTGGGCAAGAAGCTGAAAGAGGACACAGCTAGCCCAAACTGGCCAAAGGGATATTCCATGCCATATAATGTCATGCTCTAAAATTTAAAAAAAAAAAAAAAAAAAAAAAAAAAAAAAAAAAAAAAAAAAAAAAAAAAAAAAAAAAAAAAAAAAAAAAAAAAAAAAAAAAAAAAAAAAAAAAAAAAAAAAAAAAAGAAAAAAGGGGTGGGAGAGGTGGGTCCTTCTTACAAGGTTGCCCTCGCTCAGAGACTTGCTGGGCATCGGTCTGCTTGTCGGAGGTGGTGACTAACTTCCTTTGCAACACTTGTTTTCTCCCCTCTTTCCTCCACTTGCTAAACTGTCTTTATCTCCACCCACAAGTTTTGTCACTTTTGTTGTTCTTGTTTTCTGTCACCTGTCCTGCTGGGGGCAGGGGAGAGGGGAGTGAGTGAGGGGCTGTGCGAGTGCTTAGCTGCCAGCTGGGGTCAACCCACCACAGAGAACAGATGCAGATTTAACGTTTAGATTTGCATGATGCTAACTAAACTGACACCTAACATCTCCAGTGGGTATCAAGTCTCTCCCTCTTTGTGATGCTCACCGAAACACAAGGCTAAGAAACTGTCACAGTACCACTCACCTCTGGTAAGAGGGAAGGGTCATTTTGAAGCAGAAGCTGGCGAAGTTCATCACTGTTTAAATTCTCAAGTCCGTATTGTTTTAGAACACAGCGATTGTGGTCTGAGTGGAAGCTGTGAACAAACTTGCATTCCTTCCTACAAGTTAAGAAACCCAAGCGCAAAATCAGTGTAACAGACTAGCACCATTTTGCTACCCCATCGGTATTACACTAAACAGTTTAAAAAGCACACCAAATTAGCTAATTTCAGAAAAATCTGAAGCGCTCCTTTACAAAGTAATTATGTGATTTGCTAAGCAGATTACATGATTACTCTGAGGATAATTGCCACGCTATTTCTGATTTACAGTCATTATAGCTTTAGTGTAGTCTGACAATGTTGGCGTTTTTGACCTGCAGCTCACAACCACGCATGACAAAACACCAAAACGCCAGAGTAACACTCCCTCCCACTAAAATCAATACGCACGTTCCCCAACTTCACGCAGCACAAAGTGCCCAGATTTGCTGCGCGCAGCAGCGTGTGCGGGGGGTGGGGGGGGCGCAAAGCTTTCACCCTCGCACGGGCCCCGCGGGGGGACGCGCCAGCAGCAGGGCGGTGAGCTGGGGAGGAAGTGTTGCAACCCAAAGTCTGTGAAACAACCGCTTGTGCCTCTCTCCTTTGGGGGGAAAAAAAAGGGAAAAACAAGCATTTCCGACACGGAAAAGAGCAGCGAGGCCTTTACTGAAGCCTCCTTCCCCTGAAAGGGGCACACCGAACGCAGGGCCGAGCCCCCCGAGGCAGAGTCCCCCCCAGCCCCGCAGGACAAGCCGGTTCCAAGCCCAAGCTCTCGGCCGCCAGCCGCCCGCACCGAGGGAGGCGGAAGCGGTCGCAGCCCTCCCCCGGCGCCACCACGGCTGGTGAAAGCAACACTCTTCTCTCCGCAACACTTTTATCTTTCCCACAAACGCGTGGATGGCGCTGCCCGCCGCAAGGCACCGGCGGCTTCACTCCGTGGCCCCTCAAGGCCGGGCGAGGCCCCGGCCCCCGCGGGGAAGGGAGGCCGCCGAGGGGAAAGGGGGATCCGCGGAGGGTAACTGCGCCCGGAGGCAAGGAGCAGCACACGAGCCCCGGGCAATCAGGGCCCAGCCCCGCCTGCCCGCCCCCGGCCCGGGCAGCGCTAAGGGGGGTGTCCCCGCCGGCAGCCCCGGGCGGAGAGGCGGCGATGGAGGTGCCCCGGGCCGCCCCCCGCCCCTCACCTCGCCTGCTGGTTGCGGCAGAGACCCTTCAGGTGGTACTTGCAGAGGTGCAGCCGCCCGCATTGCCCCTCGCAGCCCGCGCCGTACTCCTGGCACAGCCGCACGGGGCTGGTGGCCACCACCGCCACCACCCCTGCCGCCGCCGCCCCGGCCTCGCCGGGCCGCCGCACCAGCGTGAACCGCTGCGCGTCCCGCAGCACCAGCGCCAGCTGCTCCGTCGTGGGCCGGCCCGGTATCCGCCGCTGGAGCTCACTCTGCTCCAAGCAGCCGCCGCTGGCGCACAGCACCCGCAGCGCTTGGGCGGCGAACGCCATGGCCGCTGCGCCGCTGCCTTCCCCGGCCGGWGCCGCGCTCGGCGGGCCGGCCCCGGGCAGCCCCGCCCCGGGACGCTCCACCCGCCGGGACGAGGAAACGAAAACAAAACCGGCGGCGCGGGGCACGGGCGGGTGGCCGGGGGCGGAGGCACGGGGGGGGGGAGCGGGGTGCGCTGCCCTCCCGCCCCGTCCCGGTGGCGCGGCTTGTTCCTGGCCCGGGCGGGGGTTGCCCGTCACGCCCCGGGGCTGGGCCGCCCTGAGGGGACAGCCCTGAGGGGACACCGCTGAGGGAGGCCCCGGGCGCTTGAGGTGCCGACGCTGCCCGCAAGGCCGGAGTCTCCCTTTGCCTGCTGAGATGCTCCCAGAAACCCAGGGTCACCCAAAAGGCTTTGATATCTCTTCAGCGGGGTTTGGGGTGTGTTTTTTTTTGTGGGGTTTTTTTAACCTGACTGCAGGGAGAGAGTGAAGCACATGCAGTGGTGCCATGTGAGGGCCCTTCGCCTCCCTCCTCCTGATGATTTTTGGGATGTACTGGCCATTTTTAACCAAATTCGACCAAAAAGGGGTGGCAGCTGCAAACTAACACAACTTCTATAGGAATAAGTGGTCCAGGGGAGAAGAGAGACTGCAGCCAAGTCTCCTTCACCACCTTCAATTACAGGAAGAAGGCTAGTGTGTGAATTCAACCAGAAAAGTTGAATTCTCACTTAAGGTTTCTGACCTATGTCAGTTTTCTGATGATACATCATGAAGGCCCCTCTCACACTCCTTTCAATATCTAAATTAAAAGCTCAGTCATGGGCACACATCTGCTGGACATGCAACTGCCCTGGTTGCAATGCTCATAGTACCACCTGCTACACAGTGTCACTGCATCCTCTTGCGCTGCAGCCATGGCCACCAGGCAGTGGCCAAGCAATGTGCTCACCCTCTGGGAGCTCCCAAACTCCTTAGAAGGGGGACCATCTTTTTATTTTTTTAAGTGCCTTCCTCTTCGGGTCGTTTCATCACTCCTGGTGCTGCATCACAGTCACTCAGCGGCATGCTTTAAATGAAGATAAAACAGTGATGTAAAATACTATTATTTAAGTCAGACTGGCAGCAGTAGGCATGGGGACTGTTAAAGCGGATGGTGTTTCTCATTGAACAAGAATCCTGCCTGCTTCCTTCTTTTGCCAGTCAGGTTCTGTTGCGCCTTTCCCCTTGTCTCGTCTTATTTCCTGCTTGCCCTTTGAGATCAGGAAGGGAGCGAGAAAATGAGAAGCTAGACAAGTACATTGAACAGAAGAACAGCTATACTAGGTCAGTTAGAGGTTCATACAGATCTGTAGCCTGCCTCCGACAGGCCGTCAACAGATGCCTAGGAGGCAACGTGAGAGGTTGTAGCGTTACTGTCCTTCATCCCTCCCTTCCAGGGTCCACTGATTAGATTTCCTGAAACACAGGGAAAGCGCTATTCACTTTCTTGGTTCAATTTCTGATTTTGTATCCACTGATCATATACCCCTCTGTTGTCTCTTTTCCAAGCGGAAAAGTTTTGGTCTATTTTAGTCTTTTGTTGTATGGAAGTAATTCCATAGCTTGGGCTGTCTTTGTCCTCCTTTGTGCCTTAAGACAGTCTTTCCTTAAGGGGCAGACCTGCAGATGGTATGCAAGATGTGAGTGCATCAAATATGCACAGTGGCTTTTCAGTGTTTTTTGCTTTGTCTTTTGTTGCTTTCCTAATAATCCCTACTATTTGATTTTGTTGATTACTTTTGAGGCTGGAGTATCACGGTTCATTTAGATATCTCAAATTTACAGGACAACATACTCTGTAAATTGAACTTTATTCTATGAGCTCATTAGGAAAGAAGACAAACAAGCATGTCAAACGAGGGCTCAGTCCCCTTTTGTACAGACTTGTCTAAAATGTGAATTCACTAACTCAACACTTCATTAATTCATGAAGTTTCTAACTCACAGGTTCTCTAATTCACAACTCGTAACTCATGCACCTATAAGCAAAATAGTTACCCAGCCRAGGGTAAGAGTGCTCATCCTTCCTCCTCCGTCGTGGTGCAGGCGTCCCCTGTATCACACCAGGAAGCACAAAAGCCTCAGCAGTTTGGCTGCTGTTAGATCAGCTTGAAAAGCTTTTCAGGTAAGCTGATGGTATTTATACCTCCCAGTTTGGAAGTTTGATCTGTGCCATTTCCATAAGTTAGTGGATTCTGAAGAAACTTCCAGATGATTAATATGCAAGAACGCAGGAGATAATGGCTGCAGGAGACAGCAAGCTGCAGGTGGTAACGGCTGCATGGTTCCTGTCCGTCCTGTCCTACATAGCGTTGCTCTTACTTTGACCTAATGGCGCTGCTCCCAGCATGTGAGTGAACAGTCACATTGGAGCTGGTGTTTTCATAGAATTATCCCATTTTCCCTAGATCTCGTTCCTGACTGATAATAGTTCAGAAGCCATCACTATCCACATGAAGATAGGATAGTTTCTGCCTTCTTGTCTAAATCTACACTGAATTTCAGCTGCTGTTTCATCATCCTGTGTACTATAGGGTCTTCCAGCAATTCTTCATCGTTTGCCTTAATCACTATTTTCCTAAATAATATAGTGTTCTCAGCAAATCCTACTGCCTTACCCTCTTTTCCTGATGGTTTATGGGTATGTTGAATAGTGCAGGGCTGAGCAGGCCTGCACTGGGGGACTGCCCTCTGCTGGGAAGAACTTTTGGAAATCTAAAAGTCAACTGTATGAACTCTTCTGACCTACACACTTGTTAATGCCCTCAAATAGTTCCAATGTGTTTCTGAGGAATAAATTTAAAAAGACCTTGCTGGCTTTTCCTTAGTATTTTCTATTTCCAACACCTTCTGTTCCAAATTGTAGGTTTCAGTGATTTGGCTTTCTATGCTGCAATTCTCTGGATCCCCCCTGTGATCCAGGTGCCACATTTACTACTTTCAAGTCCTCTAGTGGCTAGGCACTTCTAAGTGAGAGATCACACACCACAGATAAGAATTGACAGAATCACAGAACAGTTGAGGTTGGAAAGGACAATAGGAGGTCATCTGGTTCAAACACAAATTCAGCTATTTCATCCCTGATTTGTTCAGAACAGGGGTGGAAGCCTCTTAATTTTGGCATGTTGGCAAATGTTTTCAAATTGTTGGATAACTATATGTACTGCCACATCAGTAGGAGATATCTTGACTGAACCAACACTTAGGGTACCCTCCCACATTCACAAACAGCATTGAAGCCAGCATGGTACTAGACAACTCCCATTCTCCCCAGTAGGCCTCCATTTAGTTTTTCTGTCCAGTGCCCTAAGTCCATCCTATCTAACTGGCTCCCAACCTCTTACATCTTAAATACCTGTCCCAGCATCACTGGTGTGGTCCAGGTAGCTGTTTGAACTGCATCTCCCCTCCACACATTTTTCCTCATGCTTCTGAAAAACAACACTCATTTGGCAGAAATATGGCATTTTTTTCATCATAAAATTTGTATAAATGACTATGCCAATGCAGAGGTTAACCTTATAGAGGGAGAAGTACAAAGGAGAGCCGTGTAAGGTCAGGGTTGGAGGGATGTTTGCAGGTAGCTTTACACCACTGCAATTCATTCCAATGTGTTGGTGTGTGTATCACAAGGAAGTTCACATTGCTGTTCCTGCTTTGCAGCTAGAATGAGTTTTTCGAGGCTCTGGAGCAGACCTATCATTCTCTTTTCATGAGAACAAAAATAAAACTAGGAAAACAGCCAATGATTGATTCAGATAGAAGATTTGCAGAGCTGCCTTTGAATTTAATACCTTCCCACCCCCAAACACAGACCCGAAGTAAATCATAGCTTATTCCTTCTCACACAAGTTTCTTGTAGTTTGTTTTGTGGCATGTTCCTCAGGAAGAAAAAAAGTACCTCTTTGATTTGATAGAACTTCCCCACCTATGAATTATATATAAGCAAAATTGTATTTTCTCCTTCTTCAGAAGAATTTTCTGCTAATGGAAAAGTCAGTTTTCATTTGTAAAATTAAGTACCTCCAATGTAAGAAAGGGTTACATGAGACCTCAAGGGCACATAAGGCTAGTGGCTCCTCTTCACCTCTCAAATACCCTAATTAAAGGTAAGGCTGGAACTGTTTTCTTAAATGCCATTGTAGCATAATTGCGTATAAGCTATTCTACCCACAGTTTATGACTGCTTTGTGCATTGTCCCTGTAATAAGCAGCCTTTGTGCAGTTCCTATGGTTTCTGAACAGCTGCTGGACTCAGAGCACATGGATTTTTAATAATTGTGGGACTTCAGGTACTGCAGTTTCAGTGAGCCACCTTTGCTAGCATCTGATGTATTGTGCTATGAAAACTTTACTCTAGAAATTTCCAAGTGTCAATCATTAGACTAATTTCTTTATTTTTAGGAACAGTTGATGGATAATTGTGTTAATCTGAATTGTGACATCATTTCATAATCTTGCATGCATCGATCTTAAAAATGTAGTAATTTAATTATTTTCCTGTGAATTTTTGTATGCATCTTTAAAATATCCATTATCGTAATAGTGCATGGTGCCCCCACTTCCCACCCCATCCACCTGTTTTATCCCTTCTCCTAGCTATCATGGTGAAGCTCCTAGCTTTGTGTTGTCTATTCTGGAAGATGCTGTAAGGAAAATGGGCAGAACAAGACAGATTTTAGACACAGTTGTGAGCTAGAATGTTCTCTGGTGAAACATCACCTTCTGGTTGATATAGATGCATTGCTGACTCTCAGGGGTTCAGAAGCTTAGAAGTGTGATATGTCTTTGCGAATGTTTTTGATTGCCTCTCAACCTACATTTAAACACACATTCAGAGGGCTAATCATTTTCCCAGTGATGGTCTGACAGCACGTTTACTTTTAAACACTTGGCTAAACCTTCAGTAATTTTGTCTGCAACTGGTCTGTTTATAATAGGTTGTATTTGCTATATATTATTTCTATGTGCTACTCTAATTTCTTCACTTATGAAGCTGAAACCAGGACAGACTTGTATTTCTGAAATCTAGACTAACTGAGAACATCTCTGCATACGAAGCTTACAGATACAATCCCAAGAGTTTCCCAGTTGCAGACTAAACTAAAAATCAACCAGCCAGCAGATGACACATGCACCCACAACTTGAAAGCAAGAAACTGGAAACTCGGTTCTGGTGCAGTACATGAGTAGCACCAGACTGTGGGGCTGTTGGCTGTCCCAGAGATCTTGCAGCCTCTGCAAAGAGCAGGGTAAGTCCTCATTTTTTACTGTTACCTCAGGACTGAGCTTTATTTCAGATACTAACAGTATACTCTGGACAAGATATAGAACAAACCATCTATTTTATAATAATAGGCCAGCCTAATGGTATATGCAAGAATTTGTATTGTGTACAGTTTTCTTTCTTGCATAAATATGTTTAAAGTGGCCTTGCTTCTGAAAATAAAAATAATTTTTGGACGGAAAATTCACAGTATAGTTAGTGATGCTGTTATTTGTCATTGGCATACCTCTAGTTTTATTCTGTTGAAGTTTTAGTTACTTGGTGCAGGTGCAAATGTCTGTTTATTGTGCGAGCCACAGGCTTTTGTTCTTCTCAGCTTCATACCCTCAAAAAGGTATTGTATTCACACAGACCCGTTACCTTCTACGCTGGCTTCCTCCATATTTCAGAAACCTCCTAAGAATCTCTCTTCTAGACTCTTCTTTCCTCTTCAGATAACGTCTCCCCTACTTTATTCTTGTGAGGACTGAGTCGTGCACTCCGAGGTCTGATCCTAAACTCATGGGGGTTAATGTGGGAGGGAATCTTTCCATTACTTTTGAGGCTGCAGGTCTCATTCCTGGTGGCTGTTTCCCTAATTCAGTATTTCAAGAAGCTCATCTCTTGCTAGAAGAGCAATGCAGAGCCCTGTCAGCTCACATGTAGACATGCCCCTAAAACTTGTGTGTTTGCTGGAACTAAGCCTCTGAAGCACGTCTCTCTTCCAGGACTTCTTAACAGGGTTGATGACTCCTTTAATACTACGGTGATACTCAAATGAGCAGTAAGTGAGCCATATCCTAAGCAGCAGTATTTTGATTCACCCATGGAGAAGCTGTGTGAATGGTTGTATGTATGCTGGCTACAGCTATACAGAATGCCCTTAACAAGTGGCTCTGCATAGTTTTGTCCAAATTTCTTGCCATGACCATTTTTATACCTGTGAAAATATCTTAGCCCACAAAGTCACTCCTTTAAAGGACAGGGAAGGTGTCATGATTATGATGGGGGAAAAAAAACAAATCCATTGATTTCAGCTAAGTTTTTATGTTCCTGTTTCTCTTCAGTTAGACTAGAAATTCAAGGTGAAACTTGTGCAAGGTTGGGGGGGGAAGCATGGGAACCAACCAAAACAAAAAAAGTTTATTGAAACATGCAAATAGAGAGGGCCAAACTCTAGAAGATTTTTATTGTCTCACAGCAGTTTTGCCTGCATATGTCACCACATTATCCACTGTCTACATTATCTACTGTCCTAATATACTGAATCTGAACATGCCTGTTAATTCCTCCTTTAAGCTTTCCACTTTCTGATGGGAGTGACTTCCTGGTTGACAGCTAGTGAATAGCAGCTCTATTTTCTTTAAGGTATGAGTTGTCACCAAACCACTTACCTATGTATCACAAATATTTGCTTAACATGCATGCATTTAAAGTAGCAATTCCAACAGTTCTAACAGTTCTTTTAAAAGGTCAGTACTTTTTCAGAGTTTCTTATGATTAAAAAAATGTAATTTGTCAGGAAGCAGAACAGTTATTGAACCCTATGTCATGTTTCATTTTGCACTGCAATGAGCAACAATGCAGAAGTTGGCCTCATCATATGGTGTTTCATCCTGTGTTAGACAAAACATGAAATTCCATTGATAAGGACATACCTCTGATCAGTTTCCACCAGCAGTATGAAAAGATATGTTTATGACAGCATGTAATAGTTATGAATGAAAAATTCTATGTCTGCACACACCAGTTCAAAAAACCTTGCTATGTTATGGCTAGATTATTGGTATTTTCATAACATCAAACTGATTTGGAACATGGGACAGAAAGGGTCAATTAGATCATCAACTTTAGCCCCTCACAATCACAAGCAACTCATTTTTTAAGTATGCAATTCAGAAAAGTCCACAGCATAATCAACAGACACCCTGAGCCCCAGAAAGCTCTTTAGCACTTTGCAACAAATTTAAGACCTGTAGCTCTGAACACACCAAAGAAAAAGCAGGATCATCGTAGCCATAGGAGGGGGCAACAGATTTCAAAAGGAGTTGATACGTTTCTCAGGCATTGTGCTCAAAGCCGTTGAAGACAACAGTCAACTGCATATGGGAAACATCCCAAGCAAATATTAAAACCCCCTGAAACCACCTTTGCAAGACATCAGAAACTTTTATTTCCCAGCTGCTAGACCCTACTTTCCATTGAAGATTCCTAGTTTCAGTGAAAACTTCCTGAAGTTTTCTTGTGACTTTTTCTGCTGTGAGTTCATTTACTGCTCTGTGTGTTCATCGGCTAAATGCACAATTGTTCACGTGGTGTGTCACACATCACCTGGAATGTCACAGGGAGATGATTCAGAGATCAGTAGCAGCTACTTATGGTGACAGGGGATAAACAGAAGGAGCAAAGGATCTCATCAAAAGCAAGCAACATTCTGTGCTTTCAAAATCTTCTTGCAATAGTATACTAAGGTATATAACTAACATATTCATACTATCTTAAACAGCTATCTAGAATCCCGACTAAGACAGATGCTTGGTAAAGGGAGACCTAAATTATACGTGATACTTAAGTGTGTATAGTTTAACTGGAACTGAAGTAGTGAAATGGAAATGTATTCAGAGATATTCACCATATACAGAGCATTCTGCAGAAAAGCACTTCCAGTAGGACCAAAGACAATATGCTGTATAATACAGTTTACTACTGGTGCAGAAAAAAGCATCATTTCAGAGAAGTCTGATGTATCTTCTGTTCTTTGGTCAGATGAGCCACGGGAGAGGTTTTTTGGCCAGATACCCATTCCAACTGGCAAGATAGGCTGGCTAATCCAGATTATCTGCCATTGATCTGTGCAAAGCAAATGTTCTACATTGACATAGAACAAGCACATTTATCAGCTGTTATCCTTGTATTCCCTCTTGCCACACACCTCTATCTGTATCAAACTATGTATTGGACTATCTACCTATGTAGTACCTTAAAATTTCTGTATAAAAATACATGCCGCGTATTTTTTGTGTAATGATTGCATTTACTTCTTCAAAAGAGCCTTAAAATAAAGCTAGTATGTCTGCTGAAATGTAGGATGTGGAAATATTGCATTTGTTCTGCGAGAATGGTGCTACTATATGTTAGCAAGTTTCAAGTTCTATTAAAAAAAGAGGAACTTATTTGTAATAAACATTATGCTGAGTCATATAAGTCTTCTAAAAGTAGATTTACAATTGTTTCCTAGCATTCTCGTGGGAATTCCATACTTGCAACAGTGCCGTGGTTTAACCCCAGCCAGCAACTAAGCACCACACAGCCGCTTGCTCACTCCCCCCCGGTGGGATGGGGGAGAGAATCGGAAGAAAAGTGAGAAAACTCGTGGGTTGAGATAAAGACAGTTTAATAGGTAAAGCAAAAGCTGCGCACGCAAGCAAAGCAAAACAAGGAATTCATTCACTGCTTCCCGTCGGCAGGCAGGTGTTCAGCCATCSCCAGSAAAGCAGGGCTCCATCACGCGTAATGGTTACTTGGGAAGACAAACGCCATCACTCCCAACGTCCCCCCCTTCCTTCTTCTTCCCCCAGCTTTATATGCTGAGCATGACATCATATGGTATGGAATATCCCTTTGGTCAGTTGGGGTCAGCTGTCCCAGCCGTGTCCCCTCCCAACTTCTTGTGCACCCCCAGCCTCCTCACTGGTGGGGTGGGGTGAGAAGCAGAAAAGGCCTTGACTCTGTGTAGGCACTGCTCAGCAGTACTAAAACACCCCTGTACTATCAACACTGTTTCCAGCACAAATCCAAAACATAGCCCCATGCTAGCTACTGTGAGGAAAATTAACTCTATCCCAGCCAAACCCAACACATTCTAACAACTAAAACATCAGTGTGTTAGCAACATTGTTCTCATCCTAAATCCAAAACACAGTACTATACCAGCTACTAGGAAGAAAATTAACTCTATCCCAGCCAAAACCAGCACAAACAGAGATGATTTGAATCGAATCTGATGACTTTTTTTTTCGGCTTATTTTCCTTTCATTTGGTACCTTTCAGTTCCCAAGTTATTACTGGTCTATGTCATTTTCACAAGCAAATGTTTTTTCATCAGTCTTTGTACACTGAAATAGCAAAGAAAGAACTCTAAAAGGCCACTTGTGGGATTTATTATCTCTGATGCTTAATATTTAACTGTAGGCAAACAGTACTGAGTAAGAGACAATCTATCTGATTACTTTGAAATGATGCACAGAGGAAAATATAGCCATGTTCTTTTTCTGTTTTTAATTTTGCTTATAAAAAAAAGACCTGATGTCTCTCTTTCCTCATCAGTATATAAATGGATTATTTTTGCACTACACATATCAAGATCTTTATGTCATGTTTGTGTTAGAAGACCATGGACAACTAGAAAATGAATGAAACAATGAAATGAGAAGAGCAGATGTGCCAAAGCTGTGGCTTCTTAGCCACAGGCACATCTCAAGCTCTAACTGCATCTCATAGCTAGCTGGAGTCTGTATGAAGACAGAGGCTGTTTAGTAATCCTAATTCCTCATGTGGTGCTGCTGAGGCTGGTGTTGCTTGGAAATTTATTTGCAAGCTCAGCCCAGACACTTTCCCAAATGGAGCACTAGCAATGTAATTGTCATCTCTGAACTGTAAACACTCCCAGAGATTCCCCTTCCCACAACTCTCTGAAGTGTGTTGTATGTGCTTTGTGCCTGTAATCCATCTGAGATTTTGTTATTTTGGTCATTTTTAAAATAGAGATGAACACTGAGAATCTGAAAATTGAGGGGAAGGAATTTTTAGCTAGTTACATTTTTGTTAACGTTGTTTTATATGACTACCTCTATCTGAGTCAAAATTCTTCAAAACATTTGGGAAAATATTTTTATTGCCGTTAAAGACTTACATACTTGCTTGCACCTTCTGGTAAGGATCAAGAAGTCCCTTTAGAAGTCCATAATTTTTTAAAAAAAGGAAGATGAGACTATATTCCAAAGTAAGAAACTAGTAAAAACACAACCCTCCTGTCTGTGCACACAGTGAAAACTCCTTTAAAAGGATATTAAGATTACAAATTAAGTAATCAAAAGTTAGTTACAACATGGCAAAGTTAAATTGACTGGTACAACTTTAATTTGCCCTCACTGCGTACGTGTGTTATGGTACTATTTTGACATGATCACCAGCTATTTCTGCTACAAGATCTTTCCTTAATTCAGTGCATGTATGGGATAGTGCTCTTTTAGTGACTAACTAGCCAGTGGGATTTCATTACTGATTGCATCCCCAAGTCTTATTTACTACACAGTCAGATGTTGCTTTCAAGAGAGAATTGCTAACCTCTTCATGGACTTTTTTATGCTCCCCCCATTACAGCATATGAATGCTATATAAGCATTAAGACATATATATTCCTAAGGGCTTTGTGATGTGAAGATAATTTTATGATCCCTGCTTTACAGATGTGAAATGAAGGCACAGAGAGATTAAATTAGAGAATACCCACTAATTTTGTGTATTCGATATAAAATACCTAAGAACTCATGTTTTAGAGAGTTCAGCATTTGTGGGCAGATTGTGGGCTCAGGCCAGTGCTCAGTGACTACAGTTGCAGGTGGTACTACTCAGCATTTCTGCAAATCTGATACCAGGGTCTCAAGTCAGAAATCCCAAAAATGAGGAACATACAGTAAGTGACCACCTGTGAAAGTTTGTTCAAAGGGACTTGCCTAGCATCATTTGGGAACTCTGTGGTAGAGACAGGGTCAGAACCCACTTCTCCAGGGTAGCATTCAGCTGCTTTAATTTTGAGAGCATCCTCTCTCTTCCTTATTCACTAGATAGTTTAAAACTTCTGCAACAGATGCAGCAGGGCTTCTGCAAATGACCGTCTCATTTACTGAAGAGTCCCAGTTCACTGTTAGAACAGATTTGTTCCATGCACAGAAAAAAGTAGGGTCCTTCAGAGGAAAATGTTAAAATATACACCCAGGGAGGAGGGGAGGGAGATGATTGTGTTTTGATTTTGGTATTTTCTGTCTTTGGAGTTCTTCCTCATTCTCCTGGAAGAGGGTCCCCTTTCCCCCACTTTCAGATTCCTCAGTTAACAAAAATAATATTTGGAAAAAGCCTGGCATAAAAAATCCCTTCAGTCTGTCACCTACATCTCCACCGTTTGAGTTAACTGCTCAGCTGATGGCAATAGCAGGTTGCTATCTTTCTACTTCACCCAAGAGTTTCACAGATACTTGCTGCAGCAGGGAAGCATTAAGAGTCCAGGTGAAATCTTGGGCTCCACTGTAGTCTTGGGAGTTTGGGAGTGGGAAGAGGACACTGGTCCTTCCCCCTCCATTCCTCAAGCTTGCCCCCTTCTTCCCTTATCTTTCACAAGCCAGTCTTCCCTCTCCCCTATCTTTGGCTTCTATTCTTCTTGCCCCCCTCAATCCAAGTCACGTTGGCCCAGGCTTCTCATCCCCGATCCTACTCTCTTCATCCAGGTCCCACAAAATCAGTCCAGATTCTCTTATGAATCTTAACCTTCCTTTTATCTTCTTGCCAGATAGGTTCCAATCCTCTCTTCTCAAATCCTGGTCAAATTTCTTTCTGGCATCTCTCTCCACCACTCCACCAAGCACACTGGAGTCCAGAGCCAGTGTCTGTGCAACCACCTTCCATCTCCGATGACCTCCAACTTTCAGTCTTACTCCCCAGCATCTTCTGCTCTTCTAATTACCAATCACAGTTTCCTTCTTACACCTCCCCTGGAGTCCTGCATAGCAGTCTTTGTTACTGCTTCCTCCCAAATTCAGCCTTTCTTGTGCCTGTATTCCAGTCAAGCAGCTACTTGTCTCATGAAGCTTCAGTGCTGTCCACGTGGCGGTAGAAGAAAAAGTTGATCTGAAAGAGCAGGGAAAAGACAGTTCTCGCACTGCTAGTGCTCAGCCGTATCCTGGTACAAAGCTTCAGTTACAGGGCAAGTCCTGATTTGCCCCTGCAGTGTTTGTTCACAGCATGTGCTGGTGGAAGAGTATGTGCAGAGTCCTGTGCCTGGGAAGAAGCTGGGAAGGAACACAGCACATCCCCTTGCCCAGGGTCCTCCAGCTTCAGATGCTGAAGTATAAAAATTCATTGAGCACGGGTGAAGAATTGCAGTGGCCTGCAATGTTATCTAAATTCAGATGAGTTTTTATGGAACAGAAAAAAACATGTCCCCAACACAAACCGTACCGCACCTATGAGAATTTCTGTGTCTGGTCAATAGCATAATTAAATAGTTCTAAAGAAGATGTTTTTTAAGGACAAAGCAGTTCTGCTTGCCGTGCATTTCAGCTAACACTGTTGAACAAATGTTCAACGTGAGGCACACAGTGGCATAAAAACATAACATCTACTCAGTTATTTCTGTCATGATTTGCATTTACGGACCTTTCTCAACATATATTTAGAATCAACCTTGAAAGCAGGCAAGAATTACAGGTCATCCCCCACGTTGTTATAACTGCCTGACATGGGGCAGAGTAAAGTTTGACCTCTTAGGCTGTGCGTATGAAATATGTAATGTTTCTGTTGTGCTTAATTTAACTAAGTAGGCTCTATATTCCCTGAATCTAAAAGTTGTTCAAGCCTCCAATGTATATTTTGCACAGGTAATTTTAAGAGCTTGGCTTGAAATGAGAAAAGTATGGCAGACACAGGTCAAAAATACTATCCGATTTGAAGACTGATGTGGAATGTTTCTCATTTTCCCTTGAGGCATCACGTTAACGATGTAACTTGCAAGCTGCCTTCTCTGGAATCCTATTTATATTTGTTTCTGTAAGGTGTTTGACATCTTTTTGGGGAGGTATAATACAAGGCATTACCTCTTACCATGCAGTAATCAGGAGCTCAACTTGTCCGGGCATGTTAAGCACATAGTTAGTTTTAAGTTAAAATGTGATTCTGGTTAGGCATGAGTTTAAGACCACATCTGAATGTTTTCTAGAACTGGGTCCCTAGCTCTGAATATCTTTGAAGCGATCTTTAAAGAAGTCACTTTAAATTAAATCTCTCATATCTTTATTCTAGATTCTTGTATATGACTGAATTAAGCAGTTAGCTGGCCAACAGCTTAATAACAATTTCATAAAACAAGCAACCAGAAGGCTTAGCTTATAAACCCATGATTCCACTTCTCAATTCACTTCATGTTTTTTCATGTTACTTTTGTACCTACCTTTATCAGATACACCTAGAAAACTTGAGTGAGCTAGACTCACTGAGATCATGTTGTAGGTGTGGGTTGGGGAAATTCCATGGAAGACGTTTATGGGACATATGTAAGGCTAAGGTGTGGTGTAACTGTCAGGTCTCTTGCTTCTGTGTTGAATTCAATGATAATTCAAAATGCAGGCATCTAGCCTTCTTCTGCTGTAGGTCTCTCTTAAAGGAATTAGATTTTAATGTGTTTATTTGATTCTGTGGGCTTCTGTGGCTGATGAGTGGAAGTGGGAATGGCAACGTGGCCAAAAAAACATTCCTAATTTTTTATCTTAACTGATAACTTTCCCCCTTATATTTCACTTTTCTAGCCATTTACTCAGTGGAATGTAGGAAAAAACCCTCACAGACAAGTTAGTTGTTAGATTTTAACATTTCTTTTACCTCAAAAAGAAATTGAAAAGAGCGTGGCCAAATAGAAGCCATTGCAAAAAGACAGTTTCATTTGAAATTTAAAACCAAAAAACCACTCAGCTTTAGAAAATTCTCTTTCAAAAAAGATTCCAAGCCAGGAAACAATTTTACCGACATGCCTCCTACCCTACCATCAAGATACAGGATTTCTTTAACACCAGTTTGTAAAAATCCCCAAAGCCTAAGTGCTTCTTCAGCACTTCCCTGATAATATAGGAAGCATTTATTTGCTAGTCATAGCACTTTATGCCCACATAACTGTTTGCCTCATCAAAGCATAAAMCCCCATTATTTGGGACAGCTGTTTTTTAGTCACCTTCAGAGTATAGTAGCGAGAGGAATTCTACTTTTAAAGAATTTCCATTACTGCTCTGCAGTTCCTTAAAATGTATTTCTTTTATCTAGAATTCTGGCAGAAATCTGACCTCATTCTACTCCTTCAATAAAGACAGAATGTGCTGGGTTTTTTTGTAATATGACAATTATAACACCAAGAGTGGCTTTAAATAGTTTTTGTATTTTAACTACTTTTATTCAGAGCATTGTACTGTAAGGTCAGACATGTTTTCGTGTCTCCAACTGAACTAGATCAACTGGTTACCTCTCACAACTATTTATTACCATCTTCCTCCCAACCATACAGCTTCCTTCCGTTCAGATGACCTGTTTTCAAGTCTTCACTACTCTACTTTTTCCATCTCAGCCCTGTGTAGGAAATATCTGTCCAACTCCCTGGTGGGATTTAATGTAGATGTCTGTCCCTGAAAATGGACATTTTGTCAGAGGCTCAAACTGCTATGCTTTTGATGGTTGCACGCTTAAACATTTTCTTAACTTTGTGGTACCAGTCATGTAGGATAGTAATAACTTGTATGGGAATGCTGTCAAAATGTGATCCCACATTTTGCCTTAACAGAAAATATAGGAGCATATTCACTTTGCAAGGCATTTGCCTGGGAAGGGCCGTTGGCCTTCCTGTTGCACATTGCGGACTTTGGGCCAGCCTGTTGGAGTACCCTATTTATAATTAATTAAGACAAAAGTACCTGCAGCAGAAATAGCTGGAGGAAAATTCCTATGGAACATTTCATCTTYTGGTTGAAAGCCCAAACTGGTTTATCTTTTCAGTTTTCAGGATGTTAATGCCAACATACAGGTTGCTTTTCTAGTTCTTGGTCTTCTGACGAAATTGCACATTTTCCATGAAAGGTGGTGCAGAAAACTCATATTGTGTTAAAAACATTTTCCTCCCATTTTAAGTGGAAATTTATTTCTTTTATAGTATCTCATACTATTTCTGCCTATTTTGAAGTTATAAATGAAATACATACACTTCATAGGCCTTATACTAGTATCCTGTAGAGTGTTGAATTTCATTTAAGGTAAAGGTCAGCTTGTATTCTTATAATGAAAAAAGCACCTTGTATTCTTATAATGTATAATACTGGTATTTTCATTAATAGTGCACTCATTATTTCTATCCTCTAGCTCAACAGACCTAGGAATCCCAGGCTGGCCCCATGATTTTCTTCCACCGCTTTTTGTTATAGGCATATTTTTCCATTGCTGGTAATTTACAGAGGATTTAAAGATAATTTACGGCCTGCTTAATAACAGTTGTTGATGTTTCTTCTTGTTCAACAACTACAGATGTGGTCCTTCAAGACATGCTTACGTGGTCTGTCTGCCTGAACCTGGTATATGTATTGTCTTAAAAATGTTAGGATTACATTACATTTATACTGTTTTCTTCTACATAAGTCTGCTATAGATCTTTTAATTGTTTTTTTTTCATCTGCTACAGAGTTTCTAAGACCTTGTTTTCCTTTTTCTTTAAATTTCTGTCCTTCTTTTTTTCCACTTACATCTGTTTTGTGATAAGTATCGTCATTGTATCCAAAACCTTGGTGCAGGTTCTTTAGAGTCAACCTATTCTGAGACTTGATAATAGCTATCATTGGTTATTCTGCTTTTTTCATATGGATGTTAAAATAAGAAATTCATGGAAGCAAATATGTTAGCCACAAGGAGGTCTGTGTGCARTTGATCACTGGAAACTAGGTCTCCATGCTTCTCCTGTTCTTATGCGCATTATCTTCCTTAGGCATCCAGCGTGAGCAACAGTCAGAGACAAGATACTGAGCTAGATGGACTTTTGGTCAGAGTCATTTCAGCCATTCTTGTCTTCTTAAGCCTTGTTCTTAAATGCTGCCTCCCCCCATCTCACAGCTAAAGTGGAACACATTTTGCATTCCCTGCATACTCTGTTTTTTGAACTACAAAATGAGTCCCACCACCAATTCCAAATTCTTGCACTGCATCCAGCAACCATACTATTACATGCTTTTATTGGTTTTCTTAGAAGGCATGTATATATTCTGAGAATATTTCCTTTTCTCAAATAGTCACACCCTCAGATTTGTTTCTAGGCTCTACCTGGAAGTATTATCATCAGGAAATGGTTTTGCACTCTTACACAAACTGAGCTAGAAAGCATTGTTCTGCAGTTGCCTAACTCTGTAAGCATTTCATTTCATCAACACCTCCCCAGTCGCCTTTCAAGTTTTCTAGATGATTAGAGATCTGAATGTAACACAAAAACACCTTAAGGGTCACCATGTGCAGACATCCTGGCATTCCCCAGAGATTTGTAGCTTAAGGAATTTGATAATATCTCCATATTTAATAGCCCTCAGTAGATTTTCCTCCAATTTCTTTTTGAAAAGGTATTATTTCTTAGTTTCTGCAACATCCTGTAGATAACTGATATCTTCTGTAAATTAACAATTTGTTGTGTAAAGTACAGTATCCTTTGCTGGTTGTGTACTATACCTCCTGTGGTGTCCTTTAGCGTCCCTTCTAATACAAGGACTGGATTAGAACTGTAATATATCTTTATTCATATTCTCTAAGTTAATACTGATTTAATAGAATTCTGCCATCCCCCCTCTATTTTTTTCCAGGTGGAAGAAGCAATGCTGCTTTTATGCATATCTAAAAATGACCCAGTCTGACTAGATCGGTGCCTTCCTTCTTCCTAATGCTGCCCAGGATCCAGATGCTGCACTTTTTTCTGTCTGAGGTCCCCTGCATTGTCCAAGCTGGCAGCTGTTTCTAGATCAATCCTAACGCTAATGAACAGACTTTTCACGTAATGTGATTTCAGACACTTTGTTTTAAAATGTGGGTAAGAGCTGCCTCTTTTTAGTGTTGAGGTTCAGTGGCATGAACACTTGCTATGGAAATAAGAGATTTGGAAACAGCCTTTTCCATGGTTAATGGAGATTCAAATTTAGATGTCCCACTGAGGCACAGCTTCAAGGTGAAGAAGTGCCGTAGCCTGGATTTAACAAACAGGTCTACTGTTCAGGGCCTTCTCCCAAATGGTGAGGTACGTGAGGTTAAACTCCTGAAACCAAGGAGGCAACTGAACCCACATCACTGCTGTCTGGGGCAGCGCTGCGATCGTTCAGCTGGCATGCACACCACTGCTCTATTCCCCAGTGGGGCTTTAAAAGAAAAGAAGGGGCTGGGATTTCAGACACCTTGTTTCTTACTAGCTAGATAAAGTGCTTTTACTTCCCGCGTGGTGCTGCGGCTGCTGATTCGATTTTGAGATACAAAACTGCCTCCAAGAGCTTCAGAGGAGAGTAATGTATTGCATTCTGGAGACACCTAAAGCATATGTATTTCAGTACCTAAATTGTAAAGTCTGCTTTTTATTGACCTGACCATAAGTCTATGCAATGGAAAGGCAGGGTTTCTAAGTTGTAAAATGGTTGGAGATGATATAGTAGCTATTGTATGCCTGTCTTTTCAGCTTTTCCGAAATAGACACAATTGCTTTCTTCCATTCTTTGGAGTTCAAAAGGCTCTGTCACCTAGTCTTAACATTTGTCAAATCTCAGCTTTATGATTTAGGGGGAATGGGATTGAAATGGGGTATTGAATTAATCCTGAATGATCTAAACGCCCCTTGAATCTGAAGGCGTGTTTTTTCACAAATAGCTCAGTTACTTGGAAAATGATTAGTTCTTATTTGGCTTCCCCTGTTTCACCATTAAGGGTTATTAAAATACTGTGTTCTTCTTTCTATATGCTTTCTCTTTAAGTAAAAGACTTTCATTTTTACGCTTTATCAGGCTAACCTCCTAATGATAGTCTTTCCTTTTTCCATTGCTATTTTTATGAAATGCTCTCATATTATTATTCCTGTCTTGCTCTGATAGTTTTCCACTGAAGTATTATTGACTTGTAGGTATTTTAGCTCTCCTAACATTTAAGGGAGTACTCATTATGCCTGCACATTAATCAAAGTAATTATTTCATATTTCACTTTAAAATCTTCTTTTAGTTAGGGTTGTTTTTTTTTTTTTTCCCCAATGCACTTTTTGTTATTAGTTCCTTGTGCTTCTGTTGTGGTTTCTGGTTTTCTATCTTCACGGGGCTTCCCAGCAGAAAGTCACTTCCTTTGGTTACATGGAGCCAAAGAAGAAGCTTCCTGAGAAGCCCTGCTGACACGGACAACTGGACCAATACATGGGTCGAGTTGTAAAGTGGGGGCTTTAGATGTGGGTTTTCCATTGAGGCGCTGATCTGCCCGCTCATGCAGTGTCAGCCTTCATGCTGCACTTCTCTTTTTAGGCCCCAGAAGAGGTAATTAAATGTTTAGACCTAACCTCTGCAATGATTTATCCAAATACCCGATTTTATGACTGTAATTATTTGATGGTTCTAAGTGGAATGTGTTACAGATGTAAAATTAGCCAAGTAAATATATCTTTTAAGATTGGATCCTAAGTTCTTAAAGCAGAAAAACATTAAGATTCAAACATATCAGTGGTTCCATTTATATCCTTTACATTAAGATAATCATATGTAATTCTGAAATAGTCTAAAAGTAGAGAGTATCTTCTTAAGAAATAGCAAGACTTTTTTTCTTTGGACCTATAAAGTCCAGAAAATTCTTAACTCTAAAATGATTAAAGCATTTTAAATGCAAAATACTTTAAAGCGATATTAAAATTAAAAACATGATTCTGAGATGGGAATCCCAATGTGATAGGCAAAGGTTTCATATGCAAAGGTAAGGAAATGAGTCTGATTGAGATAATCTCTCATTTTAGGCTTAAAATTCAATTCGTAAAACATTTTCAATATCTTTTTTCTTCCTTAAGAAGAGAAAAAGCTTCATACATAAGATGTACTTGGAGATAATGGTTAGACAAAGCTCTTTTAAAAAAATGTTGCCCTGTAAATAACTATAAAGAGCTCTTACATGGATTAAAATGCAAAAATGCCACTCTTTCAGTTTAACCAACTGTAATGCTTTATAAGGTAGCCAAAGAATTAAAACAAATCAGGAAGTCAGGGAAGAATGTGCAACATTAGTGCTGGCACGGCAAGTTTCCCCTTACTGTACTGAAAATAATACTAGTATCAACTATGAGCCAGAACCTCTGTTTGTGCAAATCATCAGTGATCGTTTGGCTTTGGTGGCTCTATACCAACTTCCGCCAGCTAAGGAACCGATACTATAACTCCACCAATTACAATAAAAGTCTATATTTTGCATTGCAGAGAGTTTGCCACTTGTAGAATGATTTGTAAGGCAAGTGAAGAGTTTGAACTTATGATATATCCTCATCTTCTGGTATTTGAATAAACGATTGTGTTTGTTGAAATGCATTGACTAAAGTCTCCCAACACAAATGGAATCATTAGACGCAGTTTCATCATCTGATTTGCTTATATGATATGATGCCATAATTGTGTTTTTGGTTTTTATATACCCTTTCAGGTTTTTTTTCTGTATGTATTCTACACTAAATTATCTGACCAAAATCATGGTAAACAATAGTACTTAGGCTAGTACTAAGTAGCATTTATTTCCTTTTTGTGTTTGTTTGGTGTTTTGGGTTTTTTTAAGGAGAGTTTTCATTGTATTCTGGGGCTGGGAATGTGAATTCAGGCATTTTCTGAGCCCACTAATTTGAAGTTCAGATTGCAGACTGATTCACTGCGAAACACTCACGCCTGGATTATCACTGCACTCTACATGTAAAAGAAGGAAGCTCTCCGTTGATCCCTGTTCTTGCTGTGTAGAGAAAAGGCTGCATCCTTGCTGCAAGAAACTTCCCAGTTTCTTTTGAACCTTGAATGGAGCGGACCAGAAGCAGCATAATGGCAGAGATTTGAAAGTTCGCTGGTCAACATGGTTAGACTCAGGAGGTGAGCACAGGCATGTAATCTCTCAGCCCTTCCACTTTCAGGGAGACAGCATCTGTGGTTGTGTAATTGTTGTGAAACTATACCCATGAGGATTCATGACAAAGGTTATTACAGATCTGCATGGCCAGAAGAGGGGTGGCAAAGGTGTCTGACAAGGACCAGAACAAGTATGTAAGCACAGAAGCTCTCTGTGGCTGTCACATTCACCAATTTCTGATTTCTGGAGATTGTTGAGTTGGTAGGCAATCTGTTCTATATGGGCAAATGACTCCCTGGAACAGAATAATTTCTACAGTCAGGTGTTTTTTTTTTCTTTCTATGAAGTGACTTCTATCGTGAGTGGTCTGTCTGTGTTATTTGGGCAGTTACAAATTGCCTGACATTCAAAAAAAAATCTGAGAAAGCTACAAATGCCTGGTGAGAAAACTTGCCATTTCAAGTTTTACATTCCTTTAGGAAGGGAGAGACTGGTTTTTATTCTACATTTGAACAATGCCTCATGCGAGAGTCTTTATGCTTTCTTGAGCCCTCCGACAAGTTCTGTAATACATTATTTAGTTCTGTCTTTTATTCAAAGAGAGGTGAAAATGCTTCTTCTGTACCATTACTATGAACTAGCTTTGAGTGCCAAGCAAGGATGAAAGAAAGTTCTGAAACTTAAACAATCATTCTGTTGTTGGAAGTTTATTTTTAAAACATGGAGGAAGGAGAAGAGCTTGATGTTGTGGTTTCTAACTGATATTCAAATTTTGATATCAGGCACATCAATTGTTTGAGACATTAAAAGGTGAATAGTAAGTTCTCTTTCTCAGGCTTGTATCTGGAATCCATCTTCCCATGCAATGCAAAAATCAAAGCAGGCTTTCTTCTGTAATAACATTTCTTGGCAGAGGCCAACATGCTGCCTGCCTTGACTGTACTGTGATTTGTTGAGGAGTGAGCAGTCAGTGTTAGCTGGCACTCAGTCCTGAGCTGTACCTTACTCTGCCTCTTCCGAACCCTTACAGGCTTCCCAGGRAGGTAGCCTCAGCCCTCGCTCTGAGCTTGTGACGGGCCAAAGATGCAATGTACAAATGGGTTACGGAGTTTAAATCTACTCTACTGAGACAGTGTTTGCTCTTGTTTTTATGCTGTGTGTTTGTGCTACATACGGCACCTTCCCATTTCCTCTGAAAACAAACCTTTTGCTGACCTGCCTTATGATGTAACCTCTTATTTGAAATGAGAACATTCTGACTGAGCAATTTTATTTAGGAAGATTGATCGTTTTAATGGTTTTAAAACCATTAGCTTTAATCTCTCAACCTTCACCCTCTTTTACTACTGGGGTGTGTTGGCCCCGGCCAGCAGCCACACACCCACACAGCTGCTCACACACTTTGGGAAATTAACTTTATTTATTGCCATAATAAATTTAGTTGCTGATTTGGGTATTGGGAAGCGAAGAAGACAAACATTAAAACATCTTTCCTTCCCCTTTCCCAGGCTCAACTTCACTCCAGACACATCTCCTCCCCTCTTGCTACCTCCCCAGGTTACACTCAGTCCCTTCAGTGTGGTGATGGGTGGCACAGGGGATTGCGGTCAGGACGTAGTGGTTTCTCTCTGCCTCTCCTTGTTTCTCACCCTTTTCTTCCACTGCTGCTTCCTTCTTACTCATTTCCTCTGCTCCAGCATGGGCCCTCTGTGGGCCACAGTCCCTTTGAGGGTGTGCCTGCTCAGGCATGGAACACCTCCAACTCCTCTGAGCTTGTTGTCCCTTCATTCCCTTATTTCTCTCCTTGTTCCCTCCTTGTCCCCTCTGGTGTTCCCTCCCAGGTTTGTCTCCTCACCTTTGGCAAAACACCCTTTCTTCAGTACGTTTTCACAGAGGCGCCGCACACATGGCTGATGAGCTCCACTTTGGCACGTGGTGGGTCCATTGCAGAGCCAGCTGGAATTGCCTGTGACCAGCACAGGACAGCCCTAACCTCCTCCGCAGGGGCCACCCCTGCAGTTTCATGGCCAGGATGAGTGGGGAGCACAGGAGGGCAGAACAGTAACTGCCCAGCTTCAGGTAGAGATGTAGGAGTAGGCAGGTCAGATTGCATCATCAGAGGGCCTATTAGCACATCATTTATCAGAAGGAACCCAGGAGGGATCTTGAAACTCATTCATAATTTTAAATCCAATACATACTTCTACTTCAGGAAAGAACTGAACCTTGAAATCTATGCTTTTCCATGTTGCAAAGTAAAGTTAACTGTATGTGGAAAGGAAGTTAATCGTGTAATCGTATTTTGGCATGAAATCCAGTGCTGAGTCACATTTTGATATTTGAAGAGCACAGTTGCYGGTTAATTTTCCTTTATAAGCCCAAGTCACACCAGAGAAGTTCTACAAAATGCAACTTGTAGTTCAAAAAGCCACATACATGTATTAATGTATTTCACTAAAAAAAAAAGATATTCTGAAACTTTGTGGTGCAAATTTTGAAAAGGTGGCTTGCATCTGAAACCAGCAGATAATGGTTGATGCTAACATTGGCTTCAAATTGCTTCCACTCAGCATTCATAGCCAGGCTAGTTCTTGACGATGGTTATTGGTTGAGGGAGTATAGATAAATATTGTAAGAGGTAATTACTATTTTACAGCAGTTTCATGGCAAATGCTGAGGAAATTTTGTAAAATGTGCCTCTGAAAGACTTGGCTGCAAAGAGCTACGGCACAGTATAGATTATGTCAGCAATAAGAAGTTTTGTACCGAAAAACATAGAGTTCTCATCCTGTAGGATGCACCATCATGGCTTGTAGCTGCCCAGAAAGTGTGTGGCAAATGAGCAACTACAGCTTGTCTGAATCTGTACTGAATGCTTTAGTAAATGCTTTAGAGCTGGGCCTGGGCTACAAACATGARCTTTGAAGCAGAGTTCTGAAATTCCCTCAAATTCTTATTTTGGGGTCTAGTTTGGTTGTGCTTCTTACACTGAGCTAAGCAGGAGGTTCAGATAAAACCTCAAGGTCCACTGTAGTCTATATGGGACAGATGAGGGATGTAGGTTTTTGCCCTAGGCATATATACTGGTGACAGGTTTGTTAGGAAGTGCCATAGCCAAAAGGAATCTCTCCCAGTGCCTAGAATCTACATGTCTTGGACAATACTTGAAACATTTGATTTTATTTTATATCAGTATAAATCACCCTTCTTTTGTGCAAAATTAAGGACTATGCTAGCAGTGTACTATACCTTTACTCTCAAAAAAATCCCTAGGCAAAACACTTCCCTAAAATCAGCTATTTAACGCAGCCCCTTTGCCAGCCCATCACTATGGGAACTCAGTCTTTCATTTATTTATGAAACCAGACAGATTCTTGTGTTGCGTGTGGAGTTGAAATTCTAGGTAAGTGTTCAGACTTTTTTTTAAACTTACTTCAGGTATGACTTTTTCTTTTTTGGTATGAATTCAGCTGTGTAAATGGTATGACCATTCAACAGTACCTTGCCGGTACTTGTACGTTTTTACGCTTTGAAAGGCATCAACAGTGACTGCAGATGTTCTGTCAAGGTTACCAAGTATCAGTCTGGAGTTTGATTTAGACAAAAGCAATCTGCGGAAAGCAAATTACTTAAAATTAGGGGAACACTATGTGAGGATCTTTACAAAGGAGATTCACGTCTTTAATTTTTACAGCTCTATACCCCAAGAATCTGTGGCCACCATTGCAGCTAAAGGATGTGGCCCATTCTGGTTTTAGAATAAAATTAGATCAGTTTATCAAAATACTTGCTGCACTGAAGTCAAAGAGAAAAATCCCATCGACTTCAGTGAGTTCAATTTACTGAATCACCAGGATTTCACCATATATGCTTGGTCATCAAGATTTAAAAAAACTTTTACAAATTTTGACAGTACTTTATAACATACTTATCTGCAGCATAATTACCAGGTTAGAACATTCATGGTGAGTCTTGGATAAAATTCTTTCTCATTTATATTCCTATTCCTATTCCTATTCCTATTCCTATTCCTATTCCTATTCATATTTATGTATCTTGTATCTTCTTTGCATTTTAAAACAACACAGACACCAATTTTGCATCTGCTGAAATCAGAAATTTCCAGTATTTTCAATAGATTATAATCAAACCTTTAATGAGTAAAATAGTGATGAATACATTATTATTATTATTATTATTACAATTATTATTATTGTTACAATTTTGAAATAATGTAAATGAGAACAGGAAAAAAAACCTGCAAGGCAACAAAACCTGATCATTATAATCTGTAACAAATAAATCTGTAACAAATAAGAAAGAGGTAATAAGGAATTGTTGCTGAGTAATGTTGTATATGTATATACTCCATGTTAAACTGACTGAAAATTTGTCTATTTTCACTGTTTATTAAACAATCAAATTTGCTTCTGGAACTCACAATTAGTCTGAGAGTTTATGTATATTCGTATACAGTCATATGCTAATCTTCACTATGGAAAAAAAAATGAAGTTTGTTTCAACTATGTCTGAAAACCAAAAGGACTTAACACTTGCATTTGTTCAGCTCAGTATTTTCTTTGGGAAATTAGTAGTTGTGCTAAGACTGACTGTCAGCAATAACACATTTTCACTTCATAATGACTTTAAAAATGTGTTTCCAATGATGTGGATAGTAATCTAAAAGTTATAGTATGAATAAAACTGGAAACTTTAGTAACAAAAAATAGTATGAATTAAAAAAMCCCCAAATATAATGTTGCTATTATTTAATTTCATTCAAATACCACTTTCTAATCCTAAATTACTTTAATCTGTATTATTAAATATATTTTATTCCATCACTGGAAACAATGTGGAGTTATTTCATTTTCTTAATTTTATTTATACTGAAACAAATATTGTTTATTTTGAAATATGCAATTTAAAAATATTGTTTATTTTAAACAGGATTCAAGTTTTGATATCTAAATAATGGTAAGTCTACAATGCCTTTATTCTCTTTCATTACTGAGCACTTCAAATATGCTACAGAAAACTCTTAGGCGAACTCAGATTTTGGGGGATTTTTTTAGCTTTTTAGAACAAGTTGTTCTAAAATGACAATAAACAGTTTTCTGGAAATCCACACTTGGTTTCCTAGTATAGCATAGTATAGCATTTTCTCTGCGTAACTACTTCATAACTTACGCGTAATAATTTTTGTCATGTCAATGTTATTGAATGATAACTTTGGCTTCATAAATCATGTTACACAAGTGATACATACCTCTGTATTACATACTATAAAACACTCCAATAGCAGTAACACCCTTTATGTAAACTTCTGTGGCAAATTAAGGAAATGAACCCTGGAACATTTGCACGAGTGAGTAACGTTACCCGTGTGAGTTGTCCCACTGACCTCAAAGAGACTTCTCAAAGGAGTGAGAACTTTCTCATAATAGTAAATGATTATGGTAATGCCTCAGTGCCTGCAAAATACATATTCCAGGAGGATGTATATTCTATATGATCACTGTATTTATTTGGGATTTTCCGACTGACAATGTTGAAAGAACCAGCCTGGTCCTTTCTGGCTCCTGACAGAAAAATGTTCTTGCAGAGTTTTCCCGACCAAGACGTACTGGGCCAGGCTTTCGAAGATGCGCTAGAAGTACTGCAGCAGCACTCTGACAGAGAAATGCAGTATCCACCAGGTAAAAAAGACCATTATTCCATTTCATTTACCATTTTGTATTTTTAAGGAAAGTACATCTGAAGACACGTAGGTGGGAGCGTAATTTCCAGAGGTGGATTAATGGACAGCAGAAGGGTACATTGGGAGGATGAAAAGGGGGAATAATATGCACTGCCCAGTGTGGCATGCATCTTCCATGCCACAGCACAGGGAAACTGTTGGGCAGTCCCCCTCTACCTTCCCCCCAGTACTAGCCTAGGTGCATTGAGCTTGGATTTCCTATAATCAGAGGATATATGACCATAGTGCAACAGCCATTTTCCAGTTTTAATGTTTTCATTGAAAAATGCCCTTCTGTTATGCTGTGAATAAACTCATATAACAATGAATTCCAGTGGAAAAAAAAAAAAAAAGAAAAAAAAAGGCCAAGAATCCAACAGGTGAAATTAATTTCCACAATTACTTTTTTTACATTAAAATATAAATTTTAAATATTTTTATGCAGAAATAATAGTTTGAGTCTGGATAATTAATAGAAAAGTGTTTTTCTTGGCTTCAAGAGTTTTTTACTTTACAAAACTTAAAATACAGGCAAGCTGTAAATTGTTCCAGTTCAGGCAAGGTTTTGGCAATTAAATTACTATAAAATTTAAAATCTGTGTTTGAAGTTTTTACATTGTAAATAGAAATGGAAGGAAAGGAAAATAGGAGGCTACATCAGAAATCCTCTAAGTCCAGAAGGAAATATCTACTGTCTTCTCTGTGGAATGCATTTCATATGAGGAAGTTTATTTACATATTATCTATTATATACTGAAATGTAAATAAGACCAATTGGGCCATATCTTCAGCTGTTGTTAATAAATTTTTGGCTCCACTGCATTGGTAACTTACACATGCTGAAGGACCCACTATATATAATTTCTTTCAATGTTCTTGCCTGTATCTGTTGTTAGGGCCAATGGAGAGAGGTTTTAAACACTTGCAACTCAGTGTTTAGTATGTCCCACAGCTGCACCCACATTTCCACTTGCAATAGATGTACCATCCAAAATCTTCTCCTGACCACCTGCAGTGCGTAGTTTATTCCAAGTGTCTCAGTCCGGTGTTCTCCTCTGCTTCTTTTAAACATCCTAAGGTCTTGGGTTCCTTCTGTGTGGTTCTTTCAGGCTCTGCAGATGCTCTGATGCTCCTTCATTTCATTCACGATTGGAGACTCTTACTTGCATTGTACTAATGGCCTGCAGAAGAACTGAGTGACATTCCCTTTTCCTTTCTAATACATGTGTTATAGTAGTCTATAATTATCCCATTCGTTATGTTTGGTGATCTGTTTGGCCCTCCTTTTTCAATTAACCAAACCATTTCATAATACTATGAAATATCTGACATTTTATCTTAACAAATACTGCTTTTCATCGTGAAGGCAAACAAAATCAGCCTAAGGGTGTGATTAGCAGTAACAGTACAGATTATGTTGGATAACCTGCTGATATGAAACATCTTGGCTCTGGAGAGTTTATTATCTAGAAGGCAGCCATAGGATAAATGCTTTTTGACAGACCCAGTAGCATATTAGGTTGTTTGCCGCTGGGTTTTTTCCCCTCTTCTCTCCCTTTTACTCACTCAGTTTTTGCTCCATCCTCCTAATTCTCAGGTTACAAAAATTGCCTGACTGTCATCAACCATCACCACCACTTCCGAGCAAGTCCCAGCTACTCTGCAGCACCATCTACAGAGGACCCAGGGTATAGCTGGAGAAATGTGATAGTAAGTGAACTGATTACTAACAACAGTCAGACATAAATGGAAAATTGGCTGCTCATTTGCGATTTCTAATACGAATCATTATGCTAACTCTAACAGCAATTCGGTCTGGCCAGGCACGATTCAGATGAAACTGCCTTGGGAAATATTTGCAAAACGTGTTTAACGGTCTCTTTTTAGGATTCATCTTAGCTGTTTGCCTCTCGTGCTCCTCTGTGGTTCATCATGTAACATGACAACTAACAAACAAACCTACTAGTACAGTAGGGAAAAGGGTTTCTCTCTATTACTCAGGAACAGGCAGAGAACAACAACTTCCAGCCTCCGCATAGGTTCTGCCGCTGTGAGAAAGTACCGCGCCTTTGATTTCTTCTCCAGTAGTTTGCTTTAAGAGTGCTGGAAAGACCAGTATTATCTGGACTCTGAGCTCAGCTTCAGCCTGCAGAGTCCATACTCATTCTTAAAAACACTGGGAGTGTGGCCTCCAGGAGTGATGGAAAATGAATATTGCAGGGGAGAGAATTTCAGGTAAATAGATTCCACAAAAGCTCATTTTCAACCAGCAGATTAGCAACAATGTGACACAGGAACTACAGAGTCTGTAGGGACCACTGTCCAGGTGGCCCTTGTCTTTTACTAACTCTGGAAAGAGAGTCCACTGCTCCTCCTCTGCTTCCAGCGGAAAGGTTGAAGGTCCAGAGTGAGTCAATTACTCTTTTTTCCCTCTTAATTTCTCCCCTGGTGGGCAGTCCTTCCCACTGGACATAAATTGGTGCTGCTTGTTACTGGTACAGTACACTGCATGCCTTCGTGGCTGAGAAAAGTCTTCCATGGGTGAGGTGATGAAAGGTTGCATTTTGAAGGCTTCAGGCAATTAATTACTACAAGTTTCTTTTTCCTCAGAGAATGTACTCTGTTAGTAACTCTTCATTGTCTTAATTCTTGAAGAACAGTGCAGCGGATTTTTATGCAGATGAGACTGTCTACCATACGCTGCAGAATACTCCAGAAAGCCAAGTGATGCATGCTGCTGCTGGCCAGCCAAAAGCAGGGAAAGGTGTGTAGAAAAAGCGTATCTTGATATGTACATCATGTTACTTTAAAAAATCTCTTGGCAAATCATGCTTTCTCTTTTTCTTAATTTTTTTACTTTTAGCAGGAAAACATAAGTTAACTTTTAATAGTAACTAGAATACAACTGCTAGTGTTCAATTCCTATCTGCTAAATCTCCTAAGGTAAGATAAATCTGTTATCATCTTATTCTGTTCTCTTGTTTAGTACGTGGAAAAACAAACCAGAGATGTGTTTCACTCCAAATCATCTGGGTTGAAGTCTGATGCAGAGAAGTAAATCTAGCTATCAGCAACACCTTCATCCACTTTAATAACTTATTTTATTTTATGTGGTCCAACCAGGAGTGGTTTTCTTGAAGGTTTTTCACATACATGAGTATTTTTGCACCTGATTTTATGCCTGCCTTTGTTTACTTTTCAAATTACCTCTTAGCTTTTGTCATTTCCAATGTGCATTTTTATATCTATTTTTGTGCTCCTTTTGGTTGACTTTACTTGATTGGATATCTATTTTGCAAAGAATAGGTTGGGTGACATTGGTTATTGCAGTACTCCATTTGTTCATTCTTTGGTTTTTGTTTGGGACTCAGCATCCTTTCTATGACTCTGCTAGATGAGATTTACACAGCTTCCACTCTGAGCTGTTGTACCTACTTTTGACCGTGGGGTCTTTTTGAGTAGCTTCCTGGTTCTGCTGCTTTTTGAAATCCCCTTCTCTCAACTTTAACCACATGGTGTCAGTTTTTGGTATCATCTCTCTCCATTGATGCTGAACACTGAGGTTTCTGTTGCTTAATAGCTACTACTACTACTACTACAAATTCCTTGGGACGATGGGAAGAGTAGCCTCTCCTTTTAAGTTCTGTACTTCTAGTACTTGAAATTCACCATTGCAAATGAAAACTTTTCAATCCAGAAATGTTGCTTTTCTAAGTCTTACCCAGTGTTGCACTGGGGAATTTTATATGTCAGTATCTGAATTCACCTTCAGTTGTTACTGCTCTGTTAAACTTCATTTCCTATTTCATATTTCTTTTACATTATTATCAATCTTCTTTTCCAGAAGGCCATACTGCATAAATTTTCAGAATAACTGACTATTCTTATGGGGTTCTTTTATGTCCTCTTATGGGTTTCTTTGTGTCCATGGTGATATTCCTGCCAGAAACTGTGATTTGGGGGACTATTTCCACTATACCTAAATAAATTTAGTCCTCTTGGCTTCTTATTGAGACATGAGAGGTTTTCTGTACACTAGCAAGTAGTGTGGCCCTTTAGGAATAGATGAAACAGGTGAAACAATCAGTACTGAGGACCCAAAGTCTGTGTTTAAAGTGTTTCACAAGGGTTTATTTAGGGCAATCTCTAGGCTGGCTGCAAGTTCTGAAAGCTGCAGTGACTTAGATATGCTTCTGGAAAGCATCTTTGAGTTAGGTTCCTCTGAAAGGAGTCCAGTTCATGCACATCAAGACCATTCCATGATCTGAACTAGAGCTCGGTGAGTGGAGACAATCAAGAGAGGTACTTCAGAAATGCATCTGAATTAGACACATCCAGAGAGAATTAGGCTGCTTCGGGAAAATTCAGCACAGAAATCTAATGCAGATGCTCTCAAACACCTTCTGGAGGAACCTGCCTCTCTCCAGTGACCACACAAGAAACCTGCAGACGCTAGCCTGCTAGCTTAGACTGATGTTTAGGGCCTGGTAAGGAACACCACTAGCTTATGCAATGAGGTACAGTACTAAGATCTGTGAACTAACCCCAACTCAAATTGGTGCATCCACATTTGGAGATAACAGCTGGGCTGTAGAAACATAGCTGCATTAACACATAAGAGCCTATAAGACCTCTCAAACTAAGACATCAGCTAGAGACAATGTGTCTAGAAATAAAAGCTTGGGCAGAAATGACAGCTGAACTACGAGGACAGGCAGCACCAAATCAGATGCTGTTGCAGGCATGGCTGCCCTATCATTTTCCAGCAGAGACTCAGTCTGCAGTAGTCTATGGATTTTCCCCTGATCTCACTTGTTCTACCATAGGTTCATAGGTTCGTAGGATAATTCGGATTGGAGGGGACCTAAGGAGGTTACCTACTAAGAAGCATTTACTGTGACCAGGCAGTGTCCTTCACCGGTTTGCTTTTAAGCTTCTCATCTTGGTAATACTATATGTATTTCTAGTAGAATATGTACTTCTACTCACAGGCCAATTTTTATTTAGATAATGAAACTTTATTAATTTTTTGGAAAGTACCTCTGATTTCAGGCTCTTCTTCTTCCTAGTCTGACTGTCACTTCTCTCCTTTTTCCTTACCACCAGATGCAGAATTACTGTCATCCCTAACAGATGTCTTGGCTTGACCTCAGTGTTCCTTAGCAACTGTCACTTTTCCCCTGTTCCTAGTTTAAAATAGCCACGCAAGATAAGACTTCATAAACTTTAGGTGCAGCTGCTTGTTTCCACTTTGGTTAAAGTGGAAGCCGTTCTTCTGCATGGACCCTCCTTTCTGCAAAATGTTCCTCTTTGTCTCATAATCTTCAGTTCTTCCTCCTTACAGCAGCTTCGTGGTCACCCTTGGCTTTGTGAAGGGAACTAGAAGTACTTCAGGGAGAGGGATCCACAAGACCTAAGTGAAACTAAATAAGCCTCACTAGTAAACTTAAGTTTGAGAGCTGAGCCTGTGGGGAGAAGCACTCAGTTAACTGACAAATATTGCAGTACTGAGCTTGCTTTATTCTGCATGGGAATGCACGTTGACACTGCTGCACATTTTTAGAAGACTACAGCCACCAGAAGGTCTAGCTCCTTATTGACTAGGTGAGGTTTATGGTTCAGAACTAGCTTGCTCTTCCCACTCAGCCACTCACCCTTTCTTATATCGGAGACTACCTTGCATCCCCAAAACGTTCCTGAAACAAACCTGACAAAATTGAGTCATCTCAAAATCTTTGAGTTTTGATTAAGCAGGGAGAACATTTATTCAAAAACATTCAGATTGGCTCTCCAGAACCCCTTTCCTGCACTGTCTGAGGATGTAATTTCCTGCAGTGAGTTCCTTGACCATGCACCTGCACAGCATGTGTCTGAAGACCGCTGAAAGTGGCTTCTGAGACCTACCCCACAGTGAAGTCACCAGGTATTTGTTATGATCCCCAGATAATCTGCTCTTGCAACTCTAATGACCAAATCCCTTTCTGTCACCACAGATCTGTACATGTTTCAGAACTATCATCCCATTTGCTGTTGCTGGTCTTCCGTTGAATAGTTTATACTGATCTTTTAATTTGTGACGGGGTATTAGGTTTACCTATGCTTTTTGCCTGTAAGATCCTTTCCAGGAAAAAGACAACTGCTCATCTTTTAAAACAAGTATGAGTTCTGTTCTGACCTTTTGTACTTTATTTCTTAATAGGTAGAAAAAAACTTCGACTGTTTGAGTACCTCCATGAGTCTCTGTATGATCCAGCTATGGCAAACTGCATCCAGTGGGTGGATAAGCCCAATGGTGTCTTCCAGTTTGTCTCCAAAAACAAGGAGAAACTTGCAGAGCTGTGGGGAGAAAGAAAGGGAAACCGCAAGATCATGACGTATCAGAAAATGGCCAGAGCTCTGAGGAATTATGGAAGAACAGGTGAAATCATTAAAATTCGAAGGAAGCTGACATACCAGTTCAGTGCTGTTGTTTTACAGAGACTTGCTCCATCTTACTTCTTGGGAAAAGAAACAGTTTATCATCCGTACATTCAGTCTAATCAAGAATATCAGTGTGCAGATGACTGGATCAGTTACAATAATTACATGTATAACAATGGTTATGCATTACAGCATGCTAACAGCTAGACATGTCTTTCACATAAACAGGCTATGTTAGCTAGTAGTACTTTCCAGCACAGGAACTCCTCTCTGTACATAGCTTTTCCTTTAAGATAYCGAACAAACACATGAAGAGGAGGGTTTTATAAATGATGTTGGCCCAGTTCTGTTCCTTTTGAAGTTAATGATAAACGGTCATTGACTATTGAAGAAAACCAGCAGCTGTAGGGCATGTTCTATTCTCCATGACGTTAATCAGAGGAATTACTTCAGATTCAAGCTGGTATATCCAAGATCAGGATCAAGGCTTTTGTCTGTTAGTGGACATCAAAGATCCCATCCTGACAACACTCATTGGAAGTTTTATGCATGTGCCCAAAATTTCCGATCAGAATTTAGATGCTGTTGTACCACAGTGCACACACTCCCTATCAGTTGGGTGCACGTGAATTACAAAGGRAAGAGATTTGCCAACTGCATGAAGCTATTGTCTGCTTTTTTCATTAATGTTCTTTGTTAAGAGACATTTTCTGAGTGAATGCCTGGCTGAACGATAGAGTCCACATGAAGGTGCACCTGTTGGCCACGTTGTTAATCTTTAATCACTTAAATTAACGTATCTTAGCACAGATCCTGACATATGGTATTAGCATTGCCAGGTGCACATTTCACTGTTGGCAGAGGATTCATTGGGAAAGTGACCATACCGTGAGAGGGTTAGTAAAGGATTATGCTTTTCATGAAGTTATTTACAGTTCTTCCCCCACTAATACGAGAAGCTGCACTTTTATCCAGCAGTTCTGTACTTACCTAACAAATATAGCTCTGTTATTTATAACCTCTTTTGGAGTTACAACTTTATACATATAAATACAATTTCACTTCTCCAGCTCTTTTCCTACATGGGAATGTAGCTGAAAGGCTCAGTGATTTTACACTCTCTTTATGGGGAAGGAGTAAATTTAGGTAAAAAGAGAGTACTAGCCCCTTGTGCCAGGATGATACCTATAAATCTACTTTTTCTCATACTTCTGTTACCTGATCAACTTGTATCATCATATGAGCTGGCTGTTGTGCCAAAATACTTCCATTCAGCTGCATTCAATTCCAAGTTCTGCATTTTGCTTCAAGTGAGTGCAGGCCTGAATATTAACAAAGACAAAATTAATTTCTGTGGAGAGGTATAAATGGTGGCCTGATATGTTTGATGAAATTCACTGACTTTGATGATAGTGGCCCCTTGCTCTAACTCCTGCTTACTTGTACAGGGATATAATTTTATGTAATAGACACAAGGCAACACACTCTGCTCAAGGAAAATTCAAGGTTTTGAGTTAGCACTTTGGTAAGATGAAAGATGTGTGCTCTTAGAAATCTGAAGCATGTTAAAYAGCACTAAAAGCAGACCCAGATTTTAAGTCAGTAAACATCTGCCAAAATAAGAAGGTCATAACTGTGTTGTTAATATTTCGAGTGTAGCGTCCTGTAAAATGTAAACATTACTACAAAATAGGCACAAGAATGCCTCTGGTCTTATAGAACTGAATCTGGATCCTGCTGTAGCACTGAACGCAGTGAGAGTTTAACTCTTACAAAGGACTGAGATCTTTCAGTTGGGATGCCTTCACTATGTCAGCACATGTGTAAATACAACATTTCAAATGTCATAATGTACATAAATTTGGCAAGAAACTGCACAGGTTAGTTACTCCACATCTGTCACCCATTGCACACTGACCTTATGTTATTTACAAGGCTGGTAACATACACCGGGTTAAGAGTCTGCTTTGTGTAAAATGCTTACTTTATCAATATGTTTAGATTCACTTTCCTCAGCCTCATCTACTTGTTAAGGAAATAAATACTTATTCAGATTCTGTGTTACCTTTTTAACTTAGGTATAAACGTTAGCATTTGCTTCCTATAAAACTGGTAACCAGGTGAGATGTTATAGCTGCAGCTGGGAGAACGGTACAGAGCTGAAAGAAAAGAGTGTAAGGCGTAAGAGGAACTGAAGGAAATTCATGCAGAGAAGAAATGAGGGAATCATAATATCTGTGGATAGGAAGGGACAGCTTTCAGCCACAGGAGTAACTATGGGGACTGACAGTGTTAGAAAGAGATTTCTTTGAAAAAAGGCAGCCCGCCCCACCTTTTGCCCCCCCAATCAAATGTACCTGGAGAGATTTTAGAAGCTCCTACTGTAGTTCTGTGGCTATAAAGAAGGATATTTAACTGTGCAATGCACCGATGTTGGGCTCACATGCAGAAAAGATTCTTGACTGTTAGCAATGCTTTAACCTAGCAAAGACAGGTTAAATCATAAGCAAAATCACAAGATTACCAGATATCTGAAGCACAGACTTAAACTTACTGAGGTCTGAAATAAGGTGTAGCTGTTTTTAACTATGYGAGTGTTTAACCACTGAAACAACACACCAAGGGATGTGGTGAATTAATTGTTTCTCAAAATCTTTAACCCAAGATCATATCAATTTCTAAGATGTACAGTACTGCAGTAAAGTCATGGTAAAGTCATAGCCATACCACAAGATTGAATGTAGCAAATCGGACTCCTGCTAATCTCAATATTTGCAGGATCCTGTCATGTAACTCCATGTTGGAAAGCAAAGGCTGCTTGTGGAGATCTAAACAGAACTGCAGTGGGTGCTTGGAAGGCATTTTGATTCCCAGTGCAATTCCCTGTGCAACTCACCCTCCATCACTGTCCTCCCACCCTCAGCCTCTGTGTTGCATATCCTCCCTCCCATCTGCACAGGCTTGGACACAAGAAATGATGGTGCCAAGCACCCAGGGGAAAGATGAGAGGCAGATCCCAAGACAGCAGCATTATCCCATCTACATAACTCTTGATAACTGGTCCATTGCTGCCACTGCTGATTTCGCCTTTGTCTCTCTCCTGGTTCCTTTCTCCTCACTCCCAGCAGCCAAATCGGGCCAGAAAGCAGCCTGCCTGCCCACCCATCTGCCTGTATTACACACTCACCTCTGACTTAGAGGCTGCATCTTGCCTCAGAAGAACCTGGGATAGGGCCTAGGGGTGGGGAAAGAAGCTGGGGTCCTCCCAGCTCCCACACTTAGTACCCCACTTCAAAGGATACCCCAGTCTGAGCAAGGTGCCCCATACTGAAGTCCTGCATGTAACTAATACTCTGCCTCATGACGCTTCAGGCACTTAATGAGGACATGAGCCTTTCAGAGTGAAGTATGCCTCTGAAGGGATGGCAGGATGCTACACTTGCACAGGTGTAGCTAGACATTTGAACAGTCTCCTTGCTCATCCCTTGTGCCGACTTTGCAGCCTGGTTTCTGTTCAGACATGGCAGACAAGATCAGAGGGTCCCAGGCAAGTGCTGGGCTGCTGCGTCTGCCCAACACAGAGTTCTTGTTTGCTCAGGTGACCACAGGTAGGGTAGCATGCCTTGTATATCTGCTGTAGCGTCAGCGTTGTCCTCTGATGGAAAGTCCTTGTGCTACAAGGAAGGTCCCTGTGCTACAAGCCAGGATGGTGCGAGGTGGGGTTGCACGTTGGTGGAAAGAGCTTTGCCTCTTTGGCGTGGGGGTGGCTCTGGGCCCACAAGATGGCACTAACGGACAGCTTTTCACACTGAATTTGCCACGCTTGCAGGCCTCTTGGTCATTTGTTCTCTGCACGTCCCTTTTGTTTTTTTCTTTTTTTTCCCCCATGTTTAATTTTTTTCATCTTCGTGCACAGCGCTGCTGCAGATGTGGCAGAAGCAACACCTTTCCTTTGGAAGTTATTACCAGGCCAGTTCCAGCTGTGGCAGATACAGAAAATGTTGTGACCGAGATGATGATATGAAACCCACAAATTAAAGCAGATACATTATGTCAGCAGATCCACAACTCTGTGTCGACTACCCTGGACAACAGTCAGTTTTACAGCTGCAGCTCAGTGTCTTCTCCAAAATAAGTGTGGCTGCAGTGGCTTCCAACATTGCTGAGGGTAGTGCACGAAGAAGAAATACAGTTGATCTTTCACATTTAGACTTCTGAATTCCTATAAGCAGGAATTACATCGACAGCCTTACAGACTCTGTGAAGGAGGCAGAACCAGAGCATCTTTGTAACATATTTTATCTACCCCATCTTGCCTGGCCTATGCCATACTTACATATATATATCCTGTTCAGCAGACCAAAAGCAGGAGAGATTCTTAGCTTCCAGCTGAGAAATTATTTGATTTTATTTCATTTGATTTGAATTTGACTCCAGTGAAACTTTTCCCTTTGGTAGCACTTTGAGCACACATCAAGTACCTGACTCCACCTTGTCAGACACTTACCAGATGTGCATTCTGGTGGCAGATGGGTCAGACTGCCCCACTGTCCCAAGTGTGGATGGATGCTGTCTCATGGAGAGCGTTGGGTTACCAATTCTTACTTTTTACAAGCTGAAATCTTCTCTTATCATATCACAGAGCTGCATGTGTGGGTTTACCATTAGTACATTGCTTAGTGAGTATAAAAAGGATGGAAAATACTACAAACAGTGGTGGGCTTTTTTGCAAGAAACTGCCCCATGGATGGTTTCCTAAAAAGTATCCTGAGTGCCAGATGTAAACAAAACTATATAATCTTCTTTTTTGGTTAATGAGAGCTGCCCCTGCATTCTTGGCAACATCTAAACAACCATAGCTAATTGCTTAATAGATGAATGACTGCGAACGCTCACTGGTGTATCAGGGTAACATTGGAGCTCAAGTTGGGTGTTCAGGCTATTTTCTAGTTATGTTTCATTGACCTTGGCAATTCTCCTAGTTTCCTAGTTTCCAAACTTTCTTTTATGAAGAAGGTCAAGGCAAACTCCCAGACTATCTCTAAACTGCAGGAGCAGATTCCTACATCTGTGCATAAGCTGAGGGCAACGACATTACATGTGCCTGCTGCTGTCTGCATGAACAGATTCACTTGAGGGACTGGAGAGAGTCTGAGACAATAAAACAAAATTTGTATTTTAAATCTTTTTTGGACAGTTTGGTTTTCAGTTCTGCTTTCAGTCAGGTTTACAAAGACACTGCATTTCAGACTGAAACATTTCCTGTAATATTCCATTAGACAATGTGATTAAGGCCTCACATGTATTACAGAAGACCTGGAAAACTGCACAGTCAGTGCACCATGTAGAGAAATCCCTTGTTGATAGTGACAGCAGAGGGMGTTTGCCAAAATGCATCGTTTTCTTGGGTTTTTTAGGTCCAGCAGAGCTCCCTGTGAGTTACCAACTAGCCTCCTGCAAGTGGCACTTCACAGGCAGTTACTATCTACCGGTGTAAGGACCTCTGCTGAAATCTACTACTGTTTTAGAGCCTTATTTCATCCAACTTCTAGTTGTCTTACCTGATGACATGCTGTGAATTTCATGAGGTGTATTTTGGACCAAAAACTGGCAGCAGTACCTATGAACTCACCATTGGTTTATTCAGAAGAGGCCTAGACCTCTAACACCAGGGTAAAGTACATCACCAGCAACACAGTGCCTATCTTATAATATGGCTGTCTTATCATGTCTTTTGTTATATCACCTTCACCAGGAGATTTCAAAGGGATCAGTAGAAGTACCATTATCCCCATTGTATCTGCAGGTAGAGCAGAGCACGCAGGAGGTACAGTCAGATGTCCGTGGACTCAATGGCAGGTGAGGAGAATGCCAGCATCCTGAGCCTGTCCTGCTGCCAGCAGCCAGGCCCACCTTGTGCCGGTCCAGCTTCCTGCTGTTTCTGAGGCATCAAAAGAAATAAGTAAAATAATTAGCAGAATCCAATCCATGCATTGAAAGTGCCCAAAAGAGAAGAAAGCAATGCTCTGCTGACACATACAGCACACCTGGAGGCAGCACAAGCTTTTCATATTCCTCAACAGCATACCTCAGATTTGAAATGTGGGATGCGCTGGTGCGGAAGGGCAGTCCTGAAGCAGAGGACACCTTTTTGCCTGAGCAGAGTATTTCTTTTGCTTTTTTCTAGTGAAGGAAGTTATATCTAATTATGACAGTCGGGAGCTTCAAGCCAGGCAGCCTCGGTGCTGGCCATACATTTTAAAATACCACTCTCCCAAGGCAATATAGTGCCTAAGAGGCACCAGCCACCTTGTTAGGAAGTTGCACATTGAACAGTCAGTGTTGATACAATGGATTATAAGGTGAATTACAGTGCAACCAGGCTGTATTAGCAAGATGCCATCAAACTGCACGCAGAGTGTAAACTGATGGATGGAAAAGTAAATTCCTTATTTGACATTCCAGAAACACATAACCTGAGCCAAGAGTTCAAGAACCACAATGAAATAAAAAGACAGACAGCTGCTTGTTTGTCATGATATCTCTGTGTAGAATTAGAGGCATTAATTACATATGCGGAATATTAATGACAGTTTAAAGTGGAATGTAGCTAATCATTACGGTACTATCTCCAAGCAGAGCGCTGGTGAAGCCATATAATATTTTCTTTCAGAGGAAATGAAAACTCAGCAAATCTATTTGGAGTACTAGCAGTGTGTAGTAGTCTGAGGGTCTAGGTTGACTTTTCCGCCTCATTAAAGCAGAATTCAATTACAATTAGAAGACACAATTCTTTACAGATTTGGCTAAGCCCATTAGTCTTGTTGAGATCTCGAAAGCACAGGAGATGGCTTAAAAATCATGAGATTGGCTTAAAAATAATAATATTTTAATGATTTGATTTGCTTTCTCATTTTTAACCTTCTTGATTTCAGGTTTCCAGTCTGCACCTGGCAACGTTAAGGCTAACACTCTTTTCAAAAACAGAATCAGACTGGGAGATCTGAGGTTGTTGGAAAAGCAGCACGTTTGGAGAGATGCAGAATAGTGAGGAAAACTCCATCTTCTGTACAAGCAGCAACATGCTTCGTCATGGAGGCAAACCCATCCACTACAAGTGGTTAGCGACTTGCAGACAGAGACAAAGGAAAAAAGATGCAGCAACGAGATAGTCTCTGGCCATTGGCAGTCTGTGCAATCACATGAGCAGCCACATTTTCACCCAGCTCCTACTGTTCTCGGTTTCCTCTTGGCTGGTTTTAGGCAACTGGATTACTTTGGACCTCTGAGGTCTGCTGAGCCTGTCAGTCTTCATAGACTAAGGCAAAGGATTTAGATGGCATTTCAGCATGCTGGGCCAAAATCCAGAGAGTCTAGTTGTCCCTTCCACTGGTTTAGCAGTCCACAGTATTTAAACCAGATGAGAATCAGGTTTAAACGTATCAAAAGGCCTTGGAAGGTCTGAGCATCTCACTAAGAGCAATCCTGCAGGAAAACTGCAGTTTTCACTTGGTGTCACTGTGAGATTATGCTGTGTCCTGTGAAAAGCACACTGGAAACGGAAAGTGCTGTGTTGGCTACAGAGCATCAGGGCCCTGRGTGCACATATCCCTCTCCCGTGGATTTGGCTGCCTGGGCTCAGGGCCAGGTTCGATAAACAGCTGTCTGGCCTTGAAAATGTTGTGAAGAAAGAGCTGTTTGAGAAGCCAAAAGAAGGCTCAGTAGGGGCTCTCCTCCTTTGCTTGAGAGCTGCATTTAAGCTGAGTTGGACCCTGTCTGAGCTGTGCTGCGTCCGTGCCCTGCCTGGCCATGTATCTTGTTGATCCAGACCCTCACCCTGACCTGTGGACTGACTTCGTGACATCACCTCAGACCTTGCTTATCACTATGGCCTTGTCTGGCAATCACTGGACTGTGTCTGACCTGGTTACTGCCACCAAACTGCTCACCTTGGTTGGCTGCTGCAGGACTGTGCCCTTGTCAGCGAGGTATCTGCCTGGTCCACCTTGTTATGCTCAGCATCCTGCTCCCTTTCCCTTGCGAAGCAGCTTGCCCTTGCTGTCTCACTGACACAAAGGCAGCCGAGGTGCAAGTTGTTAAATTTTTCAGTCCTAAAGAATGAATGACACTACCACATCCTGGGAAGTGTAGTGAAACACAATCTCAAATGGAATTACTTGAAAATAGTATCTAATAGGTCCTTTGGAGTATTGTTTGGCATATGGGAAGCATTTAATTCTCTCTCTGATCTCTGCACAAAAAAAGCCACCTCTTACGTACCTCTTGTCTACAGAGGGAAGTTCTCTTATTATGTGCTAAACTGTGAATTTAAACCAATGTTGTTACACCAGTATTCCCCTCTCCTCATGTGAGTTCTTATTCCTCGTGGGTCTCTGCCAAATCCACACATACTCTGGAATAAGAATTACACAAGTATAGTTGTCAGTTGTATAAGTGGTAGTAGTTCGTTATCTGGACTAAGCAAAGAGACGTTTTAATGAATCAGCTCTGCAGAATTTGGACTGTTGCAGGCTGCAAGTAACTGGAAACATAAGTCTTTCTGCTTTCTGTATTGATTTCTCTGAGATACAGCATGCTTTAATTTCCAGTGTGTGTCAGTCGGTTTGATTTCTTCTCATGTTTTGGAGTCCCCGGGTAGCTGTAATTCACCCCTTGGCTTGCCCTCTGACACGGTGAGGACAGCAGCACATAATCAATGCAGGCTTGCTCCTATTAATCTTGTTCAGTAAGGGCCTGATCCTCTTTCTGTGAAGGGCAAGAGGACAGGTCACACTGACTTCAGTGTAGGCAGGAGAGTGCCCCAAACGCTAATGGCTTCAGCAGCAGGTGTTCCAGGGAACCCACATCAATCTTCCCTTTTGTTGAGATTAAGACTTTTGCCGCCCTGTGCTGGGCTGGAAGTCAAGTACCCATGCAACCTGACTCTCCAGCATTAGGTGTGAAAGGTGTTGCCACGCAAAGCTCTCCATTCATTTTAATTGCAAGAAAAATTAACAACTAGCCCACTTGAAAAATGAACACCTTTAAAAGTGCTCACAATTACCTTAAGCTCCTATATTTAATGATCTTCCGAGACTCGGAGGAAGAAGCACTATATACTGTGAGGAAGGTGAATGTCTTACTTTCCAGTGGCAAAAATCTCCCTTTCTTATGTTTCTTAGGCCTGGAACCAGGTACAGATGTGGGTTTTGGGTCAGAGAAATGACCATTTCCTCAGCCTGAGACGTGGGCCAGAGTCATTTGGAAGCAGAGGAGCCCTCATTTCAGAGTCTCAGTCTGCCAAGACTGCGAACTACCTGCACTGGGACTGGACATGAACATAAGCCTTTGTACTACCGTGTCATAGTTAATTTTTTAACAACAGATGTTCAAAGATATTCAGAGGCCTGGAATGCTGCAGTACTTCCTGAGAAGGTAGATTAAGCTCCAGTCCTACGGGGATTTCGGTCTGTAAGACTTAATTTTGTGTTGTGTAAAACTCATGTAAGTTCTTCTAGGCACAGGTTTGTACAGAGGACACCCATGGAGTGGGCTAAATGCAGTCCAGCTAGTCAGGAGCTCAAGAAATACACAAGTTAAATGATTACACAACCAAACATGTCATTTATTGCATGTAGATGTCCAAACAGTTAGGGGCATATATATGTGCATAACTCAATCATTCAATGTCTAGCGTTTAAAGTTTTTATATATTTGCATCATTTATGTTGCATAATGCAGAACATACACATGCACATAAAAGTTTATATACACAAATGGGCACCAATATAGTAAATATTTAGATTTTCTGTATAGATTGAAATAAAAGGAGAGAAAGGCAGGGGCTATTTGAACTCCTTCTACTCCTTTAATAAGATATATGATTGTTGCTGTTCAATTGGTGATCTAAGTGGTTCAGCAGATGAGCTGTATCTCATGAAAATACTTTTCATATCATGTTGCCCTTTGAAAATGAGTCTATTTTAAAATTTTTGTATGATTTATGCCTGTTTGACAGGATCCATTTTTAATTTCAAGGTAGTGAGAGGTGTGAGTGGCTGTAGAGACATAGCAATTTGCTTACAGTTATTCATTACAACTTCTAGTAGTACTCAGAGCTGTTATTGTTTTTTAATTGTTTTGAGGGCTTTGCATTATAAACCAGAAAGAGTTAAGCAACTGAACTTTATTTTTGTAACTGTACTGTTGCTAATACTTGATAATAGATGTTTTAATAAATGTTTTGTAGAGCAGTTTGAAATAAAGAGATATGCAATTAGATATTTGCCTAGAAGTGGAAGAGTGCGCTACTTTGTATTGGTTGGACATAATTTTACTTACTTACATTACTGCAAATGCAGGATAGAAGGGATCTTCTTAGTGAATACATATAAAGGAACCACATACATACATAGACTTTACACACACACTCATATCATCTTGTAGATAAAATATCTGAACAAAATTTGTGTTTTCGTATTTATTTCCTGATTCAAACATAGGTAAATATTTAAACTCTTTCCAATGACTTAATGTCCCATTGGGAAATCCAGTTTAATTCCTGTTCCCCTAGACCCTGCGTCACCCTGAAGTGACTCCGGTTGCCCACCTCTGCAGGGACACGTCTCACCCCATCCCAGGTTTGCCGGAGGTGGGAAGCTGTCTGTGAGGTTTAATGGTCTGAGGGGTGCTGAGACATGCTGTGTTGGGGACAAGGTGAGCTGAACCCCAAAATGCCTCCTAATGACTTTTGTTCAGACACTAGAAGTTAAAATAGAAGTGGGAGTTTGCTCCAGTTAATTGTTTTGTAAGCACCAAAATATTAGTCCAGGGCATGTTTTGGGAAAAAATACATGGGGTGGTAAATATCCTGTTGTGCTTCATGCATCTGCCTGTGAAGGTAAAGTCCCCCCCACCCCGAGCTGCCATGTGGCAGCTGCAGAAGTGGAAGTGGGGAAGGACACTGAGGTCCCCAGCAGCACTGTCAGGGCTCCCAGGGCAGCCTGGTGCCTCAGTCCCTGCAGGTTAGGGTGCACGGGTACAGGCATTTTTCAGTGGTTTTCTTCTGTGTCAGCAGCTGTGACTGTCTTTTCATGTTGCAACCAACTCTCATGACAGGTATTGCAGAAACTGCCAGGCTGGGCTGCATCAGTTTCTTGTTTCCAGCAATGGTCCATGCCAAGAGCTTGGGGAAAGGTGCAAGAAAAGCTGGCAGTGGTTGATGGTGAGGATAACCTGCCTCTCGTGGGCATCTCTTCTTCGGTGCGGTTTGGTAGCTGCGGCATTGCAGGAGGGTTGAAGTTCTCTCCCAGTCCTGGAGGAGTTACAAGTATTTCATCAGAGTATTTCATAAAGAGGCAGGCAAAGGCTTCATATACTGCTTTGATCATGATCTGAATACTCCCAGTTAATTAATTCTCTCGTTATGACTAGTCTGGCCTAGGAGTCACAAAATTGGCATTTCAAATTCCAAAAGGCAGTGTTGCTTGGTCTGCTCCATTTAGGGACAAGCACACTATGAAGTCTGTATTCGAACCCACCTCCCTCGTACTCCATGAGACTGAGGGGTATTAAAAACTGGTGTTTGCATTTGATCCTCTCTTCAGCTTAATGTCACCATGAAGCACTCTTTTGGATGGGGGTATTTATTGCTGCTTGTTTTTCACCCTTTTTCTCTCTTGCCCTGTACTGACACATGTCGTGCTCCTAATACCTTGCAAATATACTCACTAGGTAACAGAGAAACAATGCAGGCTCTTGCCAGTTGTCAACCATATGATCAAAGAGCACAGCACTGTATGTCCCAGGTCAGTGATGAATTTACATCCAGTCTTGTCTAGCACTTTGTTACTCTGGATATTAAAGAGAGTATTTAGATGTGGAAAACTGGAACCAGAGAGTCTTTGCCACAAACTTATGAGCTTAAGTCCTTTACAGGTTGCTGCAGAGATCATTACTTTTTTTCCTGAGCCAGGTAGAAGCAATGTCACCTTCACCACTTTACCCTGCATGTGACTTCAGTTGATCTTGACCCACAGCCAAGATGCTGAGTGCTAGCTTTATGATTCAAGCTCTGGCATGCTGAAGATGGGAACAAAAATGTAAGACTTCAGATTACACTTTGGCAAGGTCTGTAAAATTCAACACTAAACCCCTTTAAATCCTTTTGGTTAAAGCTTCATTTTTTTAAAGGTTAATGATCATTTGATCATYAGAATGAGTTGCTGCTGCAAATAAGGAGCATAAATTAGATCACAGTAGAGCTAATAATTTTTCTTTCATGCTCTTTGTATGCAATTTAAGCTTTAGCTTTAAAAGATTGTTTTACTCACATGGACAGAAGACTTGCTCTGCTTTCCTCTTTAGGAAAAGAGTTGAGATGCCAGCTACTTGACAACTCCTGCTTGTAGTGAGTTGAGAGCTCCATTACAAGCCGTTGTCCAGTGACCTGGACATGGTTTTAATGTATTTCCAGTATATAGGACAGATAGGATGCAAACAGTGCTCCCTAATTTTGCTAAAGCTTTATTTCAGAGGTTTGGGGACACAAATATCTATGGGAAGGAAAGATTCCCCTTTTGGTATAAAGCAATTGTCACAGTGTTATAACTGTGTCCATGAGGTCATATCTATGGCATTTCTATAAGGAACCTTAGGCTAAAGTGTGCTCAGCTCACTGTACTGTTAACATTATTCCTAACAGCTTTCCCCCCATCCTTTTCCCTCCTCTCTGGTCATCTCCCATGCTTTGACCTTTTCCAGTCCCATGTCCCCATCCCCCAACACTTGCTAAAGTTGTCTCTCTGCAGTCCTCCCAAAGGCTCCTAGTCTCACTGTCTACCAGCCTTCAGTGGTATCGGTTCATGTTTGACATTGGATGGACCTAGACAAAGTTTTAGCGTGCCTCTTATCCAGGACAACTCAGTGTTCAGTGTACTAGCAATGCTAACAGATCAGCTTTTCACTTTTCCAGTAACTGCATCACATATCTGTGTGTAAGTTATACCTCATCTGTTTCCTCTTGCTAGACATGCATGTTTTATAGCTTTGTATAGAAATTTTTCAGCAATAAAAATAGAAACACTGATGTCAGTTCTTGATAAGTAACTCATATCAAATCACATCCCACTGGTAATCTGGCATAGCTCTTTCTTACAAAAGTATTATGTGAATGGATGCCCAAAATAACATTTGGTGTTATTAGGAGTATCAAGGTCTCATCTGTAATAACAATAACTACTGAAAATCCTGCAGGAATAAAACAGATGATGGTTCTTATATAAAAAAACCTGTGAGTTTCTTTTTAATATCCTTGTGTGACACGACTTATTGAGATTATTCCAACCTCATCATTAAATGTCACCAGTGATAACATAAACTTCAGAAAAACTAATCTTCATGAAGGTTTTCAGGTCTTTTCTCCAGTTATAAAAATTATATAAAAGTCATTTCACAAATGCTGAGATAAAGTAAAAATTGCATTACTTACTTACTTACTTTCACAGTTCCTCTGTAAGTTTTCCCTGAAACCATTACCTCTGCCACTTAAAAGTCAGCATTTACCACTATCGTACCAGATATGTTAGCACGGAAGATTCAATTTAGTTGCTAGGAAAAATTTTGGGAGTGTGAGGGCAATGAAGCAATGCAGTACATCTCTAGGGAGGGTACACATTCTTCAGCCCTAGAGGTGTTTGTGGTCAGGTTAGGAAAAAAAAGAGGAATCATACTAGGATAGGTGATCCTGCCTTAACATAGGGGCTGCATGAAACAATCTTTTGAGATTTCTTCTAGCCCTATTTTCTCATAATTTTATGTTATAGCATTTCCTATTGTAAATTTTTTATAGGAGTAATAAGTAATAGTAAGTAATAATTGCAGGATGGGAGCTGTCAATAACCATTGAAACCTCTAGGTACAAGAGAAATAGTGTCAAAATGTATGAATAGATACCAGTGTAGCTGACTTAATTGAAATTAAATTAAATCCAGCCAAAGGAAGCTGAATTAAAATTCTGAGGAGACCATTAGAAACTAAGTGGTGCTTTTGCTCACATCTAAACACCCATTGACATATATGTACATATATACATACAACATATGTACATACAGATAGGGATCTTTATTTGGGCTSGATGTAAGGGCATAATTATATGAACATAGGTCCTGTGAGTCACCTTTGAGACTAACTTGACCATCACATCATAGGCTGGAGAAATGAATATTTGGGTAATGTTGGCTCTGTCCTCAAAATACGCTAAGGCCCTGCTCTACTTAGCTGTGCAATACATGTAAGAGAAGGCTCTGTTAAGTCTGGCAGGGCTCTAACTGCTTAGGCACAGTTGGGAGTCAGCTGGGGATGAAGGCTCAGTCATTTGGGAAGGCATTGCTAGGCTGAAGGTAAGAAAGCAACCTGATCCTACTTGATTTTGACAATTTAATTTCCATCATTGGTCTCTGGAAGTGATGCTGTGCTGAGAATGAGGGATTCTGCTGCTCAGAAATTATTAAGTAAGCCTTGGTAGAGAGGGGAAATGCAACATACCTGTGTGGTTCACAATTCTTTCTTAATCGAGTGCTTGCAAGATTTCCTAGAAGGGGGAAAAACTGCACGTTTTTGCCAACTTACTATTGTTTTGGCTTCATTCCCAATTTCTGCAATAAAATCTCCATCCAGGGAGAATTATTCAGTGTTCACCACAGCCTCTAGCCTGAACTGTCGCTCTCAATTTTGATTAAGTCGCAAGTCCTGCTGTAAAACCGCTAAGCAAAGAAGCCAATTGTATGTTCACACCAGAGCAGAGAGCATGAACTTTCCTTCACGTATCGTTACATACGTTACAGCTGTGACAGCTACTCACACTGTGGTTCTGCATTAAATATAAGACAGAGGGCACTATCCTGCAAACAGTTGCTCTAGTCAACATACTCATTCCCATGGAGAGTCATTAAAGCTGATTTTGCGCGGGATTGTCCGCGAGGAAGTAAAACTGGCGCTTGAAGCAACCCAGGTGGAAATGCTTCCAAGAGGACTCATTCTCAGAGCTTTCTGCAGCTCTGCACAGTGCTCACAGAAGTAACTGCATAAATTTTGCAGTGCTAGCAGGGATTAAATTCTCTGTGCCAGACACAGCCAATTTTAGAACCTTATCCTTTGATTTCTTTTCTTTCTTTTTTTTTTTTTTTAATCATAAAGGGCAAAGAAATTGATAGGCAGCGGTTAGGCACAGAACTATGCCTAATCAGGCAGTCTCTATGTATTAGATTTCTGTATACAAATTCATAAGCAATGATGACATTTCAAGGGGTTTTCTAGAATTTCCGTAACCTTTCTGTCTGGATCTGCTGTGTATGCTAACGGAGGCATGAGTGCATGCACTATAACACCAGCATGGCTGTTCTCCTGAAATTTTGCCCATGGTCCCATCCGTCTAGCCATTAGAGGTATCCAGAAATCCTAGAGAAATATATAAAGCTCTCAGAATCTATCTGAGAAAAATTATTAGAGCAAATAGGTTGTGTCAGAGAAACCGTAGATATACGAGAAGCTCCGTTGTTGAGGAAGTCTTATTAAAATGTATTGGATCTTGATCATGCATGTACAATTACCTTGCATTGCTAGTAGGGAGAGAGCAAAGCAGAGCACAGCAGAGAGAATGGCAGCCTCCCGGTGGCCTGCTGTCTGCATTGCTTTGTGTGAGGCATGAAGCTGTACCACAGCAAATAGATAAAGCTTTGTTTGAGGAGAGTGGGGAGGGGGAAATTAGCCGGCCCATGGGTGAGCTATGGCSGCAGCTGAGGCCAGAACATTCCTTTTCAATTGAATTTTCCTGGCATGCAGCTTCTAATGTGTTCTCCCCTAGAACTGCAAGAAAAATCAAAGTGGTTTTAATATCTTCCAACATGAAAAAAGAGGAGGCATTACCATGCCATTCCATTGCTTTATTGGCTTATGGAAAGAAAGCAAGAAGAATTTCTTTTGATCCCACACAAGAAGAACCATGTCTGTTTCTCATTTTGAATTCAAAACCCATGCACAAGGAAAAGGAAACTAAACTTGCCGTAGCTCTGTCCAAGCACATGTAGGGGCACATACATAATGCCTGATTTCACCAAGAAATGCTTCCCACCGAGCCCATCCCATACAGAGTGGAGTGGAGGTGGTCTGTTCTGATATAGTTTTGAGTCACTTCAGTAATGCCATGGGTTTATCGCAATAAAAAGTTTGGTGTGAACATTGTACCCCATGGGAGTAATTCATTAGTAAATTACACACTGATTTCATCTCTTGAGACACTGAATATTCAGTTTCTCTTTCTTTTGAGTTCTTCTAAGTGTGCTCCTTCAATGTAGCTCATCTGAACAGCCTGTATTCAGCATCTCAAACAAGCCAGTAAGCATGAAGGTGTGTGTTTATGTGCAAGAGCATGTGTGAGAGAGGGAAAATAGGAGACAGAGAAGGGAAGGGAGAAAGAGARAGAGAAAGAGAAAAGGAGAGAGAAAGAGAGAAAAGGAGAAGGGGAGAGAGGGAAGGGGTGAAAGAGAGAGAAATAGAGAGCAAGGAAGGAAGGGGGGGGRGAGAGAGAGAGAGGTCAAAATGTCAAGTGGGAGAGTCTGCTGTCTTTTACTATGTCTATCCTGTGTTTATTTTCTGAATTATGTTGAGCAAAACCCATTTTGCCTTACTGTAAAGAAAGCACCTGGGTAAAAGGATACCCTTTAAAGAAGTACAAGGACTTTCTGTAAGGACACAATATGCATGTGAAATGCTTGCTCGTCACTTTATTGAATTCTTATCCAGGCATTATTTAAACTGTTTCCATATGGCACAGGTCTTTTTTATAAAAACCCACCCACTCAGATACCATATTAAAAAAGGCTATCAGATTTCTTTGGCATTGTCTGATTCACAAATCCCTCTTGGCTTTAAGCCAAAAGGTTTGTCTGCTCTATCCATCTAAAAATAGATGCTCCTCTCAGGTTTTGCTAATATTTTACCTGGAACTGAAGTCAGGCTGCCAGAGCTAGAGTTAGCCGTCTCTCTCTAGTCTTTTTAAGGATCGCAACTTTTCTGTTCTTTCACTTTGCCTCTTTTCCAACTTTTGACATTTACAGAAACTTAAGCATTCTTCTGAACATGTGTAGAAGTGTCAGGGTTGCTAGAATAATTGTTTGCTACCACCTCTTTAATAAGAGCTTTGGCTTCTTTTTTTCATTATTGTATCCTTGTAAGATTCAGAGTTGACAAATTCTAAATCTCTTGTTGCTGTTATCCTCTTGCATCAGTGCTGTGCTGTGCTGTCCTCCTCTACAGATCAGCAAAAAGCTTGTCCTATTTCCCAGCTCCTGTGTAATGTAAGAGTTTCCATCTTTTTTCTCTCTTTCTCTTTTTTTGATGAAACTGGACTAGAATGTAACTTTTGGGCACAGCTCTGAGGAACAGGTGGTGGATAAGCTGGGCTAGGACAGGAGTGAGCTGGCAGTCTGAGTTCGAGGCAAACCTCTGAGCAGGAGGATCCTTCTTGCATCATCCTTGCTTCCAGGACTTACGGAGAAGAGGGGAGTAATTTGTTACTAATCTTCTTTCTCACGCTAGCTTAGCCACTCTGCATGGCAGATAGTGGTGAGGGGACGGAGCCAACCATTGCCTGTCTCTTACTCACCAGCTCCAAGTTGGCCCTATTGATGCCTGCTATCTGAATCCACGGACCCAACTGCCCCTGCTGGGTGGAAAAGGTTTCTCATTTCTCTGTGCAGACATTTAATAGACAGTAAGAGAAGTGTCTAGTTTAGATAAGTGCCAAAGCTGCAGTGATTATTCAAATCTTGTCAGAGCCTCTTGGCTGGAGTTATCATGAAACCTCTCATGAAATATTCCATCTTGCGGTTTTGGCATGGTATGTGCATACAGCTTCTAGGAGGGAGTATAGAAACAGCTAGCCTTCCTCCAGAGCTCTGGCCATAGCCAGCAGTGGAGAATACAGGGATAAATAAAAAGTAAAAAGACCTTTAAAACAGAATGCAGGAAAGCCAAGGGTTGTTGCAAAAGTTTGCACCCATTCCTATTTTATCTGACTTCAGATTTATCCCCTCTGATTTCTCCACTTCCAAGAGCACAGTGGCTACTGTGCAAAGTAGCCCTTGCCTAGGGCTGCCCAGACAGCAAGTGTCTCCTGTCTTGCAATTCCAGGGATAGTATGAAGACTTCCATCATGCCATCACCTTGACATCATCAGGAGCGACAACTGCTTGTTTTCCTTGTGATATATTACTCCGAAACAACATAAATGTCAACTGGCTGCCTGCACATATTACACTGGGAGAAAATAGCATTGCTCTGAACCTCTGACTTAGTTTGTGGGCAAACTGAAATGCTTATATCTTTAAAAAAATTAAACAGAAGTAGAATATTGCAACGCAAGGAATAGTTAAAATCAAATTTGCTTCTTATTTCTTGTGCCACCTCCCCTTTCACACTGTTAGGACGACTTTCCATACATTCTTACCTCCTGGTCCCAGCCAGTTTCACCTCGCTTGTGCTGGTCCTGGCCTTTGGCATCAAGCTGTATTCATTTGTCTCAGACCTCTGTCTGTTTAGTGATAAAATGATCCTAAACAAAAAATTAAAAAAATGTTGTTACCTCCCTCACTGCAACGGGTGTCTTGACACCCTGTTTGGTTTTGAGGAAAATGGTTTATTAAAAAAGTGAGAGCCAGTCTCTGTATTATCATCAAACTTCAGAAAGGGAACCCAGGGCTTGGCTTGAATGACGGGATTCTCCTTGGCAGAAAAATGTATAAAATCATTGAAATTAAATAGGAATCTTTGTATGCTCCAGCAAAAACTTGTTACATTGCTGTAATGCCTTTGACAATTTTGTAAAAGATGAGTTCTTTTTACAGAAAGATGTGTTTGATCTAGCATCATTATCTTAGTTTGAAATCACATAAATAATTGCATATGATAAATCCAGTTAATTTTAAAAATTAGGAAAACACAAGCTTTAAAAGTTGTGTCTTAAACAGGCGTAATCTGTCTTCTAGCTCTGACAGTACACCTATCTCTTTTTTCTGGCTGGGATGGTGGAAATAGATTCGCGACTGTTCTCGGGACAGTTCAGAAACGGTAGATTAGATCTGAACTACCGGATATTCAGAGATTAAGTCTGCCCTGTCATAGCTGCAGTTTTAAGAAAACTATTTCAAGGACTGATTGTAATATAGTCACAGTGTCATGGAGCTCTGTACAGCCTGCAAAGCCCCTCCAAATATCTATCCAACCTCTTGCGTGGATTTTGCAGCCTGTGCTGTATTCCTGGCTGCCACAGCTAAATCTGCTACCACTACCCAGTTTAAATACTGGGTAGGTATCCTTTAGACGGGTAGGCTTACATGGCAGGACCTACAGTGCACTCATCGCTGTAGTGCAAATTCTTGTATTTAAGTTAGTGGACCTATTCTTGCAAACCAAGCTATTCATATGCTTATATGTTCACTAGGTGCTGATATTATGCATGGGCCTCTTTTTAATAAATGGAGAGAGTCAGCACTTGGAGTGCAGTTTGCATGTACATACCTGTAAATTATATGCAGATGAAAAATTGTACTCACCACACATAAAAGAAAGATATTAAGGCTTCCAGGAATTATGCAGAAGGTAAGAAGTGTTGCCTGTTATTGTCCCCTTAAGAAGAAATGATAAATTAAAGGAAAAAATACTACACTCATGAAACACTCCCAATGCACAGTAAAAAGAAATTCAAGTAATAGCAAAAGATTAAGTTGTAAAGATGGCTACATTACACTATGCGTTATATTATGCTATATTATGTTTTGCAGTTCTACTATTATATTTTCTGTCTTAGTTGTTTTTCTCTTCACCCTGCAACAGGGCGTTAGCTTTTGTTTTGCGGTTACTGATCACTGTGCAATTGCTCAAAGTCGAGTAAGACTGCGGAATCGCGACCATAATGCATTGCAAGAGACTTAATTTTTTGTACTTTTCTTCTGATAACATGGAGGCTGTATTTACCAGAATAATTTAGTAAGTATAGTTTTATCATAATGCTTCAAAGTAACTACAAACCTCTGACAGCTGCAGCTGTTTTCAGACCCTGAAATGAAATGGAAGATGAGTCAGACTGACACTGTGCCAAGGGATACTGCCAGCGCAATACAACCTCYGTGATACCTCCAGTGAGGAAAGCAATGTCAGTGAAGAGGAGGTGTCTAGAAAGGTTGAGCCAAAATATGCCTCAGTGACAGATCTCAAGAAAGGAGCTACATCCCCTAGAAGGGAAGTTAGTAGATTTAAACCTGTTCATCTGGCTTTGACACTGTCAGCCTCATCAGTTGAATGGGCAGACCGTGTCTGCTGCACAGTGTTCACTGGAGAACGTACCTGAAGACGTGCAGGTCTGCTGGTAGCAGGATCAACGAGTTTGAAGGGCCCCACTGGCTCAAAGTTGTGTCCTCCAGCGCCTTCCTCCAGAAGCTTCACTGAGTATAACGTTGTAAAAGAGAAATGTAGGTAAACTGGGAAAATGAGACAAATGAACAGCATTAAAGTGGTGGGCTGCACATACAAGGTAGCAGATTCCAAGATGGAGATTTTTTACTTTAACAAAAAAGAGGAGGGAAAGTGTAAAAAGCGACAGCGATAGATTCCATCAATAACAGAACAGCATATAGGGAATTAAACCCGGGAAAATCTAAAGCCACAACCCTATAATCTTTGCTATGTAGAAAATACTAGAAAACTACAAGGTTTCGGAAAATTATTGCTCAGTTCTTAGCATTATGAGCTTTTATCAAATGGGATGTGCGACCTGCTAAGCAACTCAATTAATGTAATCCCAGATACATATGCCACTGTACAAAGGGCATCCCAGATAGGGATTCCTATAAATTTAGATATTAAGTTGATATTAAAGAGGGGAGAGAGCACATTTTGATCCCCCGATCACCTCCAGGAGGCACACTTTGCTCTTTGATATGCTTTCACTTGCTGAGTAAGTAGAATAGTACTTGGTGTGAGCTTGCTGGCTCCTGGTAGCACCATTTACTAAAGAGCAACAAAATAAAAGGCTAGTATTATTTACAGTGGATCTTTCCTCAGAAAGTTAGTCACTTTTTCCGTGCAAAACGCTAAGGGCAGGAAAGGTAATTCAGTGTCTAGGACAGGATTAGAAACCAGCTTTATAAGAATACAAGAACTCTCTGCATCCCATCAAGAGGCCATTTAGTCTGCGGTGTTTGCTAGTATGAGATCCTACAGATAGAGGGTTAAAATCTTGTTTAAGTCAATGTCTTTCTAACTGTGGGCAGCTGGATGTTCCTTTACATCTGGAAACACGATGGCCGATATACCCTCATTTTTTTTAGCTTGTGTAACTGTCGATGAAACTATTTAGACTTCTGAGAAATGGGCGGCTTCAGGGACAGCTTAATTTGTTCTGACAAAACCTTTTCTTCCTCTGCAAGAATCAAGAGCTGGCCGCTCTCGCCCTTCTTTCTGCAAGTGCTAGGAAAYGACACCCTTACCTGGAGGGCAGCAGAGTTTCTCCAGGGAATGATGGATTTTTGCATTTTCCTTGAATTCCCAGAGGCCTCTTCATACTTTCCCACCAGCACCTGCATTGAGGAATGCTGCTAGGTTCAGTGGGATAGGTACTTTGGGAGAAGCATACCTCTGTACAAATATGTTTGTTCATACACCAAACCTGTATGAATGAGTATGGCTAATCTAACATGTTGGTTGGCATCATTGTGGCTTACACTAGAGCTATTTCAGTTATTCAGTTATTCATATCATCCTCAGACTAAACATCCCTTTGTGTTTTAACCTTACTTTGTAACCCAAGAGAGGCTGAAGTTATCAATAAAATTACTCCACTCTCTGGTACTTTACATCGCTTTGAATCTTTTCACTGTTTCCTCCTCCTTCATCGTGCCAAATTGCATTTCATGTTCTTACTCTCCTAAGCCCTGAGGGTGCCGTAATCCAACCTTAACTTTCTTTGCTTGTATCTCTTTCATCCTACCTATCACAACATCCAAACATTTTCTTTCACAACTCCCTCTTTTTCTGAGGCCTCTTGTAGAAACAGAATTACCTCTTAGTTCTAGTTTATAACTCTTTCATCTTCTTGTTTGAATTCTTCCTTAAGTTCTTATTGTCCTGAAAACACTAACTCCCTCTGAATTAAGACTATGTGTCTGTCAGTAGCCTTCTTACAGACATCTGACTATCAGGACAAAGACTGTCTTATCCTGAGATTTATACAACTCCCAAATCAGGATAAAAGTTGACCTGTGTGGTGTGCCACAGACCTGCATGGCAACAGGGAGAAGATACACAGAATTTTAACTTTCTAATCCATTGTATAACTTGCTCAATTCCTGAGGATGCCATGTGTACTCCAGCTGGTGGACTTAGCAGCTTTGAGTGACCAGGAAGCCAGAGGTGGACTTCYGCCAGTTAAATAATTTTCATTATCACTGGCAAAGGAAAATGGAGATTTTCACCCATTTTCCTCAGTTCTTTAGGTATGAGAACTACAGCAGAGACTGGTTTGCTCAGGTGACAGTGGTAGAAGATGGGATTAGAAATTCTGGTCTGTGTATTCATTATTAAGCAGTATAAACTACATTGGCATACCTGCTCATTTTCAGTAAAATAAGACTAGGATTTTAAAAACTAGGAGCCTAAACTTGGGTTCTTAAGCCCATATTCGGATTACTGTGACTAACTTTAACAGCACCGCATAGACTGCAGCTCCCTGTGACAACTTAGGGCTCCTGAAAACTAGACTAAAATCTGAATATTGGGTCTGGTAGCCACCTTTAAATTCTGTCTTTTTTTATATTTTTTTAAACCAGGCACAAGCATATTCAGGAAATTGTGTGACATTCACTAATGTGACATTTATCCCTATTCATAATGTTTAATGCCAAGGAAAAACGATAGTGCTACACACAACCTACTGGCTGATCCTTTTGACATTGCAGAAATCTGATAGTTTGTTTTTTTCCCTCTATTTTTATAGTTCTCTGCAGCTTGATCCTTGGCAAAAGCACATGACAGACAATAATTGCAGAACACTAACAAAAGAAACAAGAGAGGTTGAGAGATTTGAGACAGGAGATAGGAGGGAGCAGGAATATGAAGGAGAGACTTAATAGCCTCTCCTGGAATATACTGGAAGTCCCTGGACACATTAGCCAGGTGGCTGCTGGTGAAACTAGCAGGACGGTTTAAGAAGTGGCCATTTTCAGGTAGTCCCAAATAGCAGACAGACAGAGGTTGTCATTGCAAAGCTTTATGCAACAGAACATGAGAGTGTCCCTGGTCCACTTCAGTGTGCAGTTAGCATCACTAGCTGAGATCAGTGCTGAAGCTATCCATAACTGCCAAAGGAGGGTGAGAAGAAACTAGCTGAGATGATAATAACTGCTTAAACTGCTAACCCATACCTGTGAGAAGGCAGCAGTAGAGGGAGTGTTGAGTACCGTCCAGCTGACTTGGCCAAAACGCCCGTAGGAATGATTCCCTGTGTGACTCACAAGGAAGAAGCATTGTGACTGACAGTCTGGGACCGTGGCTGGTTCCTGCTGGGCAGGGCAAGGGAGGCACTGCCACTGTCTGCCTGAGAAATTTGTTCAAAAAAGCATTTTCAACCATATAAATGATCATTTTACTTAGATACATTTCAAGCCACAGAACTTTTTTAAGTTTAGCACTTGGAATGAAAGAAAAAAGTTTGTCATGCTTGTTTAGGTGCCAGTAGATGGCACACAGTCTTCCTGCTTATGCAGTTCATATGCAGGGAAAAAGTCCTGTGGAAGCAATCCCACGAGGGTTACTGAACTGGTAATAAGAAAGCAGTGATGGCATAGTGCACAAATGCTGTTCAGTCCCATTTGGGCTTCTCCTATGTTTGTATTGTTATGCTTCCAGACTGCTAATACCTTAAGCCTCAGGCTCTAACTTGAGCAGGAAGGGTTTATTTTTGGAAGAAGAATTTTTCCCATAGACGAGTGCCTGCAATACCAACTTTTTTTTTTTTTTTAATAAACCATACAGTAAAACTTAGGCTAAACTTCAAAGATTTGGCCTAAAACATCATTGTACCACTGAGAAAGGAATAGTCAGAACCCAGACTGTAAAGTCTGTACTCAGATGCATTGCACTGCCAATGGCGTGTCCAGGAGGTGGCGGTGAAGAAGAGATTGAGCAGGGTGGCTCATGTATGCACAGATGAAAGACTTTGGATGATGTGCAATTCTGTGGGTGCACAGCCACTGCAAGGGTGAAAAGCCAAACTGGGCTGATCTGCTGTGGCCACTCAGGGAGAAGCTGCACAAGCCCTGGTACACATGAGGCAGCAGCGGGGAGGAGCCTTTTGGGGATCCAATGTATTGTTGTAGTTATGAGCCCAACAATCTCTCATAATCATTAATCTCTGAAAGATGCACTGGGTAGGGCTCTCTGGATATCTACACTGGAGCACTGACATGTGGGCTGGTCACCATTGAAATCCAAGATATGAGACACCTTATCATAAAATTCACTTCTGCATTGCCCTCTAAAAGCCATTTGATAAGGGTTCAGCTCCCTAAACGTGTGTGTAGTGCCATCAGAGGTGCCTGAAGTTACTTAGACAGCCATATGGAAGAGATGGATTTGACACCAGACTTACTGATGACCCACATGCTGTGCAGGGGCAACGGGAGGCCATGATGGATACCAGAGGGCACTCTCAGATGGCTGTGTGTAATCATGTTTAAGTAACTGAACTAAGCCCGATGACTAGATCTCCACTGACTGCATGGCTGGGAAAGACAAGTTCAGATGCAGAAGCTGGCGCTGCACTCAGTAAAACTTAAGCACAAGGGATCTCACCCAAAAAGTCAAAACAGGTGTCTGTTCTGAACTTCATATGTGCAGTTCATGTCAAAAGTGAAATATAATCCCTTGGGATTTCTCCTCCATGGTTCACAGATCCAGAAAGCAGCATATACCTTAGACTAGGAGCCAAGGACAAAGACTGAGAGCCGTATCTCTGGGGTCCTGTTCTTTGACCCAATACCTCACATGGATCTTCAAATCCCATGACCTGTCCCTGTTTATTCCTTTATATATAAAATATTCTTTCTAGCCTACTTCCACCAGGCTGTTTGTGAAGCTTAATTAATGCAGTAAGTCCTTGTTAACTGATTCTAATAGTCTTTTTAAATCTTTAATCTTACCACTTCATGAAACTTTCTCAGTTACAGCCTATCTTTAAAATTCATGCTGGATGTTCTCCAAAAACTTCAAGTCAGAATCTTCCACATACAGGGTTTTCCCCAGGAAAATCTCCTCATCGCTCATTTAAAAGACATCATTAATTTCCAGCCCAGTGCTGACTCGGAGTGAATAGAGGTCACAAAGTCTTTGGAAATACTAGTAGAAACTGGCACTGTATTTCTGTTAAAGCCAAYAGGTGTTCATAAATGAAGCTATGGTGGTGCCACCATGTTGCTGTCATTCAGCCATATTAAGTATGTTATATAAAAGATGACATTTGTTAGTGGAGAAAGGGAGTATGTCGTTCCTTTCATTACATAATGTACATAGGAAGAAGGTAAATCTTCAGCATCCGGCAAGTTCAAGGGGAACCAGAAAGTTATGAGGACTGGTCAGGCTCATAGAGCATATGACGAAAACTGAATAACCCTCATTGCTTAGCGAGAAGGTAAAGGCCTCCACCAAAGCGGAGGTTCATGGCTAATTATTGCAGGTTTGCTTTGTGCTCCCAGTGGATGGTGCTGCCTTTTCAGTTATGTCCCCTGCAGCCCATGTTCACTCTGCTCAGTGAATCAGTGGGACCCCCCAGTGGTTCACTGAAGGTTGAAAGGAATTTGATTTTTTTCATCCAATACAAAGGAAAAAAGATTTGGATAAATAAAGAAAAATCTATCTCCACGCAACAGACRTTTTTGGAATTAAGAGATCAATATGCAGTACTTCACACCTATCTCAATTATCTTCCAGAATAGGAAGTGGATGTTTATAAACTGTGGACCTCTGACACAACGAGGTTATAATTTCCTGTTAAACCTAACACTATGTGTGTGTAGGTTGCAGCTAAGAGGGACAGTCCCACTCCCCTGCCTGAGGCTGTGAGCTCCCGTTGCCTCATATCTAGCGATCACAGGGCTGCTAGAGAGTGTKGCTTCAGCTAGCTAAGCCAGCAGAAATAAAGTACCTCCTGCTCCAAATGAGTAGGATTCACTCAGATCAGTAAGCTGAACTGACTCATCCTGCATAGTCACTAGGTCCAACGCAAGGAAGGGAACAAGACCTTCTGGCTGAGGCAGGAGGAAGAGAGAAAGGAGGGGAGAATGGGCCCATCCTGCTAGCAGCAGTCTGCAGCTCCACTGGATTACGTGTATCAGGAAACGATACCATTAATATGTCAAACAAATTAGCCCAGTGTATTATACCGTTATAATTATATTGCAGTTATGCTAAGAACAAGTGATTTAATAGCTAAAAGAGAATACCAGCCCCAGAACTTGATACCTTTTATTCCATCTATTTATATGCAGCAGTATTTTTTAGGCATTGTAAATAGTAATAATATATCATAGTAGCAACTGAGATTAAGGTTCCGCTGTGCAAACAGGTACTAATGCACACTCCATAGGCTCTCTAAGGAAACAAAGAAGGTATGATGATAGGTATAGGGTAAAAGAATGGGTTATCATCCCCACTTTACAAAGAGAGAACTGAGGTATGCCCCAGTTAAGGAAGCTGCTTGTGATGATGTGTATGAACTCCTTTGGACATCTGGGAATTGAATGTATTTCTGTTAAATACCTTCATAGAGTGATCATTATATAGTGCAGGTGACCTTAGATGGTGGCAATCTGAATGCAAACAGCTATTTGACAACATTTCCAGGCTAATAAATAGTTAGAGTGAATTTTAAAGTTTTATTTTCAGCCCCTCCATGGTTGGGACTTGGATGCTTTTCTTTGAATGCTGATGAATTATGACACTTAGATTTACATCATTCATTCTGAATTGTTGAAATATTTATCTACCTCTATGAAGTACTAAAGACCACGATATTTAAAATTCTAAAGGAGACCAGGTAAAGTTTTTTAATATCAATATATTTCTAATACTTTAGTTTGGAGGCTTGTGACAATTTTAACATAGAAGACTGGTATTGTGTAAGCACTAATTACAAACTCTGCCTCTGTCATTGCAATAATTCTAAAACTGTCTCAGAAACGTTAATCAAGGTTACTTGGAATCYCCTGTGCTAGCGTTTCCCATAATACAGGGTGTGCATCTTTGGGTATAAGAGGTACCTGCAGAATTTTGACACTGGAACATGCTAGTTGTAACCAGTAGGGAAGCAGACTTGGAAAAAATAATTTGGGAAAATCTGTGCTATTGTTGGGATAGTTAATGGATTTCAGGAATTTCCAGGGCAAAATTTCTACAGGCATGTTTTTGAAATTCTGCAGACTTCTAATAAGACAGATCAAATGCACTGAAAATAATTTAAAATTAATCCACCAAGTTCAGTGGTGAAATGCTTTATTCAAATCAGAAAACACAAAAAATGCAATTCGGAGAGAGAACCCGAGATCAGAGTCCTAGGTTTATAATGATGGAGGGGTGTTTTCCTCATCCCAAGCCTCATTGGCCAGTGCTGGAGACTCCATACCGGCGTGATACACCATAATCTGCTGGGGCAAATCATGTGCTCTTTGTAAGCTGCTGAGGTAAATTTCACCTGCTTAACGAACAGATCAAATCAGGGCCGAAGAAACTTCTGTTTGTTGCACTGCATCAGGCATTCACAATTAGACAGTTTTCAGTACGATGGAGCATGTAAACCCAGCATGGGTCTTGCTCACCTAGGCATAGCTCAGGTGAGGAGCTGCTCCAAATTTCACCTGTGGAAGTAAGAACAAAAATCTGGGCCACAATGTCTCTTTCCTCTCCCGGCTGCAGGGTCCTCTTTCAAGTTTCCTCTTCGAAACAGAGTGAAATAAGCTCTGGCTCTCTTGAAGTCAGTGGCAAAATTCCCATCACTTTTCCCTTCTTAGCAACCCTCATCTTAATTTTTTCTGACGGATCCAGCCAAGCAGTCAACAGAAAGAAGCTGCTCTCCTCCTTCCTCCTGCCTTTTTGCCTGCTGCCCTGACCTAGGGACTAGCTCTTGACTTTGCTGCCGAGTGCCTCAGTGTGCTGGAATTTACTGTCAGAAAGGAAACACTCTGACTGCTATAGGACACCATGGGGCATGTGTTGCTTACACAGTAATGTCACCCTTTGGGTCATTGTAAGGCAGAAGGTAAAGCTGACAAGTGGTGTTTATCTGTCAACGACATCTTGTACATGCCTTGAAGTGTCTCCAAGCCGACTGTCTTGGAAAAAAAATGCAATCTAGGCTTTAAAGTTTAATCTTCCCTCGTCTTGCTACATAGAGTAAGACCCCATTTGTGGATACTACATTTATACAGAAAGTATTTCTCATCACTTCTCAACCAAGGTCATGTCTCATTTACATGGCAGAAAAGTAGAGTGCATGACAGAGTAGGAAAGTCTTTTTCCTGGCAGGTCTACAGTGCAAGGCTGTGATTAAACTGAGCTGGCCAGGTAAATCCAGGTGTCTTTCGTCAACACCAATAAGTTCAGCAAAGATGTCAGACAAAAAGGACTGCCTTCACAAATTAGATGGGGACTTAAAAAGTAACAGATATCCTGAGATGCAACATTCTTCCATTTCATTTTCTTCCCTCTCTTGCAAAAGTAGAAGTTGTGCATTTTTCGGTTGTACATTTTTAGTCTTCCATTTGCCAGCATGGTAGAAATTGAAATAATTGATTTGTTATTTTTATTGGTAGAAAAGAAAGAATGCTCTGCGGATTATCAGTGATATCAAAAGAAATAAATTCACCAAAATCTATAATGTCCTATTTTAAATAGCATATGTGGCAAAGGCAGAATCTGAGCACAAAATGACGTCACTGTGATGAGATTCTGCTGTGGACATGAAGAACAGAATTTTCAGGCCTTGTGCTTGGTGGGAGGGGACGTGGGACTTGAATGGGGCTTGGGCACTGTCAAACCTCATTCCAGCATCCTCCTGGAGAAGCGCSTTTATGGGCTCCTTCTGATGGGAGGGAAGGCTCCGTCTGCTGCTGCTTCTTATCCTTCGTCCTTGGGCTCAGTAAATAACTGTTTCCTAGAGGCTCCAAAGCTCCAAATATTAAAACTGGTTAAAATGGTTTTCTGTTGCATAAGACTTCAAAACTCTGGATTCTTTACTGGTACAAAACCAAGATGCTGTTTATTTTTTAATGAAAAATAGACACACCATAGACACACCAGCATTTTGGGGTTATTTCCAGATTTTGTCCTGTGTGGACTGGGAATCCTTTCCCATTCTCATCTAAACTGATCGTTTCTGCCCAGCATTCTTATTTCAGTTGATCACCTTTTCTTAATATCAATATAACCTTTCAGTGGAAAATTTTTAAATAGTTTGGTTAAAGATTTGTCTCCGAGGTCTTCTGGGAACATCCTGATCCTTTGGCTTGGTGACGAAGATTTTTCTCTGGTAACAAACAGACAGTGACTTACTAGAATAGAGACTGAAGTAAGTGAGAGAGTTCGTTCCTAGGAATAGCAGCAAATATGAAGTTATGGATGCAGATCTAGCAGCTGCAAGAGCAAATAAGGCCTTTGGATGCTTGACCAAGGGATTTTATTAAAAACAGACGAGAGAGAATGATTTAATTACGCCTTGGTTAACTGCTGTTTGGAAACTGCTCAAGGAGTGGAACAGAGTTAAAATAGGATACTCATGTTTTGGAAAGAGACCACAGAAGATTAATTGGGGCAGGCATGGAAGGGAAAGGCTCAGAGAGCTTAGCGTGTTTGGCCCCTGAGGTGGCTAAGAAGAGGGCTTACGGTGGTACACAAAAGCCATACTGCGATGAGGATAATTTTGGTCAGAAGATGTTCACTTTATGGAAGGGCAAAATACAGGGTCACAGGCCAACTTATGGAAGGAGAACATCAAACTATGAGAAGGGACATTTCAATCCAGAGACATGAGGCAGTCTGTGCAGACAGGGGTGCTTTTAGCAATAGGGTAAGTTAATGAAAGGATGACTGGGGAAACCACAGCCTCTAGTTCTATCTACTGAGGTACAGGAGGTGGGCTAAAAACAAGGTGGAGCTCAGCTCTTTCCACCTCACGATTTCTGTAAAGAGTCTGGCTCAGTCATTTGGCAAGTAGGCTGGCAGATGAGTCAGAAGGTGGTTYGTGGCCCTTTCACTTGCTCAGGAGTTGTGTGTTCAGCACAGAGGAGCTAAATGCTTCCTCTTCTGGATCAGCTCCTTCACAAGATCAGTTGCAATCAAATCAGATGAGTGATTGTCATACACAGCAAAACAGACCAGCATAGCAGGAAAAAAATGGTTTAAAATCTGGACTTTATAGAATGAATAGATAAATGCATTTATTAACAGAGGGTGTACAGGTTGGGTGTATGGATAATTGTAAGCATGTTTAGACATCTCTGTGATCCAAGAAGCATAAGCTTAGAGATGACCAAAATGGAAAAAAACCAAACAGGTCAAGCAAACCCTAGGAGAAGGTCAGGCATTTCCTCCTTTTCAGTTTTTCCTTCTTTTTCTAACCAGTCTTAAAGCAATTTGGACAACTGTTGGCCAAAATCAACACCTCTCCTGTATGCAGTGATAAGGCAAGTTTGGTGACTACCATGCACTCTGCAAACGTGGAAAAGAACTATAAGAAGGCAAGCTCTGAACGACATCTATCCAAGAGCACCAAAGTACTAATAACTGTTACGGCACAAGCAAAATGGGGTCAACATTGTGACAGCATTTGTGCAGGAAGAAAAATAAACTAAAATGGCTAGGTTGTCTTAGATTGGAGTATGAAGTATATGCAGGTGCTTGAGGCATGGACTCAGCTGGGAGTTAGACTGAAACAAATAAAATATGGCTTGCTTACTTAGGAAATAAACTGCTTTCCCTGTCACTGCTAGTGCTAAGGTACACTGAGATATCACAGCCTAAAGCTACCCCAGTGGCATGTTTTATAATACTRTTAAAAATTATATTACAGGGAAGTTGCAACACTGGAATTTTTTTTCAGAGTAAAAGAGAATGTAACAAAAAATGCAATGAATTATACAAGTATAATGTAAGGATAGGAAAGAGTGAAAGGATGGGCAAATTTTCAGATGATTGCTACTCCACAGTTTCAATTTATTTCATGCAGTTGAAGAGCCTTTTGTTTGCACTCTCAGCTGGCCTTTACAAAACAGAGTCCTCAAGAAACACACATCTCTCCACATGCTACAAAGGCAACTATAGTCTGTCGTGATTTTTTTTTCTACCCATAACGTATCTTCTTCCCTTGCTGCCTAGCAGAGGTTATAGAGCCAATTTAGTTTTTCTAGCTACGTCTATACCAGTAAATAAAGCAGGGCTAGGGCATGGGTTCAAGTGTTGTCCTGTGATTATCCAYGCTGGGGGATGGTTAGCATGCTCCCTGGTACCATTTTGGCTCAGGCCAGCTAGCACTCTCCCACCTATGCCTAAGCATAGCTCAGGCACGTGCCAGCAACCATTCCCTGTGCACATTGTGGCTGCAGTCTCCCAGTTTTGGGGTAGAGAAGGAGTTTTGCTGTGCGGATGAGAACCACACATTTTCACTTGGCCTCTGGGCCAGTGAGTGGTCTCAGTACTGATTTGTTTAGTAGCATAAAGGTAGTCTATGAGTTAGATTCTGTCTTCCTGAATATCCTTCTTCCTCTTCCTGTAAAGGAAGCCCTTTAAGGCTGTAAGGATATGCACTGGCCTCCAATCCTTCCTCACCGTGAGACTGCGATGGAGGTCCTCTCTAACCCATCCAGTGCTAGACTGTGACCATATCTAATTCTGTTTGTACTAACAGGAATCTCCAGACACGTAGTTCTCGGCGCCTCTTGGCACATGATGGGTGAAATGCAAAGCAAACTGTCTTTACATCCTACAAGGGGCCACTAAGGAAACACCATGCTGGAGAGAATCAGCAGTTGCTCTTCATCCCCCTCTGGTTCCAGCCATCACAGCGTTCGGTGCCTGGATGGGAGTAGAAGAAAGGGGAACAAGAAAAAATGATCTCTGAAATATTATTAGGTCTGTTCGTGCACTGATTCCCCACTGCCACCACACTCATACAGAGAGGGACAAAATCCCCAGTTACCTTTTCAGGGTAGCGCTCTGCTTTCCAAGGACAGGAATTATTTCAGTGATATAAGGAGGTTTACCTAGATAGTGATATGAAACAGAGGAAAATAGCTTTAMTATTCTTTGTTTATGTTCTTGTAGGCAGGGGTCTTGCCTTTCTCTGTGTTTTATAGGCACATGAATCCGCCAAATAATAAAACACCACAATGAGTACAGCAGAAAAAGCCAGATGATAGTCTGGCCTCTTAAAAAAAGGAATGAAATGCCCATCCCTTATAAGATGTCTATAAAATGGCTAAATATCCAGAGAACAACAGATTGTAGAGGAAACAATCATGCATTGGCTACAGGATAAACAGGCACATGAACACTATTCCATCTCTAACTCCTATTCAAAGATGTAAAATATGTTTTCCATAACATTTGGGTGTATTTAGACTGTGAGCAGTCTGTCTAGTAGCCTAGTTCTTATTGATACGTGATAATGACATCAACATGTGTTTTAATAGCATGAAACCCTTGAGGACCACTTCATSCTCTGCACTAATCACTACAGTTTTGTCTCAAAATCCTAAAAGGGCATAAGAAAAGAAATCCTAGTACCCCCTGATTAACTTGACCTGCATTTCTATTGCCTACATATTCATAGTTTAAGTAGGAGTTTAAGAGGAGGGCAGCCCAGTGGCTTAGTTTAGTGGCTCGGTGCGTGTGCTACAGATAGGATTTCCATTCCTTCTGTCTGGTTTCCCGGCTCAGCAAAGGCAAGGAGCATTGCATCTCCTGGATGAGTAGAAAAGAGAACATCTCATCTCTCAGCAGTGACCTCTCCAGTTAATGAGGTAGCAGTGCTGAAAGGGACGCTATGGTCTCTACTGAAGCCAAAATGAGGATGGCTACAGAGAAAGGACCCAAGAAAGTGTAGCAAATGTAAACAGAAGGGAGATATGGAGGGTCTTCACTGCTCCAAACAGGAACACAATAATCCTTTTTTCTTCATTAATACTGCAAAGTACTCTACTTCTCACTCCATCTTTGCATATCACTTTCTCTTAAAGGAAGGAAATGAAGTTTCACTGAAGGCATACTCTCTATACTTATTTGTCCCTTTTATCTTGTGGGAAAAGGCGTAAATGTATACAGGTAGTTCCTATAAGTTCTGCGGGCAGGAGGGACTCTTTAATAGTGTGGCAGTCACTTTTTCAACCTCTATCTGTGTGTGTATGTGTGTCTGCATGTTACAGAGAGAGATGAAGAGAGCGAGCGGTGCGGCTGAATTTAGAAAGTTATAGATGTTCTCATCAGCCCCATGCAATGCAGCAGAGATTCCTTCCAAAAGCCAAGGGAGCAGAGGCTGCAGACAACAGATGTGAGAGGGGTTCCCATAACTGTCAATTTTCAAAGTGTTTGCATTGAAAAGAGAGGAGGTGCTATTTTGATTGATATTTCAGTCRCAGTATATAAAGCAGAGGAATTCTTCTTACCCTCTGCTTGTCATACTGATCTGCATACTCTCTCAGCTGGACTTGGGGCTACTACTCACTGCATCTGAAAGGCTGAAACTCACTGGGAATAAAGAATTCTTGTAACAATGCCGGAACCCACCAAGAAAGATGGTAAGCATAACAAATATTACCTGAACGTTTCTTAATTACAGGAATTATGAGTATGCACACACACAAAACACCTTTTAGACCATCTTGCATATTTCAGCAACAAACAATGTCTAAGAGTGATAGCCGTGTAACATCATTATATCATTACGAATCACTGATCCTTTTAAACTAAGAAATTACTTTCAGGTAGGGGTATAGCACAAAACTGTTTTGGCCTCCAACTATTTTAGACAATAAACAATGGCTTTACAGAGATATTGAGAAACTACTTGATTGGGCAAATGCTGTATTCACTTTTTAAAGACTGCAAGATTTTTGTAGTGCAATTAGTGGTTTCTCTATAGCTAAGATATCTAGACTCTGGAAAACAGGGAATAAGCATTTCTTATGGTTTAAAAAGTCAGCATGTTGATATGTTTTTCATAAAGTTTTGTAAGTTATTGAATAGAAAGAATGTGTTCATGAAACAGTTTTAAGGTTCCGACGAAAATATATTCTGTAYGTCTAATGCATAAGTGAAGAATGTAGTAACTTTTTCTGTACAGGTCAAACTGGAATGATACATTTTGCCACACTACAGAAATTATTATTTTATGTTTCAGAAGGATAGTTAAAGGCAGTAATACTGGCCCCTTTTGTGGTACTATTAAGTTCATAGCAAAGAAACTGAGCATGTAGTCTGCTAGCAAGATACAGAATTGTCCATTGGAGGCTGCCCAAACAGGCGTAAAATGTTCAGGGTCTATTAATTCATATCTTTTTAAAAGCTTGCATTTTTTTTTACTATTTTGAAAATTTACGCTAAATAAGCTTCTTACATTTGCATTACTTCTATAGCCCTTCCTTTATTTTTCTTTCAAATTTAGACATTTTGGAAAGAATTTTTGATAACTATTGTTTAGCATTGACAATATACATAGCTTCTGCAAAGCCATAAAAGTGCAAACAGTACATGCTTTTCAAGTGTTGGCAAACGAGGTATACAGACATTCCCTGATGCATTCCCAAATGCAAAACTGAGTTTAATCTTGAAGATAATCTTGTGGAAAGTATAGAAGTCATTAAATAGCATTTATTTCCCATCAATTCTGAAAGATCTGAGAGGCCCATATGTGTAGTTTGAATGAGTACATTCGATTTAACACTCATCTATCAATAGCATTTGCTTTATTTTAACAGTCTTTTTGAAATGTTTTCTGGTTTTGTGGAAGGCAAGAGCAGAGCAACTATCAGGAGCATTAGGCAGTYTCAGCACCTTGTTGGGTTGGGGGCATATGAAAACTAAACTTTTTGCACGACTGAGTCTTAAGCAAGTAGTGTTGACAGACCAATGTGATCATTTTACTTACTGGCCCTCCCTAGTGCTCGAGGACAATGATGGATGAAGTATCCTTCTGAAAATAGCTACACCAAGTGCACGTATTAATACAAGAGCCTAATCCTCTATATCAAACCTAGAGCCAAGCCCCTTCTAGAGTGTCTTATTTGTAATTCAAATGATTTACACATGTATTAAGTGTCCTTTTTATTTGATCTGTTATTTGACTGGGTATTACACAGTTTAATCAGAATGCATTCTGTGGCTGCCAAATAAAAAAAACACCTAAAATATTTCTGCACTTTCAAAAGATATGTGCTTTGGAGAAAATTTGTTAGGAGGCTCATGTTTCTATAAAGGTTATTATTCTGTTTAAGACTAGATTGTTTCAAAGATGTTCTTACAATGCAGTGATTACAAATGCAGCTCATGGTTGTGTTAGAAAATAAGTTCAGCAACTCTGAACAACATTATATTGTCAGTGGAATAAATGTGATTTTTGATGAGTCAATATTCAGGAACATAAAAAATATTGAAGCCTTCTGTCCTGATAGAGCTAGAGTTCACAAGTAGTAATGAGCTCTGGAAAAGTGATACATACAGGTTGTACGCTGGTTGTTCCTCATTGCACCCAGCTTATTTGCAGCCAGTAGATCAGGGTGATAACAGGTTTATCTTATTGTACCTAAGAGATTAGCTGCTTCCTAAAGATTTTTTTTGATCAAGAACTCACTTGAGCTGGTGGCAGTACTTGTGTAGTAACCATATTAGTGGCAGGAGTATTCGGTATCAATAATAGTACAATACCACTGCTACTACTTGTACTAGCTCTACCAGTAAGAATTCAGAACCTCATGTGTCCATCAAATGCGTGTTCTCAAGGTAATTTCCAAGGCGTGAAGGATTGAAGGTAATTAATTAATGAAGGTGAACCATGGAGTGACTACATTCTGGAAGGTACCACTGGAAGGACTCTGAGAAACCTTTGGGGAACTTGTTGGCAGACTACAACAGAAAGCAGAGAAAAAAAGAGGCTTAAGGATTCTGCATCACATGGGCACCTAAGCAGTATTCTTCTGACATTTCCAAAAGAAGCAAGCTACATGAATGATCCCATACTCCTTATTCTCATAGGTCCTGCCAGTTAAAAACAGCACACACAAGAGCAAGCAGCTGAGAAATCAGAAACTGGCTAACACTTGAATGTTATGAAAATCTCAGCTTTGCATTTTTATGTCACTGCAGTCTTTGAAGTACATAGCTAGAGTTTTCAGAGGCAGTGCTGTACCAAGCTCCCAGGCTTTTTTTCAGGCCAAATGCTCTTTGAGCTATTTTACGATTATTAGATGAGTGAGAAATTTCCTGACTTGGTGAGAGCRTAGCCTCACAATGTGCTCTTAACAAATAGGATCACCAAATTAAACACACCACTCAGTTTAGAGAAGGTTGCTGGAGCACTTCAGCCTGATGGAATTTGTCACTGTAGAAACAGGCTTCCATGACTAATGATTTAAGGCCTTTATTGTACTCCTAAAAAGTTGAAGTCCTATATATTACATCATCTGTGGCTTGTTTGGAGTATATGGTCATGCCACTGTAAGATAGTTTTGTCTTAGCCGCTTCAAAATTTCATATTCGCAAGGTGAAGTTTACATCAATGGGTTAACTGATCCCAGTGGATGACTAGGATAGGACTGTGATGCCAAAGACTTTACCAGTGCATTTAAATTTAACGGCCTTTAGTTTTCCTGGTGACTAATAAAATAACCCTCACTCATATAATTACTTCCTGTAATTTATTGTAATCACTCAGTCAATCTTTCCTCTCCCCCCTTTCCTTTAACCAATATTCATAATAAGAGCTGCCCATTAATTAGATGCCCTCTTAAACTGTCACAGGCCATGGCATTTGGATATGCTTTTGTAAAAGTGCCAAGTCTCTCAAGAGCAATGGTTTCAAACTATTTGTGGGCATCATCCCACAGGGACAGGTGCAAGTCAGTCCCCAGTAGGCAGCTCTGTAAATTTGCCTTATTTATTCTCCCCAATCTAGGAAATAACTCATGACCATGAGTTAAGCGACCATTCCAAATTTTAAGCCAAAGCATTTATCAACTGTCTGCCAACTTCATTTTCTAAGGGTTTGCAAGCTTTGCTTGAATACTGCCTGGAGCATCCACATATTGGCAAGGAATCAAAATTAAAAATCAGTTTGTCTACTTTAGACAGTGTTTCAATAAAACTTTTTTCAATCTATAAACAGCATAGATGTAAAAGTTGTGAAGAAAACTATGTGCATACATTGTCTGTTAGAAGGACAATCTCTAAAACATGAAGCAATTTGTGAAAGGAGGTAAACAGACATATCAGTAGAGACAGCTTTGGAGATATGGCAACACTGTTCTCTCTGAAGAAGCCCAGTTGAAACAGCCTTTACTTCTATTGGCTTTTAAACATGACTGGTTTTGTTTCACTGCATGGTTCTTCTATAATTATATTTACATTATATTTATAATATTTAAAACAATACCACAGTCTGGTGTATTAAGATAATAGGCACTGTCAAACAAGTCAGCTAGTCACATAAATCATATAAGTAGACATGTAGAGCAGCGTTCCAGTGGGAAATCAATATCAGTATCAAGGTTGGATAAGACTTAATTCAAGTAAGATTTCTTTTAATATCATATTTTCAAGGCTAGACAATTTTTCAGAGGTGAAAAAGAAGTTACATGGAAATTCTGCTTCGGTTTATGGATTTGGCTTGTGTCAAAATTAACACTGCTGATGGAAAGTTTTCCTGAAAATTCAAGAACCCAGCATGTGAACATTGTATAACATTGCTTAGTGCTTTCCATGCAGAAGACTGGACCTGTATAATTGTTTTATTATGGCACCGAACTGGGTAGTGCAGCTGCTGCTGTCCTTGCTGCATAGTGAGGCAAAGAAAAGCATACAGACATCCATCTTCTGCCATCATCATTGCCCTTCTGCAGGACTGACTGTAAAATGCATTCCTGTTATTTCTAACTGCCTTCAGTCTTGGCGCCAAATCACACTCAAAGTCAGGCCCATATATATCATTTACAAGCACTGCATTGAAGTCACAGGTAAATGAGTTTTGGTGGAAGGAGGAAACCCTAACCCCTTATCTTATTTTCCCTCTCAATTCTTTAGAAAGTTTCTCTTCATCACCTCTAGCTAATAAATTTAAAGCCCTCACAAACGGAAAGCAAACGCCTAACTGTTGTAATTAGATCTGTTAGGGTGGGCCCCGCTCCCGTCCTGAGCCCTATGGAGCAGTGTCCTCCTGCGCAGATCTTGTTGCACGCTGGGAATTGAGTTGTTCTTAGACTGCCTTTGCCCTCCCATTGCTAATTTCTAAGTGTTGCTCCCACACTTCCTTCTGAGACACCAGAGCATTTCAGATTTATTCTTTGACCTTCCGCCTCCACTGCTCCTAAGTTTAAGACTGCTTTTCCAATCAGATTAATTTGATTGAAAAAACCCTATACTGGCAAAGAAAAATCCCCAAACTTGATTTATTTTGGAGTTTTTATGTTTTGTTTTATTATGGTGTAAACTGAAGGAACTACATTGATTTTTTGTTTTCTTATACAATGCATTGATTTTATTTTAATACTAGTGTGGGCRGATAATGCAAGATTGATCTCGCTTACTGTTGTTCTTATTTGAGTTGAAAAGCTCATCCACCCTGTGCAAAAAGCAGTGCATCTATGCACAGGAAAAATATTTAATATTGTCACACTACAATAAAAAACTCAGTTTAGGAGGAAAGCAGGGAACGGTCTTTCAGCAGACCAGAGGGTGCTTTGTACTTGGCAAAACTGAAATTAGCAAATGCTGCCTTTGTGCCTCCCTATGCTGCACCTGTTGGGAAGATAAATAAAGGACTGCCCAGTTCTTTCCCCTCATACCTCCTAAATATATCACTTTAAGAGAGCTTTAAAAAAAACAACCATGCTACAGTACCCTTCTGTTCCATGAAAAACTGGATGAGTTTCTTCATGTTAGTTTCAGGGATCTACCAAACAAGATGGGAAGGTCTGTGGTCGCATAGCAAAAAAATAGCAGAGAGATCTGGGGAGACTTCAGTTATCAGAACATTAGTAGCTGCCACACACATTAATGGTCCTTGGAAAATACGTTGTACAACATATTTCATGTTTCATGAGGGGACATCCAGAGGGTTCCTTGAAGTGGAAGAGCAAATCAAGTTTGAAAATAAATTACCTGGGGAAATTTCCCTTAGGATAGGGCCAAATACTAGACTCGTCACTCGGGGAAAATGCAGAGATTCCACTAAGTTAGAAGTCCTAAATTAGTAATTGCTCTAGAGTGAGGGGAGAAACGTTGTTCTCGTCCAGACACTAATGTGGCTTTGCACTGAATGTAAAAATCTGTAAAATAAAGGAGAAGGCAAATGGATAGAGTCATTAACTTCAGCTGTAATCAGAGTTTTCTCAGTCCCGCTGCAAACAGCTTTGTCTCTTGAGTCTGAGGAACTGTGTGGCTGAGGAACAGCCCCTTCTCTTCCCATCCAGCCCCTTCTCACTGCTCTCAGTCACAGCTGAAGTGCTACTTCTGAAGACTCAAAAAAAAGGTTTCTCTTTTTCACTGCTGTTAGGGAACCAATATTTGAAGCCATTTCTCCATCATTCCCTAGGGGAGGTTGATGCCCTTTATGACCACCAGGAGATTTTATTCTTTTGCTTTGAAGAGTTGTTGGTGTTTTAAGAGTTAGGGAAGAGAGGACTGATCTGACATGAATGTCCATGTCAGTTCACTGAAAATTTTGATAAGTTTGCAACCGTACAAAGATCCTAATGGTCTTTACACTGCCACAGAAGATCTCTGGGTTAGGAACCGGATACCCAAATGGAAGTGTGTGCAAGTGAACTAGGTGTCCCTGCTCCCACTGGAGTCACGGACAGCAGGTCATTACAGTCAGTGGAGCCTGGACTGCTGCTCAGCTGATCAGCCAGCCGTTGCCTAAACATAGGTGCCGACTGCCATATGAGACGCTCTGGGATACACAGAATACCCATTTTGGGCTGGCAGATACGACTCAGGACCTATGGGAGATCTGCAACACCCTGGAGTAGCAGCTAGAAACCAGAAGGGTATGCTACAGGGTATGCTATCTGAATGTCATTGATCACCTATGTTTAAGAAAATGAATTGAGCCATAAGCAGCTATTTTATGGTGAATAAAAATCTAATTCCATTAATTATAATGGTAGCTTGGACTCCTAGCTCACACCGTAGACACATTCATGTGTGTCCCTTTTTTCTGAGTACCTTAACAATAAGGCTGCAGAGATATTCTCTATAATTTGTTCAATCAGTGTTCAAGGATTTTCTGCAATGGGTAGTTTTATAAGAAGGCAAGGAGAGAGTTCCAGGCCAGCATTATTTGCAGGTGATACTCAGATGCTCTCTCTCAATAAATGAGGGAGTACATTGGGCCCAGATTCCCTTGAGCAGAGGAGAGTGCAACCTTCTGTAATCTGCTGGGTGCACTGATAAAAACAAAAACCAAAAAAAAAAGAAAAGGTGCTACTGCCATTTTTTTGTTGTTTGGGAGATCCAGCTGGTGTTACTTGCTTTATTTTTTGTAAGGAGGAGTCAATATATTTTATTTCATGGCTAAGCTGCGTGTTTAAATCAACTCAAAATTAAACTTCTTTTTTTGCATCAATGAAGAGAAAACAGAAAGTTGCATTCCTGTTCAAATCAATATTAATTCTTCTTCTTCCTTTCTACTCTAGCTTACTCTCACTTCCTCCAACAACTTTATGCTGTTAGATGAATGACTGGTTACATCAAGGACGTTTGTAGCTATGAGTAACAAGCACTTTTTATGTTAAATAATAAAGAGTTTCTGAATATTCTCCAATGTGTTCAACAAAACACATGTAGATTTAGGAATGTCCATGAATTCCTATTTCTGGAATTTACTCTCCCTAATTTGTCAGGTGTGGTTTTAGCTCCTAGAGCTCACTGAACTAGCAGGTGGTTCAGCCAAGATGAAGGTGCTTGCAGAAGAGAGTGAATTAGAGTCAAAATCCAGTTCTGTGTCCAACAGGATTTTATGTCCTAGGAATCCATTCTAGCAAGCATGTTTTGGTAAAAGTTTCAGTCAATCTTCACCACTTCCTGAGATGCTGTAGGGACAGAAAGAAAGTTACTGCAGATTCAAGAAGTATGAAGATAGATTTCTGCTCAGAGACCTCTCAGAACCCTAAAAAATGCAGCATTCACAAAACAGAGTGGTTTCTCTCTGGCTTCCCTCCCCTGTTACCTATGTCTGTATTGTTAATGGCATCTCCACAGAGCAGTCAGTGGGACCTAGGCTAAGCGATGCAGGATGTCTTACATCCACACGGCTTATAACTGCCTCTTCTGAAGAAGACCAATCACACCTACGATCCTCTACTGCTTGGCCAAGTGTCTTTATGTGTATTTTCAGTTCAAAGTGCCAAAATAACCTGTGACCTCTGCTGCAGTTAGCCATGGTGGTGTTAGATGTCATAATACTGAGATGTTTCATGCCCTGCTCTCTGGTAGTGCTAGATGGGGGTTAATTTAGGACATTAGACCTCCTGGAGTAGTGTCAGAGGGTTGTTGAACAGAAAATCAAATACGGCACAGTCTCAGAAAAGTTTCAAAAATCCAAAAAAATCACCATCCTAAAAATTGCTCCATGCTCTGCCTTGGAGTAAAGTTGTTTGTTTCAGGAAAGACCCTCACGAATACGATAACTTGCAAGTCCGTCAGTGCGTGTGACTTCCACGCAGTGCAGAGAGTTGCAGTACCAGGACATGGGAGCACGGCTGGGTGACTCATTCCACAGTTTAAAGCCCATTCATGTCCCATCTCCATGTTCCCAAAAGTGTACAGACACTGCAGCAAGAAGGGAGTCCTGCTGTATCTTGCAGCAACAGAACATGTTCAAGAGAGTCATTGCTCTCCCTTCCCTGGAGATTAGGAAATATTTCTTACATAATTTGCTATCCCCTGGCCCTATTACTAATTGAAAATAGCATGTGATCTACTTCTTAGGGCAGTTGTCCTCATACGCGATGGCTCCAGCAAGTTATTTTGACCAGGTGATTATTACAAAAAGCTCCGTTCTAATTTAATTCTCCATAGGATCAAATGGTGGTTTTAGTGAGCATCTGAAAGTGTTGTTCAGTAGTGCCATGATGCTTCCTGAGAGGGATCTGTATTAAAATACACACTCATCAMGACTTTGCAGGCTCAGAATAACTTCCTAATTTTGGTCATAAATGCCAAGAGTAGGTTGCAGTCATACACAGACACAGATGAAGATTCCCTTTTCATACAGATTTCTGTTTATAAATCTTAGCTCTGTGTGCATAGACATAAATTGCAGAGACATTTGCTCCACTTCTTGTTATTGAACCAACTGGATGGAACACGTTAGGTAGGGGCTGAGCAAAAGCAACTCACAAACCAGCTCAAACGGTTACTTTTTTCTTGAACGGGAGCCATGCTTTGCTCAGCCAGCATGCAATCCCAGTCTGAAAGCCTGTTCCAAATTTTGTCTTCTCTCAAAGCCCTGAAGTTGTGATGAAATTAAACTGAATACAGATGCAGCTAAAACTGAAAGAGACCCCAAATGAAAAGCTTACTGGTTCAGTTGATGGGATAGGTCTTACTCCTTGATACTCACCCACTCCAGTGTGCTGGTAGACTAGAAAGAGCAGTAAGACGTAGTTGTTGCACAGGTGTTGAATTCCAACCTTTGGGTATTTTTGTGTTCATTTTCATAACTTTCTGCCACGAGATCGTTTCTGTGCAAGAGAAATGCACAAGTTATGGCCCCTAGCACCAATTCCAACTATTCTAGAAGGAAGAAAAACTTCCTCTTACCAGTCTGAGCTGATTGTGCTAGTGTGGTAGGGCCTTTCACTGTTTTCTGACCTGAAATGAAACATTTCAAACCATTTGCACAGCTAAAGGTACACAGCATTGCATTTCTGTCCTTTTTCAACAGCTTTATTAGTTTTCAGTACCACTAAAGCATTGTTCCTAGCAAAAATTACAGAAAATACTTATCCCTGGTGATGTGGAGAATAACTGTGGCTAGAGATATCTAGGAACAGTCACACGAGAAATGCCATGCAGATGGAGTAATTCATTGACTAATAGCTTCTGGGTCTTGTGCTGTGATATTCATGTAGATAGAGATATACATACACACGCTGTAGCACATTTGGTATCTTCTGTTTTTATAAGAACGTAGTATCTAGGCCAAAAACCTTATTTTAGACCCAAAGAGGAGCRTAATACCAATGGAGGCTGTGGCTGCCACTCCTCCACAGATGCAGACTTCAGTGAAGGCACAGAGGGTCAGATGCCTGATGACATTTTTTCCATGGCATTCCCTCCAGCCTTACTAATCTTTCATCTAAGCTTTCCTTAGCCCTATTTTTAAAGGGGAAATCTGACCTCTGTCCTCTGCCCCTTTTTCTTTGCCCTTGTTTTGCATTTCCATGTTTTGCAATGAAGGTTTCTGTCTTACCCAACAGCTTTTTTAGCTGGAGGGAAAGTATATTCAGTGAGCTGTGACTGTTATTCACAACAGCGTCTCAAATGCATTTTGCTGTCGTGCTTTGTAAGAGCTTTCTTTTATACATAACACTTACTGATTTGCTAATGCAAACCCTCATAGTTTGTCTGCAAACATCCTGCTGTGGTGTTTTCCCTAAAGGCAAAGTTAAGTGATTTTTTTATAGTGAAGGCTTATAATTCTCACAGTTACCTTCATTGCTGCAGAATGACATTGAGAAGTAGAAAATGTAACAGTATTAACAGAGAGGGATGTCTGTAATTTCGTATGCCTAACACCCACAAAGGGACATATGTGACTTTCATGTACTTAACTATTGCTGCACGATCCACCAAAGATTTGCCTAGTGCCACAGGTCTCTGGGACCTTAGATGTCCTGAATTTTTACCTACAGAAAAAGTCCTTTCCCTCCACATATGCAAAATACTCCTAAAGGTTTTTCAATACAATGCTGAATTCCAGGCATCTGAGCAACAATAAATATTTATATGCAAACAAGCTTACAAAAAAAGAAAATTCCCAAAGTCAGTACATAGAATTCCCATTAAATAAGTAAGTTTCTGAGTTTTAGGGTAACTTCTGATTCTTTTGGTGTTTGATGTCAGCAATACTGCAACTCTGATACAAAGCTTTCCTGCATTGCCAGTTATGTTTGGGGATTTTTTAATTCTTCTCCAGACTTAATTACAAATCATCTTTGGCTGGCATGTACTGGAACATCAGCACTCACAAAAAGCAGCAGCCTCTGAATTTCGTAGCCCATAAGTATGAGTTACCCTTAGTAAACTAAGAAAGTGGATGCTACTACYCTCTTTTTTGTCTTGAGTGAGTTATTTTCCACAAGCCTAATGACTGAAAATTATTATTGGGTAAAAAATTCAGGTTGACATAAGTAATGGATTATTAGTGATTAGCTGCTTGAAACGATCTCTAATCACCTACGTGCCTGACAGCCCTGTGTCAGGGTTCCTCCTTACGATCCCATTCTGTAAGACATTGTCTCTCAAGAGGAGGCCGAGTACTGAAGTGCAGATGACAGGAGAGTGCTCTTATCTGAAGGAAGTCTGAGAAGACTCTTCCTTCTTGAAAAGATCACAGAGTATCAGATTATCTGTCACCCACTGCCAAACAGACTTGAAGCAAATGCTTTTCTTATTTGGTATTTGGACACAGTCATGACAGTGTTTAGACACAGTTGTAGTACATACTACTTTGACAAAGAGCTGATAACAAGCTGATAAATTCAGTCCTGGGGAAATCCCAACATGTGCATATTTGGTTTTGCCCTGACCTTCAAAGAAAAGTTGACATTTCAAAAACTATGGAATGGGAATACCAGCAGGTTTTCATTTTAAATTGTTGAAATGTTTTAGTCTGAAATTTGGTTAAAATGAAACCTATCAGCACGTCTCAAATGCTTCCTTGTAATTTGCTGAAATGAGTTAGATATTGCATGAATTCACGTCACCACAGCTTTATGCTGATGCCCTCATTTTCCCCTAAGAGTCAAGCTCTCTAAGTGGAATGATTTCCCACTATCTGCACATACTCACATGGCTCTCAGGACTAACCTGAATGCACTGAACAACAGGAGACCTAAGTCCTTTGTGGAAYTCACTCCAGTTATGCAGAGCATTGGGTCCATAATGCGATTTCCGTAAAACAATACTGCAATTTATTTCCTTGATTCAGAGTGAAATATTTCAGGCTAGCTCAGCAAAACAACAGTGTTGTCATTTGGGTCAAGCAAGAGTGAAGACATTTTTCTAAATTAGGAAAACGCTTCCTGAGCTGGTTTGGAAATTATCTGGACAATCTGAAAGGAAGTTCTTTACTGGTTAAGTACTCCTTTCTTGAAATAACTGCCCTTTCAACTTTATTGCTGACTTTTATCCATAATTAGAAGTGCAACTGTCATTGAAAATACATTGTTAAATTTGGGGAATAAATTACTGTCGTTCCTGAGCAGGAGTTCGTTGTTTTATCAAGTTTTTAATCCAATAACCTGGTCCACTTTATTACGTTTTGCAGCTTTCAGAAAGGAAGTTAGCATTACTCAGTGTACTGCTATCTCTGGTATCACATCATGGTGCCTTTTGCTTTCATTTTTCCCTAGGGAATCTCTTGAATGAAATGAAAATATTTGCTTCCAGAGAAAAATTATTAACAAACCATTGCAAGGAAGGATAGGAAACTGACAATAAAGTCTATCTGTTGCCATACTTTTTTACACGGGAACAAACTTTCCTCATGAGTGAATTAATTGATTTCAGTAAATACATAACAAAGACTAATTAGATTTGGGTTATTTAAAACAAGATAGCCCACTTGGCTGGGCTAAGAGTCATTTTGAAAGCTTGATTTCTCATTAGCACCTGCTGCCAAAAAATGATATTATTTTACAGGCAACTTAACGCATTAAAAATGTGTTGCAACATGTATTGAATCTAAAGAAATCAAAACTGTGCTGCGTTCATACATTTTGTGTTTATGCAGAAAAGACTGTCTCCCGTTCCGTTGGAACTAACAAAACCTGGCTCGCTCTGGCTATGTGTCTTTCGTCCCTGCAAATACTAAAATACAGATCACTGAATCTTGATCTGTGAGCCAGATGACTAATTTTTAACCTGACGACGAGAATCAGACCTGCTCTGACTCCTCCTTGCTCTCTGGAAATCACACTCCCAGTACCCGAGCCTGGGAACCCAGGCGTCAAACGGGGGGCATGGGCAATAGCCTTAGCCAGCAGCGCCCCTTACGGGTCATGAGCAAGTATCAGAGAGGCCATCAGGTTTAGTCGCATAGCGTGAATCCGTTCACGGACCTTAATGGGACCTTTCTAACATACACCGTAAAAAAGGCAGAGTGAATACTCATAGCTGAACTATAGTACAGTGGGAGTGATTCTGCAGAGCTTCCACTACACCTACAGCCCTTTTTTAATACAGCAGAAGACAGAAATCTGCGCTAACTGCTGAGACTAAGCAGAGCTAGGGCTTTCAGGTACGAAATTGTAGAGGTAAATCTATGAGGTCGAGAAGCCCAGATCAGGTATTTCAGGACTGTTTTATTGTTGGTTTTACAGTGTAAAAATAGGAACACTGCTTCCATCCTTTAGACATAAGCACCCATCTGGTTGGCAATATTTACACAGCCAGTTTTCTCCTTCCTCTGTTTAACTGGAGCCAGAACCATGTAGTACATCATRTGAAGCAACATTAAAGAAGGGCTCAGATGATTCAGAACAGGTAGGTGAGGAATATAGAATTTCAGGAGTAGGGAATCATTTCAGACTTACTTTGAATTGGTGGTATATAAACTGAGATGGTGCCATAATACAGGAAAGTTTGAGACTTCTATCATTGAGCTACCATTTGTAGGAAGAAGCTGACTCTGGGTGGACTTTCCACAGTTTTTACTATGCAAATATTATGGGAAAATGCCTACTAAGAATTTTTTCAGTGACATTTGGGATTGCATACACCTCATTTTATAACAAGTTTTGCAATGATAGTTCAAAATAAAATGTTTTTATTTCCAAACATGGAAATAAAACCTAACACATCAAGATGTGGAATAAAAGATAAATCAATGCAGCCACAAACAGACTCAGGCCTGAAGAACTTATCAATTGCTTTGCAGGTACAGCTGTGCTGACAAAGCCCCTCGTAAAGGTACAGTAATGATGGCAAACTGAATTACTTTATCAGCACAAGTCACTTTGGTAAACACTGTAACATATTTCAGCAAAATCCTGTTGCCATACAGATGGTGTAACCAGTAAAACTTTGCCTACAAGATTTTGCAGGATAGATAGCATCACAAAATTTCAGTTTTGGAAGTTTAAAAAAAAAGATTGTTTTTTTAAAATGATAGAATAAGTTAGAAAACTGCAATTGTGAGAAGCTCAATGGAAAAACATTTAGTCAAACAGTTTCCACTAAGTGTGGCCCTCAAATTGTAGTCTACTGCTAGTCTGTGATCTGTGAGATACAAACATGAATACTCTTTTTTCTCTTAGATGCACAAGTGCTCAGGAACCAACTTTTATGGATTCATTTCTTTGATATAAAGTAAGAAAAGAAAGATACAATGGAAATACAAATGGGATTTAATTACTCCATGTTGGTGCCTTGTGGGCTGAGTAGGTTAAAAATGAGTTTGAGAATGCATGGGAACTTGATAACTAGACTAAAGCCACCAACTTTAGCTTTATTTATCTATTTTAAATACTGTCAATGCTTGGCAGCCTTCTAGTTCCCAGTTACAGTATATTCGCAACTTCAAGACAGCCAAGGAAGTCTTGCACCATCTGATGAGGGTGCTGACTGCTGATGGCTGCCTGTTACCTACCAGAAATTAAATATGGGGGGTTTTAACGCATGGATGACATAGTCCTTTACTAGACAGTCTACTTGCACAAACTTAGGAGAATATAGATATGTAAACATACATTTTATTAAAGAAATTACTTTTGTTCAGGGTCATGGTTACAGTGGTCTTTAGAGATTAATTCCTATACGAAAGCAAAGTTCTCATAAGAAATGAGAAAGATGTGGAAACTTACATATGATCAGATTTTATTTAATAGCATCATTTTAGAAAAATGGGAACTGCAAGGAAAACACACTAAACAAGCAATGGTTGCTTTATGCACTTCCATAATTATGGATGGCAATGAAGACAAAATCTGGAGTCACCAATTACACTGCAGCTCCTCAAGTAGATCTACAAACTATTTCTTTGGTGTCTAATCCATTCCACAGAATTCACTATTACTAGGCGTTTGTTCCAACTGTTCATTCAGTTTTTCAGTCCTTAAGTCAGGGAACATTCTGCATTTATCATACAATGTTTTGATCGGATCCTGTGGCCCATAAAATCCTTTATAATTGGAAGTATTTAGATTATTCCTGAAACAGGAGTATTGTAGGTGAGATCATATGCTCAGACTGATTATTATTGTTGGTTGTTTTTTTTTCCTACCAGCTGAAATTCATTAGGAACAGTTTTGAATTTTAAACATATGCAAAACTAAATTTTTAAGCAAACGCTTTGTTAAGTTTATTTCTTCTGCAGTCCCTACCTGAAGATGCATCACTGGATTATGACACTTTTAATTGTTGGAATATAAAAATAATTTCAGCTTCAGTGAACATGCTGATTTGTTCACTTTGTTGCAATAAGAGACAGTATTTAACCTAAGGTTGCTGTTTTCATGTCCAACCAGAAACAATCACAGCGAGCCAAAAGAGGCAGTCTCATCTGTCTACACCATTGTTACAAGTGGAAACGGAAAATAGAAATACATTAATAAAYTTATCAGTCTGGCTCCATCATACTGTTGGCCACAATAATAGTCATCTAGGCAGCCACCAGAGCACCACTGCTTATTCACTTCAGTCCTTTAGAACGACTTCTGCTCTCAGGACCTAGGACTGAAGTTTACTTAGAATAGTTTCTGTAGCTTTATCTGAAAAGTAACATAGAAAATGTCCATGGATATTCATAAAAAAGGTAATGATTTCAGCTGGTATTACAGTTTCCTGCTTCCACTCAGATTGGGAACTGTGTGTGGAAGTTGCATGCAAATCAGATTATTTCTCAGTGGAGAACTGAGACTGATGAGGCAGCGGGCAGACCCTGTCTGCCTGCCTGTGCTCAGGTTTTGCAGAATGCCGAGTATTCCACTCTTTATTGATAAGAATAGCATTTACTTCAATTTAAGCCCAACTGAATGCATTAAGAGCGCTTTTACTGATTGCAAATGACTTTGAATCAAGCCCTCTCTTTCCCTGCTCATTTAATCTGGGGTCTGCTAACAGTATTGTTTCCCAGTGAAGTGCTCATCATGCTCTGGTAATCTCTATAGTTTGTTGAGCAAGTTCCTGTCTTCCAAAATATGAGGCTATGGCTTTTAATCACATCACTGATGCCACTGTGACTCCATACTGGCCTGGGTGAAGTGACCCATAAAAAATGGTCAAACCGTTTTGAGCCATTTCTCTTCTTCAGCGCATTTTTTTTGCAGGGAATGTAAGTAACACTGAAAGGAAGAAGCTTTACTACTTTTCTCTGCTGATGATCTGGACATGAGGTCTGTCAAGCAACTGTTCCACATCCTTGGTCCTTCCTGGCCCACCTATTTCAGTGGAGCATCTACCCCAGGAGAAAGCCATGTGCCACGACGGCAGTCCTCGTGTCTTATAGGGGCCATGCACAGGGGACGATCCTTACACACGACAACTGCACAAGGGCTGGGGTGAGCCATGCTCTCTCCCCAAACTAGCATTTTGTCTATTTTTGTCTGACTAGCAGAGTCAGCACTTTAGGAATGCCTACGTAATAGTTATATTTGTCTGATCCCTTGAGGCTATGTCCGCAAGCTTAATCCACCTACTTAAATTTGACACAAGTTGACAGGTCTTTCTGACAAAAAGCATTAAGTGACCACCCTCGTGCTCTTTGACATATGAAAGTCACTTTAATACGCTGCTGTTACACAGACAGATATCATACCTGTATCCATGATGATGCAGCTATAGTCCTGGTTTCCCTTTCAGGTAAATGGGAGTAAGCCCTCTGGTCAGACTGGATGAGATCCTGAATCCCTTGGCTGTTCAGACCAGAGTCTTTGCTCGGTTGTAACCAATCTATATCTAACTGCAAGGAAAAATTAGTGCAGGAGACTTTCCTCCTCCCTCTTGTGAATGTTCCAGCCCAGCGATGGTGAAATGCTATCTTTAGACTTTGTGCTAGCCCTGATTTAATGCTCAAGGTCATTTCCTTCACCTAAGGGAAAAAAAAAAAACAAACGACTACTCGTTTTCCAATATCATTGAGAGTTTCTAAGCCTACCCAAAACAAACCTGGTCATGAGTACAGAGTCGCAAGATGAGAAGGGTTATCCAACCAGACCTCTTTCCCAGTATGCCTGGTGATAACCTATAGCTCTCAAATCGTCTGAACTGCAAGTCTCCAGAATACTTTGCTCCCAGCACAATAGTAGAGTAGGTCCTGGAGACTGTTTTAGAACTGTCAGTATGCCTTGTTATGTTTACACTCCAATGTGAAAAGTAATATATATGATGTCAGGGAGTTTCTATGCTTGTTGCTGTCACAGAAGCCAGTGGAAGTGGGAATTTAGAGCCCTGGAAAACTGGCCACCACACATAAGCACCCTGCCAGTTCCCTGCCAAAGCTTCTTGTGGTTATTGCAGGTTGGATGTCAGTGCAGCCAGACCTAAAATGGAATTGAAATTTTAAATAATGATAGTCCCAATTTAACATGGTTCTTAAGCATTTCCATAACTTTAGCACATGGGTAATCTCATGGAACTTTTTAAAGCTTAGTTATCTATATGCATAGCAAGAGATTTTAAGGCTTATTTTATCTGAAAAACTGAACATAGTAAATGTGGAACAGTGATGGAAAATTGTTGGTAATGGGTCAAGTTGCATCTCCTGCTGATTTTCAAGAGTGTATGTGTGCATGTATAATTATAAATCACAAATAAAAATGTCTTGGCTCTAAGTGCTCATATCCTATGTCAAACTGGATCCTGAATGCATCTCATGACATGGCTGAGGCATGAAAGCATTTCTGGAGATGTTATCTAAGTGACAGTTGTGCTTTCACTTTATTTGCTAACTACACTTCTTAATATACTATCCTTTCTGAGTAGCCATGTAGAAAGGATTGCTGAGTTAATTCCTTTTCTTGCTGTAGAATTATATATAGCCAGCTGCTTTACAAGTTTCACAATCAATGAATAACCCAAGGTCTGTGTTTAGCATGACACAACCCACTGAAACGCAACATTCTTGGCTTCTTAAATAAAGAACTGCAAAGAAGAGACCATTACTTTTTGTCTTAGAAACTGTGAGGCAGAAGTTAACTTTAGTTGCTTAGTAGAAGGCCCAGTTGGCATTATGGTATGAATCCAGCAGTAACCGGACTTTCAACAGCCTCTTTCCCCTGTAGCTCAAGAAGCATCATTACAACCCAGTGAACACTTCTTCTCCCAAGGGGCTGAAGAGTGCATGCTGGAGGCAACACGTTCTCCACCGCCAGCCCCCCCCACAATGCCTCGACAGAGCACCGTATTAGGCAATGGGGCTGTTGGGAATGGCATCTGGGGACTCCAGTGAGCATGCCTCCTAGGGAAGGAGCACAACCGTAAGCTGCTGGTTGAGTGCACAGAGCCCTTTCCTGGCTGACAAGCCTGTTGCAGAGGTCAGCCAGAGAGGGCTATCATTCTTTGGGGGTGGAAACTACTCAGTGCTATTAATGGGTTTTTTCCTGGCTGTCCTCAGGAATGGAGCTGTAAGCCAAGCATTACCATGAAAGGGGTCGCATATGGCCAAAAGATTATGTTGAAGTATCTCCCATGTCTCTGCCACCCACAGTGCCTGGAACTTTCCCCCTTCCTTTTTTCCTCCCACACCATACTTCAGGTCTCTCCTCTGAGCTCAGTTCTTGCCTCAGTTTTCCTAGCAATGGCCCAAACAGCATTGAATTATGGTTTAGGAAAGAAACCACTGACTTCTTGGTCTAGCTTCAGTCATCATCCCATCACAGAATTGCAGAATAGCTGAGGTTGGAAAGGACCTCTGGAGATTGTCTAGTCCAACCTCCCTGCCAGGAACAGGGTCAACTAGAGCATGACATTGCTCAGGTTTTGAACATCTCCTTGTATGTCTGCATGTATGAGATGAAGTTTAGACTATAATAATAGTGTTTCAGGTCTGGTCTGTGCTGTAGATTTTGGCTAACATCTGTGCCTACTGCTAGGTAAGACAGGACTGGAAAGATGTCTGATTTCTGACCAACACTACTGTGTGATGAAGCCATGAAATACCTTACAAAATAAAACAAAAACTCAAGGCAAGTCCCTCCAAAGGTCATAACCCTTTCATCTGAGCCTGGAAAGTGCTTAGTTTGGTGAGCTTTTGTTTATAAACTTGTGGCTCTTGCTGGTGAGCCAGGGAGAATTTTCTAATTCAGTGTTCGTAAGAATACTCCCTGTTTCTAGCTATTAAATTTCAAAAAGACAAGTATACAGTCAGTAATTTTCTGCTATTACTTTTTCATGCAAGAAATAGACTTCCATGCCACAGAGATGTTATTTTATTCTCAGTGGAAGCAATGAGAAATGTCACGGTAGTAAAGGGGATATGTTCCAAGACGTCCATTTTGTGGTGGAATTTCATATTTTCATGTGAAAAATTTTCATATTTTCCTAGGCCACAAAGCAAAACTTAGTATGTTAGTAATTACACCAGAAAAAATAAATTGCTATGAACCTAAGTAAAGCTATTTTATTATTATCAGACTCTGTGTCTGTTGGCCTTTAATATACATTCTCCCTTTTATTCCGTATGACGGGTGCTGTGACCAGAAAGTACAGCACTGAGCTCTTTCCCTGTAGCGAAGGATTCTCTTTGGACCCTCTACAAGGATTTGCTATAGCATCTGCGTATGCGGCTGGAAGTTCCTAAACCATATCAAATTCACACACTCAGCTTAAAATTATATTTGTACTAAAAGTATTCCTCCCTTTTAAATATTAAATGGATTTATTAAGAATGAGAAGTATGTTTTAGTTATATTTAGACCTGAGTGCAAAGGAGTAGCCTTACCAGCATTTCTGTGTGACAGAAATTGAAACTTTATTTCCTGAATATGACCTGAGGTGGGGTCCCAAAGGTTAATACCCATAACATGACAAAGGTTAGTAAGAGCCATCTACTGTTACAGTCAAGGATTTCAACCTTTTAAATCTTTGCTTGTTGCAAGTAGTTGAACTATAAGTCAATGCACTATCTCCAATAAATATTACTATTTTAAATCAGTCTAGAGTCCTAAGGCTTTTACAGGTTGAAAATAAGCTTCCTTTAATGTTTTAAAAATAGATTTTATCTAGTTAATTTGTTCTTATGTTTTTAGATAGGAGAACATGTCATCCCAAAAGGATAACATTTAAATAGGATAAAAAGCCTGGTTTCTGTATCACACATCTGAAAGAGAAGTGATTTAGATTAAAAAACATGACTGAAAGAAAGAAAAACCAAACATACTGTAGGTCCTACGCAGAGCAGCTAAGCTGATTTTTTTACTTTCTACTTGCACTGAACACTGAACTCTAGATCTAATGGTGTGGTGAAAATGAGATAAAGGTCTCTGGATTCTCTGTGGATGATCCTCCTCATTTAATGGATCCACTTCACGATTAAAGTCATATCAGATATTATTCCAGTTGATGGAAAGTTTGCTTAAACATAGGATATCATCTGACAGAAGCATATCATGTGGTAACTTATACATTTAAGCATAGGTTCAAGACCAATTGACTTAAACAAATCAAACCCAAACTTGAAATTCAACTTGGATTCCATGATATTCCAGAACTGTCCTAAACTGGAATTGCCAAAAGGTCCCAAAATGTACTGGGGCCCACCTATATAAATTAATATGAATACATGCAGGTAGATGACCTTCATGTCAGGGAGAGACCTTATCACTCTCTACAAATACTTGAAAGGAAGTTTTAGTGAGGTGGGTGTCGGTCTCTTCTCCCAGGTAACAAGTGAGGAAACGGCCTCAGGTTGCGCCAGGGGAGGTTTAGACTGGATATTAGGAAAAATTTCTTCACTGAAAGGGTCATAAAGTATTGGAGCAGGCTGTCCAGGGAAGTGGTTGAGTCACCATCCCTGCAGGGATTTAAAAGATGTGTAGATGTGGCACTTAGGGACATGGTTTAGTGGTGGACTTGGCAGTGTTAGGTTAACGGTTGGACTCAATGATCTTAAAGGTCTTTTCCAACCTAAATGATTCTATGATTCTATGATTCTATGAGTAGTATATCTCTCCAGACTGAACAAGTTCAGTACCCTCTATTCACAGAGCATAAGCTTTAGGCCTCTGACCTTGTCACTCTGAAGATGCCATGTGTTGCATGTGTGAAAGCAAAAAAATTTGAGAAAAGCATTAAAATATCGAATGAACCCAAACTGTGTCCAAATTCAACAAGCATACACCAAATGTGTGAAAAATATTTGCTTTTACTTGAAGCTCAATATCTGTCTTCTTTCCTCATTTTTCAGAGACTGAAACTGAAAGTGCACCACCACCTCCAGGTTAGTGTAAAAAATGCTAATTTGCGCTGTAAGACTAACAACAGTTGCATGAGACTAGATACTGCATAGCCATAATATGATTGGTGTTCATTGTCCCTTTGAAAGTGAGAGGACAGTAAGAAAAGTAAGAAAGCCTGCCCAAATAAGATATTCTCACTTCATTTTGCCTGAATGTTGATTTTTCAGACTCAATTTTTGTTTGCAAGAGACTTGTTGTTTGCGTAATGATGCAAATATCCTTCAAGATACAGGAAAATGATGACTGCTTAAATTCTGTGGCTAAATTGTGCTGTCTTCTTTGATGCTGAACAGCATCTATTTACCAAAATACTCTCTTTCATTTCTCCTCAAAGGTACAATGTGAGTAAAGTTGACAGAATCAAGCATGGGATTCATTTCACCTAATTTTAGCCATCTGAAGATTAGGTATCTTGTCTAAGTTGTTCAACAGTGCTCCACCTATAACCAGTGGAGCAGATCCTGGGTCATACATGCTCATGCAATGGGCATTTCCTGGATAACCTATCTAAAATGTCACTGGATGTCTATGTATAGGCAATTGCCCTGAGAAGTCTGGTTGTCTAGATTGGAGTGGGTGAATAACTTCCAGGAAGCCAAAGTTAGGTGAGGAGAAACTAATTCGTAAGGGCCAGGGCTTCAGGTAAAGCTGAAGCTCTGTGCAAAGCTGCTACATTTTCTTTAGTGGGAGCTGGAAAGGTAGGCAAGCCTTTGCCTTGTGGGTTTGATTTGCATTGAGTAACTTGAGTTATATTCTCAGATGCTGGCTAATACGTATATACATTATGCATGTCTAATTTAACCATTTGGTGAGTTTTATTCTCTGTACAGCTACCTAAACAGCGATACCAAACAGAATAAATACTCTCCAGGTGTTAAACCTGCATTTACTTACAGTCCTGCAAACTGGCATTTTACGAGGCTGATTCAAGACATTCTTGTTTAAATGATACTCTCTTTCATTAAAAAAGGACAAAGTCTGGAGGTAGTAGTATCATTTGCCACAAGGAGTTTCATGTTTAAATAACCCATATATTATTTTTATGTTAGGATGAATTCTTTCATATTGCATATATTTGTAAGGAAAGTTAACTGATATTTCATTCATGATGGTTGTATTTTACTCAACCGTAAAATCTGTACAGTTGATATTAAAGTAATTAATTTCAAAATATTTGCACTGAAGTTCTTATCTGATATACTTTGTACTTGAATTCATGTTCTTCATCAATCTTAACTTTTAAGTAGAACAGAAATGAGAAACTGCTTTTTGTAGACAGAAAGGAATAGCATCTTTGAAGCATTATATTAAAAATATCTATTAACTTTTTCACATAAGTAACATCATCTTCATTTCTATTTAAATACACAGGATTAAATACGAAATCACTCCTATAACCCCCTTCCTTTTCCTCATACCTGTACTACTTCTGTAAAACAAGTAGGGTGTCAGTAGGCCTTTATGGTTAGGCACAGACCAAACTGGGATATTTCTAAGCTGGAAGTGCCAGTCACTTCTCCTAGTTTCTTTCTGTGTGACTCAAGATGCTGTCATATTGGATTACCAAGTGCTATCACAGAAAGAGGGAAGTTGGTTGTTCAAGAATCCAAATGCTACAACATATAAATAGTTTATTGGACATAATCAGCATCTTGAACTACACCAGGAAATTTTTTGGAAGCCATTTTAAGAGCTCCTTCTAGATCTCAATATCAAGCCACCAGGTTGGTATATTTAGCCCTGATGAGGTTTTCAAATGGGATTTAGACATGCTACCACCTGCCAAGAACAGTGAATTCTCCTAACCCCAGTTCCTAGCAGGAAAGGAAAGTTACTGTAGCAAAATTCCCATTAAAAAGGAACAGGTTTGACCATCTGGCCAAGATGGACAACCTGACAACTGGAGCTTGGACATTTAGGGAATCCAGACAGAAGCATCTGGGAGTCTGTCATGCTTCCAGAGTATGGACTTGTCTTCCAAATTTCAAGTTTTATTTTCATAGTTACCATGGCTATGCACATGTGAACAAGAAATCGGGATAATCATAATATCAACTGGGTCTTGCAGATGTTTCCTCCATGGCACAAAAGTTATCTTAGCTCCATCTCGACAATGTTAGTCCATTGACCCTCATCCAAACCCCTGTTCTATCAGACAGTTGACAGGTAAGTTTGCCACAGAAAGTCATTGTTCACAGGCAATAGAATACTGAGTGTTGACACCCTGAAGACAGCACAATTCATATGATTTGACAAGTCTCTAAATGGCCTTGTATGGAAGTTGAATGAGATAGGAAACCAAAGAGAATAGGAATCCTATCAAATCCTGAAATAGAGAAAATGTAGAAATTTTTATTTTGTTGAAAATACAGTCCAAGTTTTCTCATACATATGAAGTCAAAGATAATTCACATTCACCCGCTTGGAGTAGAGGACAAGCTGGCAACTCTTCTGATCAAGAAAACTAAAAACAAATAGCCTAGGAAAGATCATAATGATAATGATGAAGATGATGATAAAGAATTAAGAACACCCTCAATACACTCTCTCCGTGTACACACTTTGTCTTAAGGATAAACCGATGAGGGTGATGGAGCTCTGGATACAATTAATATTTGGCAGTATCGCATGTCTGATCCAATTCCATTCAAATTAACAATGATATGTAACTCATTTCAAAGTCTTCTGTAAATAAGCCCAAGAACAAGAGTCTAACAATTGCTACTTCTAAAAAACCCAGTATTTTTCTTCCACTGAGTACAGGAACATCAATCTTGTACAACTCTTTCAAAACACAGAAAATGCATTGATATGCACAGAGCTGTAAAATGCTTTATGGGATTACAACTGTATTACATATACACGTATATCAATAATTCTTTAATTTTGGTTTTTCAATACTAGCAAAACCTAGAATATTGCTGTATTTTTTAATGCTGTGTAAGTTTTTCTTTTTACTTTAAGATCCTCTCAAAAATATACTTGTACTTCCTACACAGAACAAAAAACACCGCAGGAGGGTGGAACTGAAAAGGGTAAAGGTGAGTCTGAAATCATATTTAAAAAATGGGCAGTAAAGACAACATTCCAGAACACTGTTCTGATGCTGGATTGCTTGAGCTTTAAGTCAGAATTTTGATGCCAAATGTCAGAAGTGTGATGTGAAGCTTCCTGGATCCTTTTTCTGCATGACTTATCCAGCACAAGGAAATTATAATACTTACGAGTATCTTCAAAAATTCTGCAAAAAAGACTGACACTTTAGCAAAAGTATTTATATAGACTGTTTAATTAATAGATCAAATTTCAAGTGATTTGCATGAGCAGAAAGCCATGTTTAAGTGAGCCTGGATGTTGACACTGACCAAGCTTGCTAAAACTCAGATACTATGCACATTGGAAGCTTTTAAATAAAGCGGGCAATCTCCTATTGTCATTCTAAGCTGTTTCTATTCTACCACAGAAACTTGATATTGCATGTTTTACCTTTCAGCAAAGTCCAATAGATTTTTTCATCTAAAAAAAGAAATCATACATTCATCTTTGTGTCCTCACTGGGAGCCCAGCAGTTGAGCTCATTACAAGTTCTGAAAAATGTCTTTGAGGACTGTGTGCTGTGAACAAACACATAACCGTTCCACTAGCAATGCATGTAAAAATCAGCTCCATTTTTAATATATATTTTTGTGGCACTGAGATTAGACTCCAGGTCTGTTGGCAATTCTTCCAGTTACGAAGATACCTTTTGAGGGAACTGGGCCAAATTCTGCTCCTTTTTGTACTCCCTGCCAAAGTAGAATTCAAACAGCTCATCAGCTTATTTTGAAATGAATAATCTTTTTTTTTTTCTTCATTCTGATAAAAGGCTAAACCAGACCAAAATACACTTACAACTGATGCAATGCTTGCTTTTCATTTGGCACGGTTATGCTTTTTCATGGCAAATCAAGAAATGGCTTGCTTGAAAATGTATTCTGGCTTTTGGTCTCTTCCAGACAAAATCTTGCCTTTTAGACAGACTGGATGCATACTTGATACTTCCAGATTTATTTGGCAAAGGCGTGCATGGCTATTTTTCTCAGCAAAGTCAAAATATAAACACTGAGAGTGTGTGATTCAAGTACCCTTTTGAAAATAAAAATGCTGAACCAGGATTCAGTGCATGTCATTTTGCCAGCTATCTTTACATTGAGCAATTATTTTGACACACAAAATTTCGTGTGAGTAATCAAATCTGTCATCTTGGTAACGGAAACACAATTCAGGAATAATTTGCATGCCTAATGATAGGAAAAAAGATGAAGGTCTTGCCTCAAGCTATTCCAGCAGTTAGTTCTGCTTGCTTTAATTTTGAGAGAAATATTTGTTCCTGAGCTGAACATGAATGGTGTTTTCCCCGCTGCTTACAAGTCTACATTTTACTGAATAAAAAAGAAAACATGGTAGGTATCTTATCAAATACTTCTATTATCTTTTTATACATTATCATGTTTCTGTTTTGAATCTAGTGAAGAACACAGGTATTTCCTAAGGGCAAAAATGCTTTCTTGGTGCTTACCCTGTCTAGGAGGATTTTGCTACCAAAAAAGTTGTTTGAGATCCTAGTATGGGAAGTCCATGGTTTCAGTCCATGGTGGCAGCAGCCGCCTCAGTAAGAATTCCAGTGAAAGTCTGAATACCGACATGTAGAAAGAACGACCTTCTGCCATGCTCCAGTGAAACTCTCACCTCTGCAAAACAATGTAGATGTCATTGCCAGACACTCGGTAGTAGGTTTTTTTTTTAACTAGGTATAGTGCAATTGTTCCTATCGGCTCCTGTTTTGTTGCAGAGTATCACCAAGTAAGGGAAAGTATATTTTCTTAGAGTGATTCCTTCACGTTTGTCTGCCAGAAGAAAATCTTTATAATGGTGAGCATAATTCACAAAAGGGGAAAAGGTTCCATTTTTCCAATCTGTCCAAAATCACTTACACTAGAAAATGGGCAGTTCAACAAGGAAATGAGGACAGAATCTGCTAGAGGTTAGCTTTTGTATACGCTATTTATAAAACTGTTTCTGTAGCTTCACAAGTAACAGATTTGGGTACTTCCCTGAATGGAAATGAGATGGGAAAGATTGCATATCTGAATTCCACAGCGATTCTACAATACCTGTGTGTTAGCAGTCGTGACCTCTTTGCTGATAGTCAGGCTGTGCTGGAACCTGGCACCCTGGACAGAAATAGGTAGTCCACATAAACCACGTAGTCCATAATTTTCACCTCATTTCTAAGACAAAGTTAACAGCAGAAGTTAGGAAGATAAAGTATACCTATCTGTGTGTCTGTTTTACTGTTCTATTTCTTTTTAGTAGTTATTGTCTGTGTGAAATTACATATTTATGTCCCTTTATGTTCACTGTAAAGTCAAGAAATGGAGGACAGTGTGATAAATTCTTTGTTATCTTGTGGTTATTTTGCTGTAAATCAGTAGGTCAGAGCAGTAAAAATACAATTTTCTTGTGTACATTAATCTTTTATAGCATTTCTAGTTTCAAAAATATCTGATGTAATTTAGTAAAAAAATCAGGATACAAATGATAATCCATTTTATTTTCAGAGAAAAAGTGACTCAGCAGAAATACCACCAAATTTACTATGTTATTTCATACTTAATTGATTTACATTCTTCTGCCTTTGTTTTTAATTTTAGCATTATCATACATGTTGAATATTGTTATAATTGCATTCCCAATTGCTGGAATAATAATTGAATTTTAATATCAATTTGCTCATTCCTTTTTTTAGGTCCCATCCAGCCATTCAGAGAGCTACTAAAATTTCTGCATGTTTTACTGATACCTTTTTCTCTAGGTTCCATGCAACCATCTACTAAAATGTTTGCATGTTTCATCCTTGTATTTCTCCAGGTTTCACTTATCCATTCATCTCTCTACTAAAACTTCCATTGCTGTATGTATGTACTTCAGTTACTATTTCCAAAGTGCCAAGTCCCCTTAACGGGACTGCTGAATACTCTTTGAGAATCAGATGGGTAAATGGAGGCAACTAAATTTTAAACTCTTAGTCTCAAAAGGGTTAAACTGTGCTCAGCAATTTCAGCATAAACTAAAATGATTCAGCCAGTTGGTTGAGTTACTCTGTATTTATTAACGCACAATGAAGACAAGGGTTCATTCTTTGTGGTGTTCATCTACCTCCTGTCTTAGCCCTGAACACTTGCTCCAGTGTGCAGTAGCACAGATAAATGTTAAGCACTCTGAAGTCACCTGCAGCTGCAAAACAGTCTCGCTGCCCTGTTCACCACCCTGCCTATCTCTCATGCCAGATCCCACGGTCATCAGTGAGTGAGAGCAGGGAACAACAACAAAGAAAGATTAATTAGTTTACTGGCTCTGCTAGCTGATTAAATCAAGTTTGAGATGCTGCTCCAGTGGAGTAAATTCCAAAATTCCCCTGTTCAGTTCTGTAGCACCAGGCTTTTGACATTGACACATGTCTTTCAAGTCTTCTTTTAAACAGCTAAAAAAGAGAAAAGTAAAATAATAGATTAATACGATTTTGCCTCTTCTGCAAAACATTAAATTTATCAACAATATGTGACTGATGGCAGAATAGCAGCTTCCATTTTTGTGTGGTAGATTTCAAATCAAGGGAAAGTAGAAGGTCTAAAATTCTTGATATCAGCAGTTCATACATAAATCAGTAGTTACTACTTATATTTTGACAGATTTTTCTACACTCCTGATGTGTCAGCAGTCAGAAATTTTAATATTGAGGTTACACTGATTGTGAGTATAAAAAAGTTTTCCATCAGCTACTTCTGAGATATGGAGTGTTCTTTTCTCCTACGAGAAGACTCTACTCCTGATAGAACTTCAAGAGGCCTGGTCCTCAGTTAATGTAATCGCTTAGATACAAGGGAATAAATGTAAATATTGTATTTGTTGATGAAAATGTGCCATAGATGAATAGAAGCCAAAGAACAAAAATCTCTATAGAGTAATACATGCTATTCACCTACTGTCAAATGAATGAAGTGGTTTCTTCCTACTTAGCTTGTGTCATACAACAGACTGCTAAATATATTCCATTAAAAGTTTACTCGCAGAAGATAAGGACAGCGAACTAATGATCATAGTTTTATCACCAGGTCTGGTATTTTGGGGATTTTTGTTATCTTTAAATAGAATGTATTGCTAACATAAACAATTGTTCATCACAGAAAGCAAATCGGTTATAGCTGTTGAACTACTTTTCATATTTATTCAAGTCGGTTCATTTCATCCTAGAAGCCTGAGATACAAGGAGTGACGCATTGATAATTACCCATGTGTCAAAACAATCCTACTAGCATGYATTCTTTTCATACTCTTTCCATTTACAGCACGTTCAATTGTGCTTTTATTTTGATACTTCTGAAATGTTTGTTTTGATTTGTTTGTGTTTGATGTTAACATTTTGTTTGAAAAATGATAGATTACCCTGGAGAAAACCCAGCAATCCCTCTGCAAAACTAATAACACCTTTTTGTTGTTTTAGTTTTTCAAATGTTTAAAGAAAGTAGAAGTCAAATAGAGTAGTCCTTTAATAATGTGATTATCATGCATCATCATGTAGGGTGCATCACAGCAAGTGTTTTATGCTGATTGATCTTAATTATTTTTTTCCGGACAGAGAGAATATTCTGTACCTCTTCAAGCCATCATCAACTACAATGGTGACATTATTGACAAAAAGAGCTGAAAGCACACTTTATACTTTCATGAAATATGGAGAAAGATTTGCAGTGGAATTACTTAGCCTTGCGTTCATTTAGTTGCTAGCACAATATGTTAAAACATCTGACATGACTTTATCATTACTGTGCTTTCACTGAAAATCAACATCTTCAAAGTCTGCTTATGCCATTGGATTGTGCAGGTGGTGAGAACTCTTCCACTAAACGAATTCTTTTTTTTTTTTTGCTGTGAATAAGAAATCATTTTTGTAAGATAACACATTAATCCTTCATATGTAGGCCTACCTTTTACAACTGACACCTTCCTCCCAAGGGATTTTTAAAAAGAAGTTTGATGAATCATTAAAAAGGAATGAGTAAAATATTACGGCTAAGTAGTTAAATTCTATTAACAGACTTTCAATTAGCCTTCAGTGGTTAAGCAAGGATAAAAAATTAATATGACCAGTATTTACAAAAACGCAACTATATTTTATATGTGGTTTTGTCATAATTATTACATTTGTCCTTGAGAATACATAGACAAATTATAACTTTAAGGTCAAAATCAAAGCATAACTTCAGAGTTAAAATTTGATTCTGGAAACCCAAATCTAAAATCTAAAAAAAAAAAAAAAAAGACCTCTTTAAAAACATGGGTTAATATTTTTCCAAAGTTGTTCTTGTTCAACTGTGTTTTCCTCCAGTTTAAAATGTTCTCCAGATGATTTTCTGATACTGTATAAAAGACATGTTATCTTTACATTACATATGTATTAAATCCTAAATATAGTTTATTCTAGCCTTTCAAATGCTCCATTGGTAATTTTAATTTTTTTTTTACCATTAGGCTTTTAAGACACTAAGACTTTTTGCGTATTTTTATCAGAAACTGATATCTCTGAGGTTTCTAGTCAACATCTAAAATTCAAAGAGATGTAGGAGACTCTTGTAAAGATAGTCTTTACCTTATTCTGGTTTTCTAATAATCATGATTACAGCATTTCAGGTTTAATGCCAGCTTCATGTTTTTTCAGTTTTTTGATTTATATAAATATATACCTCAATGTACTCTATGAGATTAAACATTTTAAAATACCTGGATAACAACTGCTTGTAGTGATTTAATACCTGATGATGGTCAACTTTTAGTGTGCTTAAAAGGAAAATCCAGTGTGATGATAATAGTTCTGTCCTTATTTTAAATTATTCTCCTGTAATATGGGAAAAAATGAGTTGTTTGTTCCTTGCACTTTAGATTAATATTCTAATACAGAAATTACAAAGTATAAATACAGGGGACTATTTTTAACTGTTGCATATCTTGATTTAATGATGCTGAATGCATATATGGTGCACATTTTAATTGCAGACACGGACATCAGAGAAATGGCATCTTCTTCAGGTCAGATATGTGATTGACCTTGATTTCATTGTGGCTTTTTTGTATTTACTGTGGATTACATCTCTAACAAACAGAACCACTCAGCAGCTTTCATATAAACTCATGATTTAATAATAGATCACAGTCCACATCTCATTTTTCTTTTACTTGCTTGAAACATTAAGGTTTACCATTTCAGCTACTGAATTACTCAAAGCTTTCTTCATCAGTTTGAACCTTCCATTGTGAATGCTCCTGACTATTAAGATTTCTTTCCCTTTCTTTTGCAGGTTTTACATTTTCACATAGTTGTTTTAAAGCAGATGATCGTCTGTGCTTTCAGTTTCTTTATGTACTTTTTTATTTGTATTTCTTTTCACAGATGAAGATGACACTTCAGTTAGTACTCCACCAGCAGGTTAGGACTGTGATAGTGCTTTGTGCGTGTATGTATGTATGCATTCTTCTCTTGACTATTAATGAAGAAAGAGTCCAAACCATTGGACCGATCTCAAAACATACTAATGAGAGAAAAAGTTTTTTGCAGTGCCCTACATTAAATTAATCTCTGTTCAGAAGTACAAGACCTTCATACTAGATAAGTTCCTTTCCAGTCCTGTCCTGAGGTCTTTGGTAGAACTTCTGCCACTGGAAGGTAAAATACCGGTTAGCAGCTCAGAAAGCAACTCCCCTTATGTTTTCCTATCAACAAACATGGAGTGCATTTTTAAGGTTTGTCTTGAGAGCAAATTCCAGAATTACAAATAAAACAGGTGCCTTATGACTTCAAAACAGGTTTATCCACATGATTGTCTATCACCTCACCTTAGGCCGTATGACCTACAAGGTAGTTCGAATGTACTGCTCCAAGCCATTGCTGCCAAGCTGGCAGATAAAATGCCTTTGGTTGTTGGCAGTAAAAGAAAAGCAACAGCACAGGGATTCATCATGATAGATGTGACATGGGCAAAATTTCTCCATTGCTTGCTTAAAATGTTTTTTTAAAAAATAGGCTGTGAAGGAAACAGAGATTTTGAACACCAGGAAACGCTTTGCAGTGGGTCAAATGAAAAACATGCTCTTAATTATCGTCACTGCCCTAAATGATCGCATTTTCTTGATTTCTCCCAAAAGAATTTGCATTATTAGCTTTGGGCTGAATGCTATCTGTAAAGTCAATAGCAGTACATTGATTTACAGTAGTAGAGGACCTCACTGGTAAAAGCTAAATATATAAATAACATTTTAAATCACAAAACTCTAAAATTTAATTTTAACTATTTATCATTATTTTGCTCAACCTAGATAAATAAATAGACTATTTAAATAATTCAAAGTACTGCCCCCTCAAATAAATATTGAACAACATAAATTCATCTGTTATCTGGAACTACACAAATCATGAAGAAAACATCAGCTTCATGGAACCCTTCTAWATATGAACTACTAAAAAGGAAATCTTGAATGGGAATGAAACTAAACTAATTTAGATTTTCTAGAGAAAAGGGGGAAAGATTTCTAAATTTTTTTCTCAGCTGTTCACTTCCTTTTTCTGGTAATCAAATAGTTCCTCATGGGTATGGTCCTAAATATCTAGTCTAATCTTCTTGCATGAAGAATCAATGTTCTTTAAATCCCAACAATCTGAGGTCAGTTAAGCTGTGATCTCTGAGCTGGTGTCACCTAAATTGCTCTTCCCTTTCAGATGGGATGTCTAAGCCAGCGGAAAGAAAAGATTCAGGTGAGACCTCCTGAAAAACATGTTGAAACAATCCAAATTTTACATAATACAATTATTATTATTAAGTTATTTCTTAAAGATTATATTTAATTTTCATTTAATTGTTTATACAGTATCGAACTGTAACTGTTGAAATGCTTTGGGGTATCAGAGCAAATAGGTTTCTAGCAGCTAAAGCAGGAGTGAGAGAAGGCTCTGCTGCACAAGACAGGACCTGTATCAGCATTTTACACATACATACATACCTATCTATCTATATCTATTTCTATATAGATAGATAAGCAACTATTCCCTTCCTCCTCAGCCTACAGGGTGGCAGTGGCTTACCTGAATCCCACACACAGGCCCCAGGAGACTGTAGGAGAATGGCTTCTTCTCACAGCTCAAAGGACGGTGGGGAAAACTTAGCCAAGTCATAACCTCTTTCTTCCTACCCTGGCAGGTAACGCATACTGCACCCACTTTTGTGGTTTCAGGTTTTGCAGCCTCTGGAACAAAATGAGCAGCAGGTACTTCAACCATGGTTATTGGCCTGGCATAGCCGCCTATGCCAGCCCCCTGAGCCAACRTCAAACCCACGTTTCGTTCTGTTTGTTTAATAAATAGGAAAACGTTAATATCTAAAGGTGATGATAATATTTAGGTGTTATTTTATGTGGTACCGAATTAATGACTCCATATAAGCTTCTTCCATTTATTAATATCCTTTTTCCATTTCACCCTGTGGCGTGTTAGGTTTGTTACTGCACATGACCAGCTCCTGTACCGAGCATTGTCACATCATTTTATTCACACCAGTAACTCTCACTTGTTCTTACGTTGTTTCCATATACTAGCATGTTATACTGGCATAATCTAAACATCTAGATTATAGAGAGAGTATATATAGATATGTATCTATATATATTTGTGTTCATGTATGTCTGTGTATATGTTTTCATATCTGTGTATATACATGTGTGTATATACATGTATGTCTTTACCTGCAAGAAATATTGTACAAGCAGACATATAGAGAGGTGTTAGGCACACCACCCAAAATTCACTGAAAGACTGAAAAGCAAAGATTTTATAGCAAAGCTATCTAGCATTTCTATACCTTTTTAAAATTCCTAATAGACTTTAGGATAATAAAAACGGTTTGGTTGCATTTTCCCATGGTTGTCATGAGTTGTGTTGCATTTGTGAGCGATGGAAATTTTCATGAGTTAAAAAGGTTCCCATAGCAGTAATCTCTACATAGTAGAAAGACAATTCTGACTTCTGGCAAATGAGTTTCTACAGAAAATACTGAGCAGGGAAAAGAACTTTTCATTTCAAGACCAGGGTTTCACTAAGCGGGAAGTGTTGTGTGACTGGTTCCTCATTTATGCTAGTTACGAAACCAAAACCAAAAGAGCATTGGATAAACTATAAAAAGCTGCCTTTGCTTCTGAAACAATTAGACGTTCAAGGGGAACAAGGGACATGCAGCTCTGATTTGAAAAAGACAGATGGCTTTGTTAATTATAGCTGTATATTTCCACATTTGCTCTGCTCTTCCGTACTACCAGGGCAGTATCGGCTTTACTCAGTTTCCCCTATGCACTGGCCATAACTCCCCAAGAAAAGGAGATGTGGCATTTGGACTCCGCAAGTTCTCATTTGGAATATGAGACACAGGCTTTGCCTCTCTTGTAGAAAGGGAGCAGGTAACGGACAGACATTCACTGCCTTGCTCTCCCTGCTTTTTCTGTTAGGAATCAGCTTTGACCACGGTTTTGCATGTATTTACCCAAGATGTAACTGCATAGGACAAAGCCAGGGCTGTTCAGATAAGCGGAAAGACCAGAAATGCACAGCTGTGCTGGCACAGTTCTCTGTCCTGGGGAGACCGCTCACTTGCTGCTTCTCTCAGTACCATTGTTGCTTCTCAGTTCCAAAATCTCAATTTCCACAAGAGAAGTTGCTGTGTCTGAACATGTGACACAATCATTTCCATCTGACAAACTATTTCTCTGTAAAACATCAGTCTATGCATGGGGCAGGATGTGGTATTGACTGATCCCCAAACTCTCTGCTTCTGTCATGGTAAAAGAGAACAGAGTTCAAATGTAAGCTTCATCCCTGCCCTATTTTGCAGACAAGGAGGAAAAACTAGCTTGTACAATTGACTGAGTTTGGGCTTGAGAGAGACCCACCGAAACTATGCATCATATGTGTTTTGTTCGTGCTTATAGCTGTTTGTGTTTTCAGAACCTCCATCTCTTCTGAAAAACAAAGAGCTGACCTTTGTGCATTGCCTCTGTAAAGCACTCATGGTTGAATGCTGGTGCCATTCGAGTTGCTCAGTACCCATCTTGGCTGATCAGGTTCCCCTCTCTTCCTCCCTGATAGCTTCATTTTCTGTCACCACAGAGGTAGCGTTCTTGCAGGAACTGTATACAATGTGACAGCCAAGAAATGGATGTCAGTGCGAACAAAAACTTACATATCTTTCAGGACATCTGAAGAGAGAGGTAATAGGGTTAGAGAGTTTAGTAAGTTCAGGTAAGTGTATTTTGGAGGGAGTAAAACACGCTCAGATGATTGACATTTCCCTCTCTCTCTGCACCTCAGTATGGTCTATTGGAGAAGGAGCTCCAGAAGAGACAGAAAAACGTGATGACTCCCAAAGATCCACTTTGTTTATCGAAAAACCTCAGAGCGGTTCAGTGAGTGTTGGTAAGTGCTTAGAAACAAAATCAAAAGCCAATTTTCCAGAGAGACAGAGACTGAGGCAGATCCTGGGAAGGTACGCGCAGTTCCTGTGACACTCAGCTTCTGCCCTCGGCTACAAGAACTTCTGCTGATTTTAGTTGGATGTGAACTCCACTCTTTGAAGGCAAAAAGGACTGTACGAAGAGAAGCAAAAACCGATTGTTTAATTCAAGACAAGCTCAAAACCTAATAGTTTACTGAGCATAATGGGTAGGAGGTATAGTTTCTGGAGAAGAGAGCTGGTTACTGTGATGCTGTTGGCTGTACTGTTACTGATATGTCAGGAAGATCTACCCAAAGGCCTGCAGCATAGCTTAGAGATTGCCGGGTCAACTTTTGTACCCTACAGCTGTGTGTAAATTAGCAAGTAGACTAATAGGAGCAGCTCTGTAGGGAAGTTGGTAGGGTCACCCCCACTGTAACCATTCTGGGGGATTTGCTGTGGACTAGTTCTGGTTTAGGTCCGGCGGTCTATACACCTATTAGCAGTTGGAGCACAGGTGGTAAACTCTCAGAGCACATCTTTGGTTTTAATTTCATCCCAGAGGAATCCAGTTCAAGCACTGTGAGGACTTTCTGTGTTGTGAACCAGAGCACAGTAAATGGGAACAGTTAGGAGGTTCACTTCCAAACTGCACTCCTGAGCCATACTAATATGGTAAGGTAGCTGCACCCTGAGCAGGGTAGCAGCAACAGTGAGAAGTTCAGTACAGGTTACTTAGTATGCCTGCTGTGTACTTGGATACACTAAGATGTGGTCAGATGGTGTTTTTTTATACATGCCTATTATTTTTCTTGGTTTCTGAGTAGAAAAAGAGCATTTTGGGGGGATTTATTTGGAAAATAAATATAAGGAGTTAGCTGTATTCTCCTCTGGTGACCATGAATGTTAGGATGAAAACTCAGCAGGGGCTGGGCAGTGGTGGTCTGAAAATTGAGCTAACTTTTACTATTCCCAAATTATTGTTTAGAGAAGACTCTTTCCCCTCCCCTCTCAGCTTAAAGAATTAATGATAAAAATGCATGAAGAGCTCCAGGCTTTCTTTTCCAGACTGGAGTTTATTCATGTTACAACTGCCTGGTAGCCTAGGAACACCTGTGCTTGTTTTAAGCAAGGAAATTCAAATATTGGGAACGATTCGCCCATGGCAACATGGAGTTTTGCCTCAACTAATTTATCCTGCTTCTCCATGTCTCAAGCTCCACATTGACATGGGCAGAAGGCTTCCAGACCCAAAATCATTAATCTCTGTAACACTGCAGTACCGTCATAGCCTGTGTGACGCCATCTGATTCTTACTGTCGTGGTAGAGCTAGCACCGGGAGACTAGAAGGAGCAGTAGTAAGAGAAACTTGTACAGACGTGACTGACCAGCCACAGGTTCCTCAACGATTGCATTATTCTTTTCTCTTTTTAAAAGGCGGGAATATTACATTTATAGCCAAGGTAGAAGCCAAAGATCTTCTCCGAAAGCCAAATGTTAAGTGGTTTAAAGGAAAATGGATGGACCTGGCCAGTAAAGCAGGGAAGCACCTGCAGCTGAAAGAGTCCTTTGAGCGCCACACTAAGGTTTGTCTTTGCTTTTCCTTCTTATGGGGGCAAAGCTCCAAAGAGAGCTTAAAGATCAGTTTAAGACAACAGGTAGAAATTCAAGAGCAGTGGATTCTAGCCCTGGCTTCCCCGTGCAGATTTCAGTGATGATCTCTGACCCTGCACAGAAGCAGACTTTTCTGCTCTCCCAGTGCAGGACAAGCAGTGGTGGGGAAATCAAAGTTTTCCAATGCCATTTCTGGGTTCCACATTCTTTCCAGAGCCCTTTATTTGAGTTACTCCTTACTCCTAGTTTAGGTCTGAAAGACTAATCTTTTAACTTCTGCTTTGTGCAAGTGTATCCCCCACATTAATGAACAATTTCGTTTGATTTTCAGATTCACACATTTGAGATGCATATCATTCAAGCTAAGGAAAACTACGCAGGGAACTATCGCTGTGAAGTATCTTATAAGGACAAGTTTGATAGTTGCTCTTTTGACCTTGAAGTCACTGGTAAGATTCCACTTGTGTCTGTAAAGCTTTATAAAGATTTCTTTTTTTTTAACCTGAAATGCCACCTAATCTTGTTCAGAACCTTTAAGTGAAGGAATGCTTGAAGTGAACATTTTTAGCATAGAGCTCAGAGAATTTTAAGTGTCTGTAATTTATTGTTTATATGAACATTGGGATAGATAGCATGTGAGACATTTACCCAAAAATTCCAAAAGCTGGCAGATAAAACTAGTATTGAATTCAAATCAGGCTCTGGCACACAAGACAGAGAGCTAGGCTTAGGGCTATTCAGAGAGCGAGGCTTTATCTGGCAGCATCTGAGTAGAGGGACGTGGAGTGGTCATGGCTTAGCCAGTGCTTTGCACCCTGTTCAGGCATGGTATGATCACGCTCCAGAAAGCTATTTCTTCCACTCTTCATCAAAATAAAGAATAGCACAATGTGGGAAGCACTGGAGAGTCGTACCTTTGTCTACTTCTGTGTTATAAAAGGCCTTACTCTGGCAAACGTTAACCCACAGGCTTATCTTTTCCCTCGAGAGAAGTTCTGCCAGCGCAACAGCACAGGCATACCTGCACAATCAGACTGAGAAAGATGGATGTCTGCCGAAGTGCCAGGGCCAGCAGACAGTGGACAAARTAGTTGTTCACCCTCATAAAGCACGTGCCTAGACTGGACTGTTCGTTYGCCGGTCGGGGGAAGCCGGTCACAGTTAAGGGGACATTTGACGGCTGACTGACAGCCCGAGAGGCATAGGTAGGTGTATATATTCAGAGGCCAGCGAGGCAGGGGCCAGCCTGGCTGCATCCATTCACTGGCTGTGGATCAGAACCATTTAATCTGACTCAGGCTGGCACAAATGGGTAATTCACACAAGGGGGATTCTTCCCCCAAGAATCAACATGAGTCTGTAGAGAAGACTGTCTCTTTCCTCTGATGCTGAGTGTACTGAGAAAGTGCAAGACGCAAGCARGAGAGAAAGCATGGGGAATGGGAAGACAAAAAGGCCAGAGCCTGTGTATAGGCAGGAAGGGGATCGACGAGAAACATCASAGAGACAGATCTCTTATGCAGAACTGCAATTAAGTAAACTTAGCTTAGCACTGAGCAGCTTTGCATTTATCAGAACTTAATGCCAAAGGAGCAGCACAAACTGTGGTCACTTAGCAGGAAACTGAACAAATTTCATATGCCAAATTACATCGATTACATAAATTACATTAATTTCAAATTATGTTTTTAATTCCTGTGTTACTGTTATTTCATAGAATCTTCCCAAGCTGTTCCATCCATTGACATCAGATCTGCTTTCAAAAGAAGGTAACTTCAAACAGTGATCCTATGAAGCTTCTCAGTTATTGGTGCTGGTAGCATGCACAGAACTTGCAACAATCTTGGCAGACAATTGTATCAAGTATTTTTTAAAAATGTTTTTGTAAATGAAGATTAAAGAAGTGGGGTTTAGGGTAGTTGGTAGTGGGTAGAATGAAATAGTTACAACACGTAGACAGTACATATGATATTAAATACTCTACTGTGAAATTACAGTGTCATTGTTTTAAGGGAAGATGGAATATTTAAGGTAATTAAATATCTGTTTCTTTAGAGGATTTCAAAGTCATATTTTAATTCACTAAAATATTCTACTGCGTGTTTCCTGAAAATTGTCAGCTACAATATGAAAGTTCCTGGTCCCAATCCTGTACTGATTACAAGCAGAGAGAAAATCCACACTGATTTCCAGAAGATAGGATCTGGCTTTCTGTTATCGTACAGTAAAAAAGTGTGTCATAAGGCCATCGTTACAGAAAAACTACAAATAAGACATTGCAGAGGCCATAAGATGAAGCATTGTGTCTGAAGTCTTTTCCTTTGTTAGTTACCTTTGTGATAAAATAGCAATTCAAACCAGTATAGATTCTGATAAAAGAGTAATTCCAACCAGTATAGATGTCATCTTTCCATTTTATGGAGAAAATTGTCTCAGAAGGACAGAAGTATTCAGAATGAAAATGTTTTACAAACAGAAAATGAATGCAGTTTGTTAATTTACACATACAAAGCAAGCTGTGATTCAGAAGTAACTGCTTTTATTTAGAGGGATTTGATTTGAAGAGTAAATGTAAAAGATATTACATTCAAGGTGCACTCCTTTCTTGAGCACATTTAAAAAAAAACTGCAATAATTATTCTGACCAAGCAGATGAGGATATCTGAATATTTTCTGATTTTCTAAGTAATATCTTACATGCAAAATCTGGGATGAAATATTGGCATCATTTGACTTAACATTTGCAAGATTTTGCCCTTACTTTTTACAAATATTAAGGGCATTTCTTTTGTCTATATGTGCTTTATAATAAGGTATTACTGCTTAAGGTCACATTCTAGAAAGAAATGCACCGTCACAGGACTGTGATTCTATCTGTAAAAATGTACAATGTACAGTTTCTTCTTTTTTTAACTGATTTCTCCCTTCATTTAGAGAAAGGTTAAATCTTAAGTGTAATGCTTTGTAATCAGTATTTGACACAGCTATGCATTGTTAAAAGCACCACCCAGCAATGCAAATCTTTGTTTTACATTCATAGCAAAAGATCAGCACAAGCCCTTTGTTTTTATACACATGCACTATGGAAATGAAAAACAAAGCTCGTTGTGTTGACTAGCTCACATCTATTTGTGTTACTGAAATCTAACACAAATCTTGGCAAATTTATGTATGCAGTTACAAAAATTTGTCACCAAAGTTTAATAACAAGCAATACAAACCTTTGTGTTATTTTTCACAAATGCCTAAGGAAACATGATTCGTGTGAAAAAGAATACAAGTTTGTGTTGATTTTATACCATTATTTGTGTGTCTGGACAGTGTTGAGTATATGAGACATGTAGAGCGTTTGCAATGTGTGTTGTCCAAGTCTTCCTGTATTAAACAAAGATTTGATCTTTTTCTATTAATAACAGCGGTGATGGACAAGACGATGCAGGAGAACTTGACTTTAGTGGTCTCCTGAAACGTAGGTGAGAACCAAGTGATGCAGTGAGCAGGTGTGGATTGCAAACCATTAGGTTCGCACACAGAAAGAGTCAGGTGTAGCATTAATAACTTCTTAAGAATTTTCTGACCTTTCATTTTTTTCAATGTTTCTAACTATCATTCTCATAGTGTAATATGCAAATGTTCAGTTAATTGTACCTTTAAGTGTGCAGAAAAGAAACCTCAGATTTGAGTGCACTGGGAAAAAAGTGAGCCACAACATAAAGAGGCCAATAACATTGAGTTTACTTGCTATTTCTTTTGTGTTTGCATGGAAGGTAGAGGGGGAGAATTTCCTACACAGGGATGAGCAGTTCAGAAAATTGAGTCTGGTGCAAGAGTAAAAACCTTCAAGGGTTAAACTTACCTCTTAATTTGATTTTGTAAGCATCCTGATATGAAAAATCATATAATGCCTTCAAACCATAGACATTGGTATTAATTCTTTGTAGCTTTCTGTTTCAACATGTGCACACAAACGTTCAATGGTGTTTTATTCAACTTAAATGCTGTGAGGGAGAAAAGCTTGGGCACGTGTTTCTCTGGCTTGCCTTGAAAATCTGATGTTATGATAGTTATGCCTTTAGCTATTTCAGACCTTAAAGCCAGTTTAGTCTTTTAACAAATTAAGACAAGATAGTTAATTYGTCATTTTTTAAAAATTCATCACAGAAATTTTATATGCAATGGAAATCAATGGCAACTGACCATAGAGAACTGGAAAAGGAACTAGATCCTTTATCTCATTTACCACTTACTCTGAAAGAGGAAAACCCAATATGCAGTATTAATTACATAAAAATTTCACAATGGACTCATAGGCTATGATGGTGAGGATAGTATTTAAGCAACTAAAGCAAACAGGAAAGGCTGAAGGTAAAAGTAGGCAGTGAAAGAATTACCTGAACCAATTCAAATCCACCAGGTCTTTGGTTTTTTAATCTTCTCATCCCTAATTAGGATCTTCAGTTTGAATTTTTATCATACTAATACAACTTACCATGACAGTTCTCATGACTGCCTGTGGGGTGTTTTATTAGCAACATGAGAGTTGCATGTAAGAGGTCTTGGTGTTTTTGTGGAAAGAGAAATGTGATTTAAGAGTCATTATCACTTCACTAACAAGTAACTCACATGTTTTGTAAGATAAATACTGTATAGCCATATAAACATATCACGTGGTTAATGGGCAAAGCAAACTTCTAGTTTTTAAACACCATTATTTGATATTGGTCAAATCGGTTCATCACCTCCTTGCTTCAGGCACTGAAACGCAACCTCATAATTCTGAGCTTAATTGAATCAGATTGCTAATTAAGCCCCAGTGTGGATATTAATGTCCGTTTTTATGAAGACAGATATGTTTTCATTTCAATTTTTTCAAGAGGCAATGTTGCAGGTGCATTCCTTCTTCTCTGTATGGTTATATTACCAAGGAAAGAGCTAGAACTTTTCACCTGTGGTGCATAATACTTGAAACATGTTTTTTAAAAAAAACCTAAATGCATAGAATCTATATACTGCCTATTTTCTAATTTCGTGCTGGTCTTGCAGGAAGACAAACCAGTTCTTATCTCAGTAAGCCACTCTGTGACTGGTTATGCTTCGTCAATGCAATGGATCAGTAACGGCACGAAATTCCAAAAGGCACAAGATCTCAAAACCACTCAAACATTTAGGTCCTTTTTTTTTAAAAAAGTACATCTTTCAACAAAATGCACATTTTTGGGGAAAAGATCTGAAAGTGATTTTGTAGAGAGGTCAACCTGCTTAGGAAATGCCAAGCATTGTTTGCCCACTACCCACAGCAGAAACTATTGTGGTCTCAGAACAAAGTTGGTTTGCTCTAAGTGTCATAATTTGTTCTCCAGTTACGCAAGAGGAAAAAGAGTCTGGAATTAAATATTTCAAGCTGGTTGAAAATCAGGATACTCTAACTGATCCTCATTCTCAACTACTGCCTAATTTAAAGGGGTACATTATCTCGATTCCCACGGAGTGCACCTCTCCTTAGCACAGTCAGGCGTTGCATGGCAAGCGGCCAGCCYTGGGAGAGGAGAATGCCACCCCATGGGGTGTGTCAGCTTTTACATATGTTTGCAAGCTGATCTCGACTTGCCACCATGCAGAAGGAATCTCACTGAAACGCCAGTGTTCGCTGTACATAGTCACCCTCCAGAAAGCATGAGCACAGATAAAAGTAAAAGGAACAAAACATAGAATTACATACCTGAGATTGTCTAACAATAATTCTAAGATAACAATGTAAGTATTTCAAAGACTCCTCAGTAAGAAGCTTTTTTCCTTTTTAAAATAACACTGGCATATTACAAAAATTAATAAACCTCATGGATTAAACAGCAAAAYGGTTTTCCACAGTTCCTCGTCCAACTGTGCAGAGATTCTCAGGGACCCCCAGTGCTATTTCTGCATATGTTAAAGAAAATTCTTTGTCAGACTTGATAGAGCTCAGCTCTAACCATGTCTCACTCCAAAGCTCAGGCTTTTTTTATTTCTCAAATGTTTATTTTCTCACTCTGTTCTCAAAAGTACTGATTTCATTAGACCAACTAGATCACATCAGAATGATCCTGGTCTGATCCTGATGAATTTACAGGAAAAAATGTCTAGATTCCTGCTCCAATTCCCGGATTGTTCTAGCAGTTCACTTTTTTGAGCTAAGCTGTCAATCTCAAAAACTATCATTTTGTTTAGGATGCGTCCATTGTTCTCGCATTTAATGGCTGCCATTGTGAAAATAATTATACTTCTCTTTATTGGTTGTCTTAGCCTGGAGTTGCAGATAGTAAATATGGTATTGAAACTCCTGTATAAAGGTGATGTTATTCACACAGGCCTCTGAAAACACTTCCTGCTCTTAAGACTGAGATAAACATGGAAGCCAACAGATCCATCTTGCAAGTCCAAGCTGGTGTGGGAATCTCCAGTTCCTATCCATATGCCAACTTTAAGTAACTCTGAGAAGCACTGGTGTAACTATAAACAGACCCAGATTCCCTTGGATTTCAATGTCCTTTCATTGGTCAACCCTAGTAGCAGTTACAGGGACCCAGSGTTTGAAAGCATTTTTATATAATTATGAAATGTACGGATTAGACTCAGATCTCAGTGGTGCCATCATAAATTGTAACTGATGCCACTCAAGTTACAACTGATAAAACTGATTTAAGTGGGATTAGCCCATATGCTATTATAGTACTGCATTTTCAAACTGTACTGKTTTTTTTAAATAATGAAGCAATATAAAAACTCTTACAACTGATTATATCAGAAAAGGCCAAATTAAAATTTATATCCAAATTTTGCCTTGAAGAAGTGTAAAGTAAGGTGTGAATGTCATTCTGAGCTAATCCACCTGTACTGAGTGAAATAAAAAAATATGATGGCGGCCTTCAAATTTTGATCAAAACATTTCTAACCTCACCATAGATTCAGCTTCACCTTTTTTTATGGTGTGATAAAGCCTCACTAACTCTTCTCCCATAATTTTATTTTGCTACTGTTAGGGAGATTAAACAGCAAGAGGAAGAACCTGAGGTGGATGTGTGGGAGCTCCTGAAGAATGCGAATCCCAGTGAATATGAGAAGATTGCTTTTCAGTATGGTATCACTGACCTGAGAGGCATGTTAAAGCGTCTGAAGCGCATGCGCAGGGAAGTGAAGAAGAGTGCAGGTACAGATAAGGCAGAATATTCTTATGTTCAGTAGTCAAACATCAGCATCCACCTTAAAAACCCAAACACGCTTCATTTCCATGTAAGGGGACTTGCACACTACAACTCAAGCCTTATTACTGCAAGGAGTTAATCAGAAGGCGGCTTTTGGTCCACTGTGGTTAGTGTAAACACCCTATCCCATTCAGTGCTTACCAAAAGCATCCCTCCCTCTTGGCCAAACAGTAGTTCCAACTGGAACAAAGTCCCCCAGTTGTGTGGAAAGGTGTTACCTGATCAAACAGTATGGAAATTAGACCTTGTGTTAACATTAATATCTTCTGCTCTAAAATAGAGGCACTCCAAACACATTGTTTGCTCTTCATAATTTCATTTTGCATTTAATCTGACATTCCTCTGAAATCCCAGCTGTACTAAAAACCCTCCACCCTGCGTTGGGTGAGGACATTCAGGCCTGTCTTTCCCCATCTACCCTACTGAATAGTATGAGTGGTGTAATACATACGKAAATATCATATGTGTTTATACTTATGTGTGTGTATATATATGTGTATATAAAATATATGTATATGTTGCATAATACACACACACACATAAAAATACAACACACTATCCATTATACTATTGTGGCATTTGCATGTTCCTGGAGAGCATTTCAGAACTGGATGCAATATATACGTCTGCTGTTCCACTGGTTTCCTGGAGGAGTCCCTCTTGTGTAGGTGAAATCCTCCACAAATCCAGCTGTAATGCAGCTGCCTAATATACCCTCTCTCCTCATCCATTACTTCACATCGTAACATGTGTTATGTTACACATGAATTTTTATTTATATTTTTCATTTGCTGGTATATCTGATTCTGGCCACAGTTGAGGGAGGGAGAAATGGAGTCAATGGGCTTTGGCTGAGCTGCTGGGGCAGTTTCTGTATTCAGTGGAGCTCTCTAAGGGGTTGAAGCCCAGGGAAACTCCTCGCCTTCCCCCAGGAGTCTGGAGTAGGGCTGGAAGCTGGGGCAGGAATTGCACGGCTGATAGGAATTGCTGCTCCCTACCCAGGTGCATCATGTGGAAGTGCCTGAATGTTTTACTGGGAAAGGGGCTTCTCTCAGCACCTGGGACCAGTTTGTCTGGTCCCTCAACCCCGTTGAGTAGGATGGAGYTGCCAGCCATATCAGGATTTTTCAGTGGACGGGGATTTCCCTGCAGGAGGGGCTCTAGATGTTGGGCAAAATATCTATAGTAGTGACAGGATGAGAGTAGGGTGTCCTTCCCCTCACACCACCTTTATTATAAATTGGAAAATTTTACACTGCAACAAGGTACATAAAAAGTCCTCTTCAGATTTAATAAGTTAACTCCTGTTGTGTCAATATATCCAGTCCCCTGCAATCAGACATACGCATGATAGAAACCTTAGCAGAAATTGATAACTTAGCTGTGGGCAATTTGTTTGAGGCACCATTTATTTATTTATTTTTAAGCCACAGATATCTGCTCCCCTGGGTCTAACTTTTGTGGCTGGCAATGTCTAAATGTTGATGTTAAAGTGTTTTGAAATGTTTGAGTTGCACCTGGCCTTATCTTGCCCAGAACAACTTGGCCTACATTTGTACATCTCAAAGAATCTTTTTGAAAAGCCCCATTAGGATTCACAGACTGGCAACTTTTGCCTGGTTTCAAATATTTTTGCAAATGTTTTGCAGCTCTAACAGTTATCACAAGTGAAACTGCAGTGTACGCCTTGCAACCTACAGAAAGAATCAGGAAAGCTAATCTGGCTTTTGGACAAACCGATGTGTTTATTCTGATAGTGGGAAGAACAATAGGAATTTTAGCTTAAAATTCCCTGTTAACTTGAGTGGCAGTGCTAATAGAGAAGTCTTTTGTAACAGATTCATTACAAATGGTTCCATGGCACCAGCGGTATACCATTTTATTCTGACATAGCACTTCTCAGCAAGCTGTCAAAGCTACGTCTACCCAATCCTATTCAGAATACAGTCATACTGCAAAGTCGTGAAGAGATACTAGCTTGAACTTGGTCAGGATAATCAGATCCGCATAGCTTTGCACTTATTCTAATGTTTCTAGAAAATAAACTGATTCATGTGGACTAGCCTAAGAATAGAGTGATGCATAACATTGTGTGCATGTATTCTGACAGCTTTGATGAGATTTATGCAATGTCATTTCAGCATTCATATTCCTACTTGTTTTCTGATCTTCTTTTATAATAACATTTGGCTTCCACAACAGCTTTTTCCAAAGGTCTTGATCCTGCGTATCAGGTGGACAAAGGAGGTAAAGTAAGGTTCATGGTGGAGCTAGCAGATCCAACAGTGGAACTCAAGTGGTATAAAAATGGCCAAGAAATACGACCAAGTGCAAAGTAAGTGGGTTTATTGTATGTAAGCAATAAAATGGGTACACATGTACTTCCTTGACAAGTGTGTTGCATAGATCTGTCTCTCTGCTCAGGTTGCACCAATTTTATTTCTGAATTTCATTATATGTGAAAAGTATGCAAATGATGCTATATTGCTCATGACCCAGAAAAGCCTACTGTATACTAAATGTTAATGCAGATTGGCTCCTTTGCCTCAAGAGAAAAGAATTAAAGATCCTCAACAAAACATGGAGCCATTTCCTACTCGGTAGTTTTTAAAAAATCAGGAAGCACTGTGAGTAAATAAATCTCTTGTCCTCAGTACTATGTCTGAATCTTTCTACAGTAGTTGTAACATCACATACTTACCCACCTGGCTCATAAACCACCTGAGGAAAGGGGAGCAAGGTTTGTCTCACCTTCCGCTACCCAGTTAACGCTCACACTGAAGTCAGCAACCTGCATTAGCTCAAAGTGATTTCAGTCATGTGCAACAGGTCTAGTGTACTCAAGCTTCTTCATCATCTGTATCACCTGCATATTGGTTTACTCTCTGGCTTTATCTAGAAGAAGTGGCTTTTCAGGTGCAGACACTTGAGTACAGGTAGAGCAATGGCTGGAAGTTGAGCCCAGTCTCTAGTGTGGGCACAACCAGCTCTTACAACCCCGTGCAGAAAATCCCATTCCACAGTCAGATACAGCTAAGAATGACGATGTGCAACCAGTAATGCACAACAATGTAATGTTCCTCAAATGTTGCTCAGCAGCACAAAAGCCGAGCAACTTTCTCCTCTGGCCCTGTGAAAAAATAGTAATTAGCAAAAGCCCTCTTACAGAGAAGGGGCAGATATCCTCCATTCTGTTGCTGCAAAAGTCAATGAAGGATTTCGATTAATATTCATCATTGACAAAAAATGCATAATAAAGAGGGTACCTTTTCTTTAGCCCCTATATCTGCCATAAGCAGTTCAGAACTGTTTCGCAGGCAGCTATATGGATACCTCTCCAGTTGAAGGACCTGGATTGAATGCTACAGTGCATTTCTTCCAGGCTGCTGAAGCAGCTGTCAGATGCTAATGAGCTTTGGTCATTACAAACCTGGAGCAGATCTAAACTGGTGACATAAAGGTGAAAGGCTCCATATCCCATTACCAAAACCCCATATCCCATTACTGATCTCTTGTGCCATCTGGCCTACCAATAATATTAACTTCTTAACTTCGGCTATTATTATACTTCACAAAAATGTTAAGAGTGTTGGAATGAGGATGGTGTCCTGTTACTGGTTATTTTCATCCTTACTCATCTAGAGTTTCAGACTCCATTTTATTTGCCATCCTTCAGAGCCTGCTAATTTTTTTTATTTTTTCATATGACCCAAGCCTGGGATCTTGGAACAAGCCAGAAGATGCTCGTTGTCACTCTACACCGTAGCTCTTTTTGCTAAAAAGTCTATGACAGTTCTGTTGAATCTTGGAAATTGCTTCCCAGGATAGTTTTTCCAGTTCTATGTAAAAAACAGGATTTTCACCTCTAATAATCCCTAAAGCACTTTCTACATAAAACAAAATGGGTCCAGCAGTTTTGCTAATGTATTTTTGCTGCATTCCTGTTCAAACAGATACATTTTTGAGCACAAAGGTAACCAGCGAATTTTATTCATCAATAATTGTTCGATGACAGACGATGCTCGCTATTACGTAACAGCTGGTGATGAGAAATGCTCCACAGAACTGTTTGTGAGAGGTAACTACGTCAGCTTGCTCCTGTTTCACCTGCTGTAAATTGGTGTGGCTTCTTTGACTGCAACAGAAACCAGCAGGGAGGATCTGGTTCAGGATATTTTTGTATTTGTATTAGCAGGCCTTAGGATCACTCTGTATTTCAGTGATCCCTGACCATTTTTTTCCCCATCCTGTATTTAGTAATTTAGTGAAAACCCTGAAATGGGGATATGGTTGATTTCATACTGTGCATTGGGATCTAGTGGGGCTGTGGTCCCCTTCATAGTTTTAAAGCCATTTTGGAGACTCGTTTGTCGTAGTGTTGGCTTTCCCTAACACCACACTTACGTACCTGATGACCCTGATACTCTTGGCCCAACTGATCTATTTCAAGTACCCTCAGATCAGGCTTTCTAGCAGTTAGTTTTCATTCCATCTGCACAGATTTAAGGAAAGACTCTATCAAAAGCTATGAATGGGTGGCCATTTGTTCACCCTTTGTGCTCCCACAGTGTTGATAATCTTACTGATAATATTCATGGCATTAGTCACACATGCACAACAAAACAAACAGAAAAACAAAACTTACAGTGAGAGAAAAAAAATCATTAAATATTTCAGAAAGCTATTTAAAATAATGGAGCCCACTGCCCCTATAAATATCATAGGATAACTGTTGTACAATCTCTTGCTATTAAAGAAACTTGAGTTTTGACAGCAGGAATGGGTTGAACCAATAAAGGCACCTCATTATGTCATCAGGTCATCTTATTGTGCATAACGGGCTATAGGACTGAATGAAAACGCAGCTTTATGAGAGGGATCTGTGGGAGGCAAGAGGGGAATGTCAGCTTCTCATGTTGACCTGCCTGGACTAACTGTCAATAAAAAGGGATGCAAGGCATGTATTAATCTGAACAAATGTTATTTTTTTATTTAGCACATTTCCTACTAGCATCTTAAGGAGCAATTGCTTTTCTGATTTAAGGCAGAAAAAGCGGCACTGAGACTGATAGTAGAATTTTAAAGTAGTGTTGTCTTCTATAGCATGATTTTGAAAACCTCTTTCACTTAGTTTTCTCTCTCAGATTGTAAATCTGTAATTTTCTCTTTCCAAAGATCCTCCAATTTTGGTGACCAAAGGCCTGGAGGATACCAATACCTATGTTGGTGAACGAGTAGAACTGAGCTGTGAGGTGTCTGAGGATGACGCAAATGTGAAATGGTAAGCCACACTTTGAACAGATACTGTTTTCCTCGAGAATAAAACCCAGAATATTTTAATTGTAGGCAAAAATGTGGACAGCTTTTTCTATGCCAGAAAACCTGAAAATTGTTAAGAAAATCTCAAGAAAACATTATTCAAAAATGTAGCAACAGCAAAAATATCCTTATACATTCATGGACGAGTTTTTTTAACCTTTTCTTTGTCTTAAGTCTTATAAAGTCTTCTCTGGAAGTTTCAGTCTATGGGAGTCTTATTTGCACAGGACTTCTATTGGAAAAATAATCATTCTTTGTTTTCCATTAGGTTTAAGAATGGTGTAGAACTTACCAATGAACCTAAATCTCGATATCGAATCAAGGTTGAGGGTAAAAAACACACTTTGATCATAGAGGAAGCTGCAAAAAATGACAATGCAACTTACTCAGTAATGACAACTGGAGGCCAATCAGAAGCTAAGCTTTCAGTTGATTGTAAGTATCATCCATCCTGCTCTTGAATTCGTATGTCACAGTTTACTAGCTTACAGAAATAAATAATTTGCTTGCCTCTTCCTTAAGGGGAAAAGTCTTCCCTCCTTCCTTAAGGGAGACTTAACTTCCATACCAAATTTTTTGCTGCAAATCTCAAGAACAGTGACTTTCCTTTAGACGCTGTTTGCAGTAACAGGCAATGAACTAGTCCTGCTTGAAAACTTCCTGTCACTCTGTTAAGACGGAAAACACGGCTATCCATCCAAAGATACAATAGGTCAACAAAGTGAAATTTTCAAGGGAAGTATCTGCTTGTCTTTAATCCTTTCAGGTTTTCACAGGAAAGCCAAACCAGGGCTTTTTAGCCAAAATCAGAAAAAAAGTATGTTGCAAAAATAGGAAGTTCTATAACTAGGCATACTGTTAACAGGCGTCAGGGTCACTTGACCTGAACTCATAGGCACAAACACATGACTATGTAGCTCCCTCAGTATTGTTTGTGCAATATCTCTTTAAAACACCTGTGGGTTTTAGTGAAATGTATGTGCCCATCCTCTAAAGTTATCATACATTATGCATAAACATACACTGGTTTGTAATACTTATACTGCTTTTGACTATTTTGTACAAATTGGCATCTTAAGCACAACCAATTCATGCTGTTCTAGTTATCAAGTTGGAAATTATCCTCCATGGCTATTAAGCTCCATCATCTTTCCTTTCATGCAACTTCTACTGAGGATTGTCCAACTTGCTTTCTATAAAATGCTGCCTTTCCCATCACTCTTTGTTTCCTATGTCAGATTATAGTCAGGGATATTTACTGCATACACATGGTACTGTGTGTTCAGCCTGGACTTTGGTCTACAGCAGAAAGTAGAAGTGAACTGGCGCACCAGTTCTCAGACTCAAGTTTTACAAAAGCTGGTAATATCTGTGGCTATTTGTAGGGTGAGTTAAGGCAGTTTAGCAAACATGAGAACAAGTAGTGTATGAAGTTAAGCTTACGGGCCAGTCAGCCCTTGCTACCAGTCTGACAAAACAGGTTGAGAACTACAGTCCCCACTTGTGATTAAATACTTTGGTAAGTCTCCAAATTATCTCGGATCAGCTGGGAGGCAATGAGAGCAGTTAGATTGCTGTTAGATGACTGGAAAGGTGGGTTGTAATTCTTTCTAGTGCATAGGTCTGGGGACACAGGTCTTTCACTTCTTGAAAGTTTCTTACTGGACTCTGGGGGATAGAAACACCCTACCTCCAGCACCTAAACACCAGAGAAGGGACAGCATTCAAATTGTGCTCCTGGGCTTAGTTCTTCTACTGGCAATATTCATGGAGTATCCCCAGTCAGGGCATGGGTATTTTGGATCACCCTTTCTAAGGCATCAGACTACATGAAAAGAGGTTAACTTATGTAGCTTACATGTACATATTACTGGTATTTGGACTTAAGAACTTTATTATTGGAGGCATTTTTCTGATTTGAAGACTATTGTGATGGCTAGCAGCAGCTCCATGACAGAATCATGAGTTATTGTTTGATATTAGCATTAATATCTCTGCTTCTGTTTTCCTAAGTGAGACCACTGAAGATATCACTTGCACTAGAAGACCAGACTGTGAGGCTTGGACAGGAAATCCACCTGAAGTGTGAGATATCTGAGAACGTGCAAGGGAAATGGTACAAAAATGGGCAACTCGTCGAAGCTAGTGACCGTGTAAAGCTTTATCACAAAGGAAGGTAAGCCTGTTGTGTATTGACTTGACTTTTGATGGAATGACACTGTAAAGATCTTCCAATATGTGGGTTACTTCACTGAAAATTATCTGGTAATCAAGCCTAACCTCTGTCCCTCAAACATATTTATTTTTTTCATAATAAAAGCCATGTCTCCTTGCCCCCTTTCATCTTGTGTTTTTTGGCTGTGGAGGACAATAAGCAAATCCTTGATCCATCTAAGTTCAAGCTATTAATTTTTCTTGACATTGCTGTTGCTGTTAGTATGGGATATTAAGTAGTAAGATAAAGTAATTGTTTAAAAAAAAAAAACAAACCAAAAACCAAACAGGTCCTACCTTTAACTACATCCTCTTCACTTCAGCTTAGCAGACCATTCATACAGCTGGGAAATGCACTTGTGAAGGTGCTCCTAAACAGGCTATGAAATGTTTGCATTGATTCCATAACGCTCGCTAAGTCACAGTAAGGGACAAGTGCCAGCTGTGCAATGACCCCTTGGACTGACATAAGGTGAAAGAGCTCCCCACACCCATGTAGGCCCTTCGGGTGAGGTGAGGGAAAGCGAAGCAGGAAGGGCACAGAGGTGAGTCCTACCTTGAACAAAGCTTAGCCACAGCAGGTGATAGGAGAGCAAAAAAAATCATCATACTGGAAGATGCAGTTAGGTAGTAAGAGCAGCGTATGCTTTGCTCACCCATTTCTTTATTCTAGCAAACAAATAGTAGATTGGATCCTGTCACAAAGGTGGTCCAACAAAAGTCAGAATATTCTCACAATGGGATCACCTAAAGATTTCTTCTTGAACAACCAAATTACAATCTAATGGCAGCAGCACAGAATCTCTGTGTCGAGATTACACTCCTGTATTTTCCTACTTCTGTGTTCAAACAAAAAATATTAGAATTGGTTATATTATTTGGTGGTTGTCTCAATAATATTTTGTACACATCACAAAGTATTTAATCAGCTAAATACCACTAAGCAGCCAGAAAAGGATTTTTAGTCAGTAATTTTAGACACTTGCACAGATCTCCTAAACTTTTCACAGATTTTTCCTTATAGCTTCACACAGTCTTCAAAAATAATTTACTCTGATTTTTTTTTCAATTTTTTACAGAATCCACAGATTTGTTATAGCGAGCGCTGCTGTTGATGATGAGGGTGAATACATGTTTGTACCAGATGCCTATAATATTAATATTCCATGCAAAGTACATGTTGTGGGTAAGTATATGGCACAATGACTTATATAGAACATCTCTTTTTCTGACCTTTGGAAATTAAAAGCAGTGTGAAATATCCTTGATTATAATCACTTTGTTTCCTCTGAGCAGCATCTACCACAGAAAACAGAGTGGCTGCTTTGGTAAAGTGCGAGCTAGTCAGAGCGTGCTATGCCTGTGCTCAGGATCTGCTCAGTTTATAAGCCTGGGGGAGATCCCAGGGAAGGCTTCTTGATGTTGAATTCCTAAACCTAAACCAATACTAAGAGTTTGTGTAAAACACCTGTTGCTATCCTCTCTTCAGATATACAACATTGTCGTCTTTGAAGAATTGGCTTGCTGGCATTTCAAAATGTGATTTGGTTTGGTAAAAGACTAGTAAAGTTGGTACATATTCCCTAAATACATCAAATGATATCTAGAGAGTGAAATGTTTCTGGTCACTTTTTACTCACTCAGCAAAACAGAAGACTTGTTAATGATCCCAGTCATTCAAACAAAAATAAAACAAGGCATTGAGTCTTCCCACAATGATACCTCACTGGACTTGGAAGGTCTGCAACCAGTGACTTGGAAGTCAAAAGGAGAGCAATATAAATGCCCAAAGTTTTAGAAAATATGGTTTGTAACTGAAGCTGAAAGAAATGGGATATCTATGTTGGAAAGGTTTAGGGAGTATGTAGAGGGAAGGAGTACTGGAGGGTATGCTCGCAAATATAACCTTCCAATACATTAAAAAAAGTTATAAAAGGATATTCATCAGTTGTTCTCCAGACACATGGGGTAGAACAAAAGTGACCATTTCATTTTCAGAAAAAGGATTTGGGTTAAGAAAACTTTTAAACTGTAGGAACAGTGATGTCTGAAGGGTGATAACTCCAGGTGTTGAAGAAAGCCTGCAATGGAAATTCTCAAGAGCAACTTAGAGGAAATCTCTCTCAGAAGTTACCTAAATATGCATAATTCTGCCTCAGGAAGACTTTTTTTTTTTTTTTATGGTCCTACTATTCCAAAATTTCTATGGTGCTATGATTTATTTTTCATCTATTTTTTCACTATTTTCTTCAAAAAAAAAATTTCTTCAGAAATCTTCTTCCAAACAAAAAATCCATTGACTAAAAATACCAAAATACCAGGAAAATACAAAACATAGAGCATGTTTCTCTATGTTGCACACCTGTGCCAGGTCACTGAACTCTCAGAGTGGCAGCCACATGGCAAATTTGGACAATCTCTCCTTTTTCAGATCCTCCTAAACTCCACCTGGATGGTCTCGGGGAAGATAATACTGTGACAGTAGTGGCAGGAAGCAAACTACGACTTGAGATCCCCATCACTGGCGAGCCAACTCCAAAAGTCATATGGAGTAAAGGGGACAAGGTACATCGTCATTATACATGTTTCTTCAGCTTAACAAGGGGCCTTTTACTTCAAAAAATAACCTTTAGCCTTGTGAAGACGTTGATTTTAACGGCAGAAAATAAGGAGGAGATGCATTTTATCTAAAAAACTCTCCTTGCTCAAAACTGAAGGGTAAAATGGATAAATATTATTTAGTATCCTTTGGGTCTTCTTGAGGAAAGGCTGAAATTAACAAAGGAAAAAAATATGGTTTTTTATCCTTTTTACAATAAATTGTAAAGGAGAGGGACATATGAGATGCAGAAGAAAACTAGTGAAAATCTACCAAATGGCTGCTACTTCTGAACATGCTGCCCAGAGTGGCTGCCAGGCTTTGACAGGAAGCCACAGAATGGTCTGGTTTTGGAAAATGAATGATAAATTCTGATGGAGTGTCAAGTCTCGAATGAAACAATAGGCTGGGCAATTGGTGTCTTGTCTCTGGTGTCTTAATGCAAAACTTTGCACAGATCAATCCCTGGCTGTGTAATACCAAAAAGACACTTTTCACATTTAAATTTTCATTGTGGTATGTGGAAGCTGGAACATGTTATTATTACTGGATTCGTCAGACCTATCTGGTCAAATCTCTGACTACTATTTTTCAAATATTAATTGTAGTAACACCACTGTGGACTTGTCCAAATAGAGAATTATTCTAGGAGAGCTCTTACTCCAAAATATGTGCCAGCATTTGAAATCTGTGAGGACAAACTACTGACCATTACAATCACTCTGACCTTTGAACTGAATTAATTACATTTTGATCTGGCTTTTGGGAGAATCCACTACTCTCATTCCATCAAATTAATGACAGGTAGTGTTGACAAAAGCATGTTCTTGCTTACAGGACAAGTAAGCCTAGTTCCTCTTCCTTTGAGATGCAATGGCTGAACTGAGTACTAAACAGTTACCGTATTTTAAAGTTATTTATTCGTCCCCCAGTTATTTTGTCATTTTTGTGATCATCAGGTGACCAAAATTCTGAGCTTTAGTGTGTTTTTTCTTACAGTCGCTTTAGTATTTTTGCTGAAGTGTCCTGTACTGCATTTGGATTTTGATTTTTGAGCATTTTGATTCTCAAATCCAGAAAATATGACTTTTCCCTCTGCTTACTTTGATTCCTAGTGTATCACAGACAGTGGAAGAATACGGGCAGAAACATACCCAGACAGCAGCTGTCTGGTCATTGATACAGCTGAGAGGGAAGATTCAGGTCCTTTCAGAATAACGTTAAAGAATGAGGCTGGAGAGGACACAGCTCTAATCAACATTAAAGTGGTTGGTAAGTCATGTGGAACAGTGCACATGAGCCCTGTCTTTTATCACAGCCCTTTTCAATAAACGCTCCTTGAAGAACCCTACTTTTCTGCACCCCAACAAGAGACAAATTCTTCTTCCTCTATCTGAAGGGTCTCTTCTGTAGATGCTGTCCTCCCTAGCTACCAAACTGTTGTAGATTCTCAGAAAACTTCCATTTCCCTGTTTTTCCCCATTTTCAGATGTGTAATTGAGGTGCAAGGATACTACGGCCCAGTGTTACTGAAGGACACAGCAGCTTAGCATGGCATTTAAGTAGGAGTGAATTATCACCCCGCTGCCACCTCACGCTGCAAGGGCCAAACTTGTGCAGTTGCCTCAGGCTGCCCTTAACACTCTCCGTTCTCCATTCTCCATGTGGCTGTGGGCCCTGTCTTACCACATGCCCTCAAGTGCCCCTCAAGTGTCTTGGCTGTGCTGAAGAGCTTGGCACTTATCCCTTCCTAACCACCTGCCAGGATCCACAAAGACCTTCTTTCTCTCTCTCTCCTTACTAGGAAATCCTGTTGCACTTCAAAAACTATTCAGATTTGTTTCTTCTTTGACATTTTTTATTTCAACCTATGCAAAAAGAAGAAAGTTGTTTGTTTTTTTTTTTAATAATATTTACTTTGTTTACAACAGATGTCCCTGATCCTCCTCAGGCACCAAATGTGACTGAGGTGGGTGAAGACTGGTGTGTTATGACTTGGGAACCTCCGGCAAATGATGGTGGATCACCCATCTTAGGTACCTACTTTTCTTTTTTTTGTGGTGATGCTCTAATATAGACAAAAGAAACAAACCCCAAATAATGGATGCCATGGATCAGAGTTTAGCTCAGGCCCTGGAGAGTTGCACTCTGAGTATCGAGTTGCAAGAATGTTCTACCCAATCTTTGACTTTATCAGATACCTGTTTTTCTAATGCTTTGAGATTTGTCATCTTGTATGTTGCCACATTATCAATCCCCCTACTTGAAAGACAACCTCTTATAATATCAAACTTTGACCAGTTAGCCTGTTTGAATATTAGCATGGATTTCAGAAACWATTTACTGAGTAAATTGGATTATCTTCTAATACATTGAACCAAGAGGAAAGTCTTGGGGCCCAGAGAATCAGGCCCTTTTCACTCTGAACTAAGTACAGCGGTGTTGTAAGTAAAGTCCAAAAAAAGCTCGTACGTGGCCATGAAAGCCAAATAGGTGACTATCAGATAGTTTGCAATAGGAGAAATTTAACAATAAACCCTAACCCACTCTAAGGCTAGAAGGAGATATTGAGGGCAGCCAAAAAATAGACCCCTCACTATTGAGCTTTATGCCACCACTTACTATAATAAAATTTTGTTTGGTCAATAGGATATTTCATTGAAAGGAAAAAGAAACAAAGCTCCAGGTGGATGAGGCTGAATTTTGAACTGTGTAAAGAAACAACTTTTGAGCCAAAGAAGATGATTGAAGGTGTTGCTTATGAGGTCCGTGTATTTGCTGTTAACGCAATAGGCATTTCCAAACCAAGTATGCCTTCAAAGTCCTTTGTTCCTTTAGGTAAGTAAACAAGAGCGTAGAGATAGGTATGCATTTAGAAAATTATCCTTGATACATTATTACAGTCATCTAATTATATAACTGTAGTTCTTGTTACCCTCATGTTGCTCAAGACGTGTCTTTATTAGGTGCTGCATAAACTATATGTCTATCCCTGAAGGATTTATAGTCTTTTATAAACAAGAAACAAGGATGTATAGACAGAAAAATGGTGCACTACAATAAAAGAGTGACATGCTATAGGTGAGGCTGATATAATATGGTCAGAACGTTTTAAGGACCAGAATTAATAGTTCCATATTTTTGTATATCACAGGTACCTCCTGAGCCAACAGAGTCAAACTACTGGCAATTTACAGAATTGATAAAGATGATGGATTATAGTCTTGGTTGTTTTTTGCAGAAAGGGATCACATATTTTCAATATCCTTTTGCAGACAATCCAGATTAGGCTAGGTCATATTTTATACTATTTTACATGTCCTCTTACTGCTTTATATTAATGTAACAGCTAGAGGGCCTTGTCATTCACCTAGTGACAGACTAATTTGGTGGCCTTTTCATATAAAGAAACAGATTTTTCAAACTAYTGTGACAATCACAAGTCCCTGTAAAAGAAAAGTGCTTTGTTCTGTAGGCCAGTAAAGGTTCCCACCTTGCTTAGCGGCACCGCAACGATGCAGAGGAGGAAGAAGGTGGCTGTTATTGCTATAGCGTGCTCTCCTCTTACCAGAAAATACCTGCTGTTGTAGAATATGCTACTCACAACTTCTCTGCTCTACCTTCCACCGCTCTTTGTCCTTCTCACTCCTCAGCATGAGGAATTTAACTCTGGGTTAGGCTGTGAGCAGATATGGGATGAGGTACCTGGTTCTCCTAGTTTGGTCCTAATTGGGAAAGACGTGCCAGGGATGATTGGAAATGCCTGGTAGGCAGGATTTAGCCTATCACCTATGATGCTAAATTAGAGGAATACACACCATAAATGTAAACCTTTAATTGTAACAYAGTTTTCTGCCTTCTCCCCGCTGCCTGCTTGCTTCAGCTGTTACCAGTCCACCAACTCTCCTGGCAGTGGATGGAGTGACTGATACCTCAGTTACAATGAAATGGAGGCCACCAGACCACATTGGAGCAGCAGGGTTAGACGGCTATGTTGTAGAGTACTGCTTTGAAGGAAGTAAGTGACAACGACTGTGGTACGTTACTCACAGAGAAAGTAGGTGAGACTTTCTCCATTTTTTCTCTATGGGTATCAGGGGCTCTCACTTTAAGGCAGAGACTAATCAGTCAGAAAACCTCAAGCAGCAGGGTTTTGTTCAGGCTTCCTTTGGTTTGTATTCCAGATCCTGCCCATTGATTGTAGTTCAACCCATCTTACATTGGATCTGAAATCCAAATCAAAAGCCATATAGTCTGTTGTAGTGTACCAAGTACAGAGTTAACCGCTATCCTCTTTTTTGAGCTAAATGAAGAGTTGATGCAGTAAAGAGTGGATGGATGAATGAATAGGAAATAATGAATGGCTATAAGTGTGGCCCAAAATATGTGCAGGTTGGCTGGGTTTTAGGGACAGGAGGTCCTCAGTGTGGTAATCCCTATCTTGACATATGACTAATTGGCTACTTCAGATGCCAGTTCCCAATACTGAGGACAGACAGCCTCTTCAATAGCTGTCTGTAGAAGTTATCTAGGCATGCGAAGTTCATGTCTGGATATTGAATTTTTCCAACATTTCAGTATAGTTAGATACAGGATCTTTATCTACATCCATCTAAGATATAAATCTATACAGAACTGAAGGAGAAAGATAAAGATGCAAGAGATTGAATAAACTTATGAGAGTAAAATAACAAGGAATAGGAAAATATAATGTATATTTTACAACTAAGAGACTTCGGTGTTCAAGCAGCAGAAACTTAGTATTTTCCAGCAGATTTCCTTCTGAGTTCTTCTGAAATCTGTTTTCAAAAAGTAAAATCCACCAACTCCTGGGTAAGTATCAAATAGCCTGGGGTGGTATGTCCAATACCCAGCCTCTGTGGGGAAATGCCAATCAGTGGGACTCCAGCAATGATGTTGTATGCTGGGATGAATGGGGGACAGTAATCTTCAGCTCTGCTAGCTGCTGCTCTTAACTGCGCTGTAAATCAAGTGATGAGTTGGACACCTTTTTTCATAAAGGCATTTATTTCAACAAAAGCTTTTCATGAATGCAGTCCACAGCCTGGAGACAAGAGGTAGAGGACAGAACTTGTCATTCACACTGTCACGTGTTTGAGATTTAGACAATCCAGGAAAACAGTAGTTCACAAAAGTGGTCAGATACCACAGGAGCAGAGTGCCCTCAGCTCTCACTCAGGCGAGTGGGAGAGGGAGTGAAGACGAACCACTGGCTTTTCTCAGGAGCACTCAGCATCTTGTGGTATTGAGCTGAATATCTGTAAGGAGCAGGAACAGACTGCAAGAAGCTCAGAGGTCTGGAGAAGATTACCTGAAGGCAGACACATCTGGAATGGTAGGAAGGGTTTTCCTTGTATATTGGGAGGGAGCTGTGGGAACAGCTCAGAACAAGTAAGCATGCAGTCYTACATCAAGATGCAGCATTCCTATAATGTTTCCAGTGCATAGGCGAGATGTATGGGAATATAAAGGGGACTGTCAATGTGAGGACTTCAGTGTATGCTGTATATTATGCTCTGTTTAGCATTGGTAGGATGGCGGGGGAAAAGTTAAAAGTGCTTGTAATATGTCACTGTCATAAAACCTTGACATTACAGTATGTGATTTCCAAATTAGGTGACAAGAAGGATAAGAAATACATACATGCTAATACAAACTATGGTGTTCAGAGGAATCTTCCAAATCTATCTTTTAAGGACTATTAGACAGAAGATCATTCTATACCTGTTGAATGGAACAAATTCTTTACTTTTTTTTTTTCCAGACACGTTTAAAACATATGAATATACAACAAAATGGCAGTCAACTGTCATTTTATTGTTGCCCACCTCAGTTAAAATACAATGGGTACAATGTATTTTACATAGCTTTCTGAGTGATTATGTATATCTATATATGCCTCCTATATATGCATATACATCTATATATACACAATTGACATTATTTATGTATATGTTATGAAAATGGTTAGGAAGAAGCAAGCTTAGTAGAACATACCAATTAAAAAAGATGTGTTATTGGAATATACATCCTTTTCTCTATGTTCAGTCCTTTTTTTCTTTCTTGCAATATCTCAGTGCCTCCTTTTCTCAGTCCTTTCAGTGCCTGTTCTGCCTCAAACTAATTTCTTCTATACTGTTTAATAACTCTTTTTAATTTCAAGGTACTTTTTATGACTGTCTATATTCATTCTGCTGTTCTTTTCTTTTAGTTATCTGTTTGTAAACTCATTTGTCTTTACCTTCTCCATTCTTTCATCATTGTCACTGAAGTAGTTTTAAAGAGGGCTTTTTTGAGACTTCCTTATCATAGCAATCATTACGAGAAATCACAATCTGAAAATAGGAAGATAAAAAATATATATAATTATGATTTAGAAGAATCATGTACCATGAGCATTGGTTTGGCTTCGCAAAAATTGGTATTTGCCTTTAGTCTGAACCTCATAGCTTGATCAACATGGTGGACTCTTGGACTTCCTTAACTATGGTAGCACCTTTGACAGCTCACTGTGTGTATTACTGAACTGGAGTCTCATCATGAGTATCTGGATTTGGCATTGCATAGGTGTGAATAACATGAATACGGAACTCCCCTTTCCAGGGCTAGTTTACAACATCCAACTTGAACCTCTTCCTGTGGTGGAGTAGACCAAATCTTGTTGACACTGGAGAAGTCAATCCCTAGTAATATATGCTGCCAACTGGTTCTTGTTTGACATTTCAAGGGTAGTTTGATAAGCTTGGCCCTAGTTTTCCCTAGGACACTATGTTTATCTGCCTTTAAAGGGTCATTGTACCTGCAGATGATCTGTTTTCATAGCTAGTAAATAAGCACTTCGGAGAGTCTCTGTTGGCTGAGATCTTTGCCAGTGTATCCATCCAGGACCATGCACAGATACTAGAATAGTATTTTTACTATCCTGAAAATAGCCAAGTGCAGGATTCCAGAAAATCCAGGGCAGTCATAGCTTTGTCCAGGAAATAAAGCCTTAGGGATTACATCATATCTGTCATCATCCATGGTTTTGGCCTTCTTTAATTTTCTTTCTATGTTGCCTTTAGCTAAATGTGTTCTTTTCCCCTGCTTCCCCAAGTCTTTTTCCTAGACTTCTTTTTGTGTCTCTCTTACTCAGAATTCTTCTCTGAATTTCTTCTCTCTTCTATGATGTGTTTTCTTCTCCTACACTTTCTCCCATCATCATTTTGTTTCATTTCTCTCTCTTCCAAATGTTCCTTTTGTCTCTTTCTTTTCATCTTTCCGGGGCTGTGATCAGGCCCACATTAAAAAACCAACCTTATCTCCTCTTCCTTTATCCTTTAGCTTTCCTGTGAGCATCATGCATAACTGTTCTTTGATCTAGATGCCCTCTTCCCATCTCTTTCCTCCCTGCAGTCTCCCTAAATACGGGTCCTCTAAATCTTTAAAGCCCAGCATCTATCTTTGCATACTTACTAACAGGAATTGCTAACCACTGACAAAATGCTCCATCTGTGTGAAAGTGGGTGTCTCTGATTAATTTTAAAGCTGGATTCTCACAAGGTATATCGACAGATCTGTCTGAGGAATTGGTGGAGCCACCTTTTAACCTGGAAGGTACAGTATTCGACAAAGGATATAAATCTTCTTTAATGAAAGAAAAACTCTCTTCAGAAAAGTAAAGATAAATTTCTGAGAGTGAATTTTAGAGGCAACAGTCTACAGAATTTGCTGTAGTCTGTGTATAAGGGGAGGGGGAGGTGTTCGGGAAACAGTCATTGATTGCAATCCTCTTCTGCTAGAAGCTGAAAGAACCAACCTGAAGGAGAACTTAATTCCTAAAAGTAAGACCCACAGTTATGAAAATGTACCACCGTATTGTGCGCTAAGTCTTCAGGGCTCTCTAGCTTATGATAGTTCTCTTGTCTTCTGTGCCAATATTATAATGCTATCTTTATATGATGTGGAAGGTATTGATACTGACTTGCTACTGCATAAATCTGACTTCCAAATGTCAAGGTGCCGGCAATGTTAAAGTGATCTGTTTAGAGGACAGGGTGGAAAAGAAAGTATCATTTGTAGTTGAAGCTCTTCTGAAAGACTGTACTGTTTCCATCACTCTACGGATTACATGCGACTGCCTAGGGGTAGGATAAAAAAATCCAAGAACGCTGTAATTACGTGAATAATTCTGATGCAGCCTTCCTTTTTTAAAGGCGCCAGGAGAGATGGCATTTCATTGCAATTTGTAAATATTCTGTGTTTCTCTCATCCCTGCGGTCTCAGTGGTAGTTTCAAGGGTACTCAGTACTGGTCTAATCGTGATATTATTGAAATTAATTGTAAAACCCATTTCTCTCCAAGGAAGCTGTTAAAGCAATGATGAGTGCTTTTGGAAATATACTCTATGTCCCCCTTGTTTTCTGTCAGCTGAATTTAAAGACTAATCAGCTTTCTCTCCAAAAATTAAATGATAGACACATTCTAAAAACATTTATTTCTCTAAATATAAATATATAATCAGCAGAAACCCTTAAAGATTTGAAACATTTTTCCTACGTATGATTAAAGTGAATCAATATCATGTTATAGCATAATTAGAAAAACAAAACAGAGGTATTCATCAGAATATAATGAATCTATTACTGTTCTGTAATTTTCCTCATCCGTGCAGTGGATGTATTTATAATTCCCTATTCTTTCGATTCGTCCTCCCCTCCTCTTTTGCCTAAACTAGCTGATGAATGGATCGTGGCTAACCCGGAGCTGACAGACAAAACGAAGTTTACTATCAATGGCCTGCCGACTGGCTCGAAAATCCTTGTGAGAGTAAAAGCTGTGAATGCTGCTGGTGAAAGTGAGCCCAGGTACCACCCACAGCCTATTTTAGTCAAGGAAGTGATAGGTAAGATCCTCCTGCCTATGCTCACCCACAAATACACTCTGCTTCCATGCTTAGTTCGTTTTTTTAAGGCTGATACTTACTTGTTGGAAAATGATGATATGGCCTTACAAAGTCATTGTGCAGCGGCTAGAAATCATGAAACTGTCTTTAAAAATATTCATAATTGTTTTTATTTGTTTCACTTCTGAGCCTTTATTGCTCAGCCTTTCAAGGCTTTTTTTCTCCAGAACTTGAACTTGATGTTGCTTTTTTTGAGTTGCACTAAGTTTCTGACCTATTCCTACCACCATAACATTTGGTGTTACAAAAACCAATGGTGTACCAAATGTAACATTGTGGGACCAAGAAGTTTAAGATACCTCATTCATTAGTCACTTCTGGGAATTGTAGACCACAGAGTCTCCTGTTTATACTGATGTCCACCAGTACTGCCTAAGTCAGAGAAGAAGATAAATGTCAAACACAAGCTTTTGGCTTTTTTCAGAACCTCCAAAGATTCGTCTCCCAAGACACTTAAAACAAACCTATACTCGAAGAGTTGGAGAAACTGTGAATCTCGTTATTCCTTTCCAGGTAAGAACTAAAAACACTGACAAGAAAATACTACTTTTTCTTATATTGCTTCTTTTTAACTTCTTTCTGTGTAACTTTGGTTGGCGAGTGAGTTAACTTGAGCAGATGTGGAAGCACACAGAAGTACACATGTGCTTGAAAGCTTTTGCTTTGACGTCTCAAAGAAATGATGTTAAACCAATTAATGAATTGGGTAACTAGCTTAGGCAGACTGATTTGTCATCTGTCATCCAAAGGACACTTATAAATCCTCCTGGTAGACATTATGTGTGAGATAATTGCTTGCACAATGCAAAATGGTTACACTGGCAGTAGTTAGATATGGTATCAAGGGTGGGACTGTAGCATTTAATCTTTTTCTTGTCTTGAGAGAGGAAAAGGGAGGGGAAGGGTGGGCAGAGTTTCACTGTCTCCTATAGAAACTGCAACTTCTGAATCCTTGAGATCACAGCTATAATATGACTCTTTCCAAGGATATAGCACATGTTTTCCCACAGCATTGTGTTAACCTTTATTCCCATACCTTTTACAACAGTGACTGCCTCTCTACCTGCAGGGTCCTTATTCTTCTGAATACAAGAATTACAGCAGAATTCACTTCTATTTCGTCTCTGCATACCTAAAGATACTTGGTGGGCATAATCCAGCTTCTACAAGGCTGTTAAAAGCCTAATAAAAGCTTGATCAGCAATACACTGCTAGATACACTGCTCTTGAGAAATTAAAGGAATATTCTGTAGTTATTCTCTAAGATAAGGCATTCAAAAAGGTGTGAGATTACCCTTTTCGGACAGCATCTGCAAATTGTTTGCCTCTGGAAGGCAAATCCCATGGTAAAGCAGGTGGAATTCACCCTGATTTAAGTACCTAAATTGGGCACTACTAGGCCCATAAAAATGGCACACAAAAGATGTCAATCCAGCCTACCTAACAACTATTCCAACTGCTTTTGCAATGAAAAAAGAGAGTTTGGGATCCCTGGAGGCTTAGTCCACTACTTTCCTCTTTCACTGGCAGCGTAGCGAATGTAGGCACTTCCAGAGGGTGAAATATTTTGTTCTGCATTTTCTGGTTTTTTCTCCCTTTTTTTTTTAGAAAACTGGAAATTAATTGTCAAATTCAGCCAGAAAGGTAATTGTCCAATTTAGCCAGAGTTTGCAAATATTTTCAGTCTCCTGGAAAAAAAAAAAAAAGAAACAAAGCTGCATTTTAGGTTAATTAATATGATTGCATCTCAAATGCTGTATGATTTAAAAAAGAATTCTCAGTTTCTTTCAGGATGGAAAAATGGGAAATAAACCCGTTTTCTCTCCCACCCTTTTCTCTCCCAAAATCATACATAAATTGTTTCCTGTCTTCTTACAGGGAAGACCAAGGGCAAAAGTATCATGGCAGAAAAATGGTTCTCCAATCGACAAGAACCAAATCAACATCCGCAACACTGAAAATGACACTATCATCTTCATCCGAAAGGCAGAAAGGAGCCACTCTGGAGAATATGACATGAAAGTGGAAGTAGAGAACTTGCAGGACAAAGCTACGATAGATATTCAGATTGTTGGTATGTTTTGCGAAACAGAAATAAATGCATGCCAGAGAAGCAGACTTCAGCCATTACAAGGTTATAGGAAAGCAGAGGAATCCCAAAGAGCATCTTTCTCTGCAGTGATAACTCTCCATGTCCAATTACTTGGCTATAGATTTGTGGTCTCTAAGTAAACCTCCCTACACAATGGCAGGTCCTTGTTGGACAAGACAGTCTCTTTTTTTCACTGTTATGCTTTTCATGTTCTTGTCTACCCAGGATGCAAGTTTTTTCCCATTGAGTGGTATCCATAGCCAGAAACAGTAGTAAATTCATAGTAACTTTGACACAAGTGTAATGTGGAAGAAATCCTAAATGTTGAAAGTACATGAAAGTAGAAAAGACAGACAAGAAAACACATTTACTTTTCATTTTTACCAATCTATTTCTTTACATAATAGGCAAAAGTGGTAGCACAGCCTATATAATGATTGTCCGACTTCTTTGTCTTTTAGGAACACATCTTCAACTGGTTTTAATTTTTCCAAAATATCATGTCTTTATGCAATTAAAGAGCACATGCATATTAGAAACCATACTCACAAAGTGGTCAAGTTAAGTTTTTCATAATTCTGACATGTCTTACCTTTGGAAAGTCTTATTTTGCAACCTCAGCTTTCTTTTGATGTTGGTTTTGGCATGTGCATGTTTTAARAAAGAGAGAGAAAAATCAAACTAAGTGGAAGATGTGTGTAGGAAAGGGAGAGAGAGAGAAAGCAAACAATGGAAAATGTCAGCTGCCATATTTCCGTTACAGATCGCCCAGGCCCACCAGAGGTTGTAACTATTGACGATGTCTGGGGAGAGAATGTAAATTTATCATGGAAGCCACCAAAAGATGATGGCAACGCTGCCATTACTGGGTACACTATTCAAAAAGCAGATAAGAAGAGTATGGTAAGTAATAAGGAGATGTTTAAAAGGCTGATGTAATCATGAATTCTCCCTTTTAAAAATAARAAGCCTTACATGCTTAAATTGATGTAGGCGGACAAAGAATTGATTAGTCAGTGTTCAGAAAATCTGCAAGGTGTCTCTAAAAATTCTAAAAATCTCCTGTTCACTGTATCTAAAGCCTAAAAATGGAAACGTTTTCAGATGGTGCCAAAGAGGATGACTAAAAAGGAAAGGACAGGTGGATTTGAGGGAAGTAATTCTGCTTTTTTTCCTTTGTCTCAGTAGAGAAAATAAAACCCAAAAAATGTTAATTCTGAAGTCAGTAAGTTGCTACTAGAATCAAAATGTAGTGCTGTTGTTTTCAAACCTGTAATGTCACATCGTGTAAGGCATTGCCACTCCTTACTACCCATGGCAAAATGGTACATATGTAACTCGTAAACKGCTTTGAGATTTACAGATGAAAAGTGCAATATAGAGATGTTTATTATTTTCATTAAACTAACATGAATTTTACACTTCCTTAAAAGACAGTAGTTGGATTCTTACATTTAACACTTACTGCAAATTTAAACACTGGAAATCTAGGACAATATTTTGGGAGTTGCCTTATCTAAGGGAACCTTTTTGCCGCCCCTCCCCCCCCACTTTAATATGTTGATCTGCTTCATGGTCTGATCAATTCATTCTTCCTGTGCCACTATTTCCCTTCCCATCCTTCATTTTTCCTTTCTCTTCAGACTGCAAGAAGAGATGGTCTCTTTACAGCCACCAGAACAATGATGTCCCCCGTCTCTAAATAGCTGTGTTAAGGAGAAAGCAACAACAGCAGTGTCTAGGGTCCAGTGTGTCATGGATGATCCAGGTCATAGTGTCCCCATCTTCTCCGTGGTGTTGAATTTTGCAATTCTGGCACAGCTGGCCTTCTATAGAAAACTGTTTTCCCAAAAGGCACTTTGGCTCTTAAAGATGACCAGATATCAATGCAAACTGTGGCACAGGGAACTCAGCACAAGTTCATCTTTAGAAAAGCAAGAACACTATGTAGGGCAGAGTAAAGAAAAGCAAAAACATTGCTGTGGTCATATTGCACTTTACGTTAATTGCATTTTTAGCATTAATCTCACTCTTCTCAGTTTGTTATTTAGGTATTGCGTGATAGGATAGAAATCACATGTCCTGTTAACTGCTGCAAGACTGAAGCGCTAAAACCCACCTCCCCATCTGAGCCTTTAGATATCAGAGGACCACCTGCATAAAATTACATTTCTCATGAACACTCAACCTGTGGAACAGGGGKTAGATTAGTGCATCGGCCTCCTGTGAGTACAAGTTACTGCAGAGTAGTACATGCTACTACTTTTCTTATCCGCAGCAGTACCTTCTCTGTCAGCAGTGCGGACTAGGAACAAAGGAGCCTGCCTTGCCTTGCACAACACAACCTTTGTAACATTGGATTTCCTAAAACGAACCCTCCCAGCTAAGGGAGTGTAACAGTTCAGCAGGGTTCACTTTCCATTTGGCCTTCACTGCTCAGCAGTGAGCTCTGTGGTATTCTCATTATCACTCATTTCAGACAGAATAAATAATTAYTGCCAGCTTCACTATTTTAGTATCCATTAACATTCCCTTAATAGAAAAATCTTAGTCCCACAAGCCTGATGATTCTTCCAAACAGTTAATGGCTGAGAAGTGCAGGGTGCTGCGGGGAACCTTACTCTCCGTGTTTGTGTCTTTCAGGAATGGTTCACAGTAATTGAGCACTACCACCGCACCAGTGCCACCATTAACGAGCTCGTCATAGGAAATGAGTACTACTTCCGGATCTTCGCTGAAAACATGTGCGGCCTCAGTGAGGATGCAACGATGACCAAAGAGAGCGCTTTGATTGCAAAGGATGGTTAGCTAATTATCCATTCCTTGTCAAAAGGGAAGGGGTGTGTTCAGAGGCTGGAAGGTGATTAGAGGTAAAGGCCGTATCTCTAAAGCATTCAAATGCATTCCTAGCCCCAAGATCAGGTACAAGTAACAGCTAGGACATTTCATATTAGGACTTCTTGGTTTGTCCACATAGTTCATAGTTGGTTTTTTTAACCAAGAGTGGGACATTTTTCACATGTTCTGACATTTTCTACGATCTTGGATCTCATACTCATGTCACCACTGGCAGATCTAAGTTGACAAGAGCTGGAAGAGGAGTAAAGAAGCTGTTCTGTSAGAAGCGGTGGGTCACTGCCTCCCAGTGGAGACTCGGCATCAGCTGTGCAAGCGCTCCTGTCCATTTCAGGCAGGATCCAACAGATAAGCATAAGCCCTGCTTCACATCTGTTGCAGGTGGGGCTGGACAAATTCTGATTCTGCAGTCAGAAATCCTGACATTTCAGAAACTCAGTTTGAAATGGTACTGTAAACTTTGGAAAAAAAAAACCAAAACTGCCCCTTTATGGAAGGGAAATTCTACAAACAGGTGGTTTAAAGGAAGAAAATCRCTCCAGATATTACCTCAGTTTGTCTGAAAGAAAGGAATACATGACTGCCATGAGGCAGAGGACAGACAACCAGTACAAGCCACGGTGACAGGCTGAAGGACTGAAGGCCCAGGGCACTGGACCCAATTCCATTATTAAAAAGAAAACTACCTCTCTTTTAGAAATGGCATCATGAACAAAAGAATGCCTATAGGAATTGTTTTTCATCACTGCTTACTTGCCCTTGTCATGAGAATAAGTATCAGGCCTAAGCTGCCCTGAAGTCAGTATGAGAGCTTGGATCAGGCTTCAGTGAAGCAAAGATGTTTAATGATACCTGTGCACAGGAGTAGATGTCAGTCTGTCCAGCTGTTTTAAATGCCAGATTAGTTTGTGGGCGAAGATGATTTATTGATGGTAATCTCCATTGCAGAGCAGGGATAAAGTGGCAGGGAGAAACTAGATTTTACTACCATGTTTTCCTTGTACAGAAACTACATCCATTCAGGGATCTGTATTGTTAGTGCACTGTATGAAGCAGAAAGAAAAACGGATTTTCAGATAYGGAGCCAGTTTGTAATCAGAACAAACTGTGAAAAGTAATTGGCAACAGAGTGAACACGGCTTGTCAAGCTAGGCATCCCGCAGTACAGCAGTCAGGATCCATCCCCTTCTGTAACATGCAGGGCATGCAGGCAAAGACACAGAATAAATGTGTATTATTTTGTATACCACCTACTCAGGAAACAGAGAGGAGCTCTCAGACATCTACCCTATAGCATGACCAAGGGCTATAGTCACTTCCCCGGCTCACTTCCAGCCTCCCCTACAAGTGCAATTACTAGAGTCAGGTTGGTACCCAAAGCAGTGCAGATCAGAACAGATTCAGACTCTTTGTAGCTTTTTAAGATGCTTGGGTATTTAGCTACATGCCAACACTCTTTTTATAAATGTTTTATTTTCATTTCATAGGTAAAGTCTACAAATATCCAGTTTACGACGATTTTGACTTCAGTGAACGGCCGTTGTTTACTCAGCCTCTAGTCAACACGTTTGCTGTAGCTGGTTACAACGCTACTTTGAACTGCAGTGTTCGGGGCAACCCCAAGGTACAGCATAGCTCATAACAGTATCAGTTAAAACACGAGAGACTTTAACCTGACAATAAAAATTGTAATACCATTTTTACTATTTGTCTCACTCACAAGCCAGGCTGAAGGCAAAAAGAGTGGTGTGGGCTCTAAAGAATACAAAAAAGGACCTACTTACCTGTGTTATAGGCATTATAATAGTTACTAAATCCACAGATTACTCAGTGAAAGGGCAGAACCTCAGGAAAAGGCTGGGCTATACTGGGACTGCTGGCACTGACAACAGCTGTACAGTTAATATATCAGTAAAGGTTGTTACTAAAATAAAGCCATAATTATTCTATAAAAAGCTCATTATGCTTTAAGAAAGCACATTGCAGGAATACTCCAGGGACCACATTGGTTCTCAGACCCACCGTGCAATGCATTCAGTTTCTTTTGAGTTGTGTCCTTCTGTGATATCTTTTCTGTTGTGAAAAACTGAACTGACCTAGTAAAACGAGAACTCGAGAGTGTTTAAGAACGTTTGCTGTTCACTCTTCACCTTCACAGTTTCTGACTGTTCTGTGTGCAATACTGTGAAAAAACATGCTTTTCTTATTGACTTAGAGTAATTGGATGTCAAAAGCTATGGCTCAGATGTTTGCTATCATTACACAGCACCTCTTATATTGATAACAGGCTTATACTTATGACTTTAATTATGTGATAGGAGCTGCACTGAAAAAATTGTGCTTAAAAACAGATACATGATGCAGCCTGTGTTTATGTTTGAGTTAAGAATCACAGTTTCCTTTCTATCACTGTTTTTTCTATTTTGTGTCATTTCTGGATTACTCAACTTCAACAGAACACCACAAAAAGTGATGAAATATTTAAGTTCATAGGTTTGTGCATGTGGGTTTTCTTCTGTTTTTACCACAGCCCAAAATAACCTGGTTGAAAAACAAAGTCATTATAATGAATGACCCAAGGTACCGAATGTTCGGCAACCAAGGTGTCTGCACCTTGGAGATCCGCAAACCCAATCCCTATGATGGAGGTACTTACACCTGCCGAGCAGTCAATGAACTTGGAGAAGCAGAAGTTGATTGCAAACTGGAAGTAAAAGGTAAGGGTTTTAAACCATTGCAAATGCCCTGATTGCCTGAACACTATCTACATAGGAGTCAAAAGTATGCAAGGCAAATGCAAAAGGGAGTTCAAACAATTTTTTTAACTTTCACAGATGAAAATGATAACTTGATTAGGACAAAATAAACTATATTGGTTGCTTTGGGTTTTTTTTGAGGGCCAACATGCTGTGCTTATGCTATACTGTCTTTTTCCCCCCCCATGCCAATTCACATATTCAGTGATTGCGAGGACTTTTTCCACAAGTGACAACATGGTAGACAATACCTCTTAGAGCTATGCCACTTACCTGACAAACTCTAGTAAGACTCAGCCATTGAGCTCTTTGGGAAAACTTTAAAAAAATCAGCTTGGATAAGAGACAGATCTCTGAAGGAAATGGCAAGGGGAGAAGGAGAGAAGGAAGAAAGGTTAGTTCAGGGCAGTCTTTGTCTGCCTTAAAATTATGTATTAAACAAACCAAACATTTGCTTCCAAGGAAAGCTTCTTAATGTAGTTTGTTAGCAAAATCATGTAGCAAAAAGCAGTATTGCTCCCAAGGACACAAGCTAGTTAATATAATTGCTGTATTTGCTTTAAGAACAAAGAAATCAAAACCATGGATTTTGCAAATACAGGGAAAGAGGATGAAGTAGATTAGCCTTCTACAACTGAAGACATATCTTTATTTTCATTAATAGATACATTTTATGAATTCCAGGTAGTTTAGCATTGACTGGGATGTCATGAATGGCAATAGGATTTGGATTGGACTACTAATGAATAATCTCAGGACCGTATTTTTCAGAAAATTACTTCCTAGGAAAAGACGGGGTCATATTTAGCTGGACTAACTCCACCGAAGGCTTTTGCTTCAACTGTGGAATAAGCTAAGTATTTCTGAAAAAATCGAGGTTATAAGTAAGGAAAGCTGCCTAAAGCCAGCTGATAGGAAGTGTCTGACTCAGGAATTTAGAGGGAATTTAGGCTAGCTGAATATGGCCCTAATTATATAATTTCCATCATGCTAGTCTATAATGAAAACCATAATATTTAATATCCTTATGGATTGTATTGTGTTTATTTTGGATTTCAATTTCCTTTTTCTGTATTTTCTGAGGTATCTTGTCCCACAGCTCAAATCTGCTAGCAAGAAGCCATTGCAATAAATGTTTGGTCTATGAAGTTGAACATTTAACTAATGTAATGAAAATATGCATAATATGTTTCTTTCTTTTCATTATTTATTTTTAAGATACTGTGTTTAAAAGGTGACGTTCTCATCCTGGAAGTATGATTGTTTTCCTTAATCACAAGCAAACTCTCTATTTCACAGTGTAACAGAAGACCTCATCACCTGAGAAGGCTGCTTCATCTTTTTTTTTACACTGAAAGGACAAGTTAGTTTGCTATTTCATTAAACTTCCTAAGTCCCCAAGCCCTAAAGTTCTTATGCATGTTTACACTCAGTTGGAACTTTTTAGTCTTCAGCACTTTGCTTGTAGTACAACCAAATACTACATTYTAAATACAGGAAGCTGTTTCTTTCTGTCCTTTGTTTTACAAAGAATTTTTTACATATAATGTGCAGAATACTGTGAAACATTTTAAGATAAGAAATAATTTAACTAGTATCTCTCCATTTTAGGAATTCCAAACTCCAACTGTTGTCATGGATTACATATTATTCTTCAGTAATTCCCTTTCCAGCTGTAGTGAAATATAGATGCTTCTGTCCATCTTGGAACTTTTTTTTCACTGAAYATCTGGATGAATTAGTTTGCTGGTTTTGAATCGTAATACAAACACCATGTCTTCATTCAGGCTCTCTTTTAATATGCAAGTTTCCAAGAAATTGTTCACCAGCAGTGGAAGCTTCTCTGTGTTAGAGTTTTTAAGAGAGAACTGTGGAGAAATTTTTGCCTCTAATCAATACTGATGGGGAATTTAATTTCTTACATTTATGGACATTTATGGACTGGTATCTGAAATAGGCTAGGAATGCTTAGATCCTTTTCCAGTTAATTAGAAGTAATGTCTCTAGGAAAAAAGCTACAGTTCTGTTCATTAAAGTGGTTACTAGGTACAGATAGTCCCTGATGATTTTTGCTGACAAATGTTTATTTAACTTTCATAGGTCCAGTTTTCTGAGTAGTGTTCTGAAACGGAGAGCACACGATACACCATGTCCACAGGCTGCCAGGCCTGTCCCATTCACAGCCGATTCTTTCCATAATGCATTAAAGATTAAAACCAAAAAATTATATCTGGCAACATGGCAGCAAACACTTAGGGTAGACAACAGTCAGAGCAGTGAAGCACTAGAGCAGATTTCCTGCAGAGGTTGTAGAGCCTTTGGTACCAAGAGCCTTTAAGAGCAGCTTAGAAGAATGACAGCAGTACAATTTGTTAGGATTATGATATGCACTAAATGACACCTCAAGATTGCTTCCAGCTCGGTGAGTCTGAGGTTTTGACTCAGTTCTTAACATTGCCGACACACCCTAACACCTCAGCCAGATTCAAGCGTTCCCCCGATCATTCATCCCACAGGAAACCTTGGATAGATGCATGGGCTTTGCGTCATGTCCTGAGGGTTGTATTAATCATCCTATCAGCTGGTTGCAGCACGTCCTACAGTCTCAATTCCTCTGGCACCTTATCTTGGGGTTGCAGTTGAATATACTTTTGCTACAGGGAGAACGAGGCTGTAAGAATTACTCCCCTTAGAGAAGATTTAGTTCAGCCTTTCCCACTTTTAAACAAAACCTCCCACACCCACTGACTGCAAAAGGCTTGTGGCATAGACATTTCTAGATTCAAAAAGCCTTCTTTCTTCTCAAAGAAAGTAGTATTTACTTTAAAAGATCAACTGAAAAAAATGGAATACTATGCCATAGATGTCTTGCTCAGGGCAGTACTTTTGGTTTTGCATCACACCTGGAAGAAGTCCTGAAAAATGCAGGCTGTTAGGATCCCACCCAGGCTGTGCRTTGTTTCTCTGTTCTTAGCTATGTGATGGGCTGCTTCATTAACCTAAATACCACCTCCCCTAGTTAATGGTTGGTTTCTGAACCCAGTCTCATATCAACCATCACCTGGTGCAGTCCCACTCCCTCCCACCAAGCTTGGTATTGTGGTTTTCTCCCAATGGTCTGGACTGTGACTGGTCACCCTTGCTGAGATTCCTCTCTCCATCCTGGCAGGTTTAGCCATTGCTTTAGACTCCTTTTTGAAGACTGCTTAGACAAGCAATTTGTAGGGCTTAGACACAGGACAGCTGTTGTAAGGGTTCAGTGCTGACACTCTTAACATGACTGGCAGTTCAGCTGATGAATTCAAAGGGAATAGGATTAAGYGAATACAGCAGCTGTAGCTTGGCAAACCAGGGTAGGTTCAGGGTTTGCTACATGATAGAGACAAACGCAAATGAGTATTAAACAGCCGGAGCATAAAAACATAATTACGTCTTATTTCACTCTTCTATTGACTTATGTGTTTAATTATCATTCTCTTAAGTTTCCCAGCCTGTTTGTTCATTTAGGAGGGCTCTTTGGATGACTGCTCATCACATGATGCAGAGCAGAGAGTTATGGATTTCTGACTCACTGGAAACGGACTGCAGTGTGTGTGTGTGTGTGTTTTCATATGTATAGCTTTAAACTGGTTCAGCTTTACTCCAGCAAGTAACAATCAAGGTCTGAATTTGTAAAATGATGAGATACAGTTGAATGTTGCCTGAGTAAGACCAACAGGCTCAAGGCTATGCTACCTATCTGGTGAATGTACTAGCTACAGTGCTATTCTTACAGATCTTTGGATAGTAAGTCATGCTAAAGAGCTCTATGCCATGCAAGAGTATATATTGCAGTAAGTGAATTTTCCTTATGTTGGCTAGAATTTATTTTATCCATCTATTTCTGAGGTGTTGGAGATCTGAAATGTATCATGCATAAATATAAGCCCAGTCCTAGGAATGTCATAGAACTACTCACAGAATGGTCTAGGATTTCTGATTTTGCAGAGTATTTGAATAACTGAGTAGCTATGAATACTCTGGCTATGAATACTATCAGTATGCTACAATTTTCTACTTTTTTAGCCATTCACTTACAGTATTTTAGTGCCAAATTAAATACCCTAGTTGTTACTAAATTTAACGCTCATTTCTTGAAAAATAATTAATGATAATTATGAGCACAATAATAATAATAATAAAAACCCCCTCTTATTCTGTCCTTAAAAAAAAAAAGGGGGGGGGGTGTTGCATTTACTGATGTTATTTCAGATAGACAGTACTTCATTCTTGTGTTTTCAGTTTTGCTGAGTGAACTTAAAGATGGCAATTATATGAGATGCTCAGTACAACTGCACATACAATGGCTTTTTTTGTAAATATAAATGTGCTGAAAAAAGTCATGTAATAGATCTTAGACAAAAGAATAACTCTACCTCATATATCTTGAAAGATGATGCATACACAGAATCTAATTATATATATTATATAAGGAAAATTCAAAATATATATCTTTTAAGTTTGAGGTAGATCCCTAACTATGGCTGTAAATCTCTCATTACAAGCAGTAAGAAACTGCTTCCTTATCAGCTTCACTGAGGTCAATGAAAAGATTCAGATAAAGCACCGTGCTTCTTTTCTCATGAAACAAATGCTTTTGGAGAACATTTATCTTAAGAGCGAAATCAAGGTTGGTGATCACTTTAATAGGTCGATGATAGCAAAGATGCTGTATAAGAAATATTAAAAAATAAGGTGTTAAGATCAACTGGGAAGAATTTCAAATGCGAATAAATACCACTGTAAATATTCTAATTCTGCAGTGATATATCATGGAGTAATTAACCCAGGAGAACCATTCTTCTTGGCGGGGAATAATCAGGTTTATAATAAGCATACTCCTCTGGACGTTCCATTTCATTCCCTTCCTCTCTTTCCACATGCAAACGCATTTTCTGCATGCAAAGTGTGTATTTATTTGCTTTTTTAGATTAAACTAGCTAGTGTCTCATGGCATACAATGTCTATGTCACATGAGCAAAGAAGGCCAAATTAATCAAGAATATGGGTATTTAACATCTGAGTTAAAAAGGTTTTAGACAGATTTCTGCTATGACATAAAACTACCCGTACCTATAAAGAATTTATTTAATGACTGTGACTACCTTTGACCAGAACATTTAGATGTTTCCAGGAGATAGAAATTTGAAAAACAGCTCTCAGTTAGTTTGTAGAATTTTTGAAAGAACAGAAGTATCCTAAAGTCATTTACTGTGCTTAAAAGGCATTCTTTATTACAGAATTACAGTTTTTGGTTAGAAGTTAGTGCTGAGAGTGATAATCCATGCCTGAGCTAGCATTACAGAATCTAAGGATGAAATCTTGATCCAACTGAAATCAGTGAAAACTTTTTACTTACAAGCATATAATTTTACTTCATTTCCTCTGAAGCTTATTTTAAATTCAGGTTCAGTGGGGTTCATAGAATTTGGTTCTTTCTATAGAAATGTGTTTGCTTGTAACCTTGCCCAAACCCAAAATATTGGCAGTGCAGTTTTAAAATGTCAGAGATGCCCAGAAACTAGTCTCCAGTATATTATGCATCCAAATTTACTATTTTAAACCAAAAACATGTTAAGAAATTAGGCTAGATAATGTTCCTGTAGTATTTAAAGTATTAAGGTATTTATCTTAAATGGCTACAATAGGCACAAAGTTGAGTGCTTTTATATAGATACATATATAAATATATATATATGGATGTTTTATAGAGTCAAAATGTTTAATTAAAGATAAGGGCTCCTATAGAGTAAATAGCATGCTTTAAGTAATGTAAATGTGGATATGTGGCAAAGTACATACTTTAGTGCACAGGTATGTTATTAGTCTGTACTTGATTATTTTGCCTTATAGAGTTTCGACATATATATATATATGCTTCAGTGTTATGTGTGTGCTTTTTTCCCCTGGTGGAAAATACTATATATATATATGTGTTAGCTTCCTTGAAGCTACGTTTGGAAACTTTTATCATAAATGTCAGTTGCATAATTTGGTTCCAATCTATACTTTAGACTAATTACAGGAGTTAYAGTTACTTGTACATATTAATATAGCTTTTACATATTAATGATAATTTTGAAGTGGAACTGGATCCCTACCTTTTACTCTTCATGTGCTTCTATTCCTACATATTTTACATGACTAAGGATTAAAACATCACCTTGACATAATTGTAAGCATAATTTCACTCAACATTTTCTCTCTACTTTTGTGTTTGCGATTAAATTGTTACTTCTCTTTCTCTCTCTTCCTTAGTTACACAGTAAGGATTTTTGAATGTATATTGTCATCTAAGGTAAGCTTTCATATGGTTCTTGCATATGAAGCTTATGTCTGTTTACACGTCATACAATGTCTGCCTAGTATGGCATGATTTTCATTATTTCACTTAATGAAAATGTTTTTTAAAATGAGTAGCATGATAGTTTTAATGCATATAAATCCAGATTTTTATAATAATTGCTTGTTACAGGAATTCCTCTTAGCAGTACATCCCACTACCTTCTAATAGTGCACGTTTCAATGGAATTTAACAGTGCATGAGTTAGCATGATTAATTAGCATGAATAAAATGCAAGTAATAAAAGAGCATTTTGCATTTACAGTCAGTTATTTTCATATAGGAATATACCTCTACATAAATGAAATATTTATTCCACAGTTAATTTCATTTAAAAATGAATGATTCGTATCACAACTTGCACTACATGAGTTGAAAAGAATGCCAAAAAGCATGCTTTTTTTTGTCTGTATTGTGCATCTACCTAAGGTCRGGAGCGAAGAGTTCTGCAACCATGGCAGTGTTAAATCAGACAGCGCAGTCTCATGATCACTAGTAACTAATAGCACTTTTAATTGGATAATCCTTGTGTTAATAAAGGTTATAAAATCCTAAAATCTGTACTCAGGATAAATGCTATATGTAAGTATCAGTTCAGTTGCATTTAGCTGAAGCATTCAGAGACAGTGGTATCTTCATCCTGGCAATGTACTTTTGCTTTAAAGCTTTTGGTGTGTTCCAGAAAAGGCTCCGAAGGTAAGTGCAGTCATTAGCGGGTGGTTTTGCAACTTGCAGAACAGAATACTCCTGCAGACTTGTAAGAGGAATAGTAATGGTACGTAGCTTTCTTAGCACAAATGCCACCCTTCGCCTTGAGAAAGGGCAGGCTCTAATGTTTTTAGCAGAATATTTATCTTTTTCCCCCTGTTCCTTCCAAATGTCATTTGGTTTCAATGAAATTAACAGAAATACCCATGTGTTTCGTTTCCCTGACGTTTTTTTCAATGGCATGAAATTTCACTCCTAATGTGGATTATTTGTATTAAATTACTACTACTACATCAGTGGGATCTGGGGTGCCCTGGCTGGTGTGTCAGACACTACATACATGTTCTTCTGGGCACTGAAAGAAATATTTTGTCTTGGATTGCTAAAATTATTCAATGTTCTTCAAAAATCTTTTGCCTTGTCCCTTTTTCCAGAACACCAAAGAAAATGTTGGGTACTTCCAATGGCTTTCTTATAAGCCTAGCTTTCTACTATAGCAGTGATTTAAAATAGGTTTGGTTCAGTTTTTCACTCACGGTGGCTAAGCCACAGTCATATGTCATCCCAGTTGATATTTTCAAGCAACATGGTAAATATTTTGCTAAATGCTTATAAACCATTATAAGACCCAACACTAGAATAMTTTGAATGTCTCTGCATGTTTTCCACAACTCATCGTAATCAGGTGTTTTCTACATTGTTCCCTCTGGGCTGACTTCCATCTCGGACTATACTCCACCCAGCCTGATGGAAATCCAGGAGGGTTATATGAGGTGAAGCTTATCATAGACTATTGCATGGGGTGAGATAAATGACTGAATGGATGACATCCTAGAAATGAAATTCACCCTGCGCAAGAGGACAGGAAAGTTCTGTATAGCACAGAGATTAAATAATGGTTAATTCTTGTGCTGGACTTTTGAACAGGGATGAATTTTATCCCATCTCAAAATGAAGTATGCAATAGGGACTGACTAAATCTTTGTTGCTTACACCAGAAAATAAAGGTACAAAGCTCTTGCTCCAGGGACCTTCAACCTGAAGATCCTCTTATTCCTTGTTTGTAGGTGGGCTTTCGTTCTTCAGACTATTGATGGATGGAGTGCCTCCGCATATCATTGACTCATATATGCGTGAAGTACAGGCAGACAAAACTGAGGGGAAGTGAGAGTCCGTCCACAGTGTTTCCTCCCACTGCGCTGGAAATTGGTAGCAGAATTACAGCATTTTAGGTCTTGCAACGACAGAACAAACGTGTGGTTGGGGAATTTCTTTTCTTTTTTTTTTTTTCCTTTTTTTTTGTTTCTTATTGTTGTTTTGTTTTCCCTACCTGCTCTTACTGAAAAGAAAGAATACGCATGGATTGCTTTGGGGTTGAAATGAAATGAACTGAAGACAACACACGTTTTGTAATGTTCAGCTTTATTTTCTGTTTGATATTGTGTTCTGTTTTTTAACGAGGAAAGAGGAGAAGCTGTGTAATAAACACGAGGAGGCTGTCAGAGTTTGTACTCGGTGGTACAAAGCATATCTTTCTCAGACTGAAAGTACATGGATTAGCCAGTAGCTGTGCAATAAGACCCTTGGAATACATACCTCTTTGATAATGTATCTTATGCACCTGAGAATTGTTTAACAGAATAGTTTTACTATAACGTAATTAATACCTATGTACTTAATGATCATTTAAGCTGAACGTATCTTCCTTTAGAAGTTTTGATTTCCTAAATCCAACCCATCAGTCTCTCAACTGAACTGAAATTGTTTTATTTAATGTACAATAAATATGAAGTGTTTAAGATCTATCAAGCTCTTGTTTACTATTYTTTTTTAGCTTTTTTCTGGCTCATCTTACCACATTTCTTATTTTATTTCCACATACTGTAAAGCAGGAACTTGAGCCCACCACACCGAGTGGAAAACAGTATCAGCAGTCACCTAACCCAATGGGCTTACACTTTAAGATACATGACACAGAATGTGAGTGAAGATAAATGCTATAGATACATGTAATTTTGTATCTATATGTTTTCAATATTTTAAATATTATAAATGCCAACAGTGACAGCTTTCATCATTCTGGATCCGCCCCCCTTCCTCAGCAATTCATGGAGCTCTTGTAGGTATCGTAGCAGAAAAGGGTCTCAGACCATATCATTAGTGAGCAAGGCAAAAATGCCTTAGATAAGGTAAAATGGCTACATCACTTTTCCAACTCTAGCATCATTAACCTCCAAGTATTTCAGGAGTGGGGGTGATTGTCTGTARGTCTCCAGCAAACTCTGAAGCATGTGAGACACAAGGTCACACATAATTCGGCCAGGTTGTCGATTCCCTATTGCCCTGTCGTTTATTTACCAGTTCTCACTCTGGCTGTATAGATAGGGTAGGTTATGTGCTTACTGACTAACGATTGCTCTTCAATTATGGTTTAGAAACATAAAGGTCTACTTAGACCAGTAGTGCATTACAAGATGGTTATTCGACGTCAGTGCATTTTCAAACATCCAGCAGTCAGTAATTATGCAATAATAAAAGAATATGTTACTATGAACCGCCACTGCTCAACTGATGTTTTTTCACTTGAATTACCACTTCTTTCACCTTGGGGATCTGAATGCATTTTCTCACTTAATGTTCTGTAAATCTTACTCGCTCCGAGATCCTTTTTCTTCCTTCTTTCCTTCCTATCTTTGTGATTTCTTCTGTGCTGCCATCTGTGCAGGGAAGCAATTCTCCATTCCCAGTGATCCTGGACACCCCCCTACCTGCATTTCACCCTGCTCCTGCCAAAATCAGTTCTCTCCTACACATTCATTCACACCTACACATGAAAGAAGGCAACAYATCTACTAAGAAGAAAATTCCACAAACGATTAATAATTTCTCTTTATTCTGTATCTCACCAGTGAATCAGATTTCCCTTCATCTGTTTTGAAGCAGAGTAGGCTGTGGTAGAGGGTGAGTTTCCATATATGCCATGCAGGTTTAAGCATTTAAGCACATGGCCCTCATTTAAAATAATATCAGTCTGTTGAGATATATTACAGTCAGCACCAAAAACTAGTTATTTTGAGTTTGTGCTTTTGAGTAAGCCAAAAAGGATGTGCATAGCCATCTGCACTTTGTATGCAATGATGTTTACAGCTTCAAGCTTATGTATCTATCTGCCTCCTCAGTCTTAATATACCATACATAATAACCTGGAAGCCAGAATAAATCTGAGCTTCTGTAGGCTCTCTGTCCATGGAATTAGCTACTCTAATTTCTACCAGATGCCAGCAGTGTTAAAAGACAAGCTGAACTAAGCTACTTTGCACTGTGTGAACGGTAAGCATTATATTCAGATGCCCTTAATTCCTCCCCAGTTGCATTGCCCAGCATTTGCCATTGGCTGTCCCTCGGGCTCGAGATGCACCACGCCAACAGGAAGTACTGGGTATCGGGCCGTGGGTGGAATCTAGACGAGTGGGCATTAGTGTGCTATAAATTCATACTCTCACTAACTATGCTGACCAGCCAAGACTCTGGATTAAAAATTAATTGAAAATGACTTTGAGAGGAATAATAGGATGGGGTGGGATAGGAAAGGGATTTCTAGTAGATCTAAAACAGGCTGCAGAACCTTAAATAGAGAATAACAAAAGACAAAGTTTTGATTTATGCTGATTCGCCTAACGGGATTCTCCAGGGATGGTGTTTGATGAAATAAAGTGACGAAAACCACAGAGTTAAGAAAATGCTAATGAAATCTGCAGTTAATACCAGCTTGGGAGAATAAAGACGTGCCAAAGATAACAAAAACTACACGTAAAACAACCTAGAGAGAATAGAAGCAGCAGAATATCATGCTGTAGAAGATATGGCCCAACACTCCCAGGAAGAAATGTCTCCAAAGTAGGCTCACATGGGATTTCCAGGAAATTAGTGAACCTGAAAGAGACCTAGGAGTAACAGAGGACAGCAAATAAAACCTAGACACATGAGATAAAGTAACAGCAAAACACAAAACCTCCAGGAGAAGTGAAACTACTAGTGCTTTTATGGCTTACGGTTGAGTTCCTTGATGTATCATAATATGTGAAACCAGTTTAAGCCTTCAGCTAGTTGCATTATCCATATTATCTGTTTGCTATGTACACTCTCCATCAACTAATACGTGCTGAGGTTATAGTTCAGTAGTACCTTTAATAAGGATTTTCTTTTCTGCCCACTTTCACGTATCTGGTAGGAATTCAGTATTTTTGAAAGCTCTGCCTTGGTGTTCAGTTTGACTTACACAGGTCAAGGAAAGTTATTACTTCGAGTAAGAAGGCAGACCCAAACATGTATACACACACAGATATACACACCGAGAAAGAAAAATCAAAGTTAATTAAAAAAAGGGGTTTATTTTTAAGGAAGCCAGAGGAAAACTTGGCTTGCTCTTCTTGCCCATGGTATGGCATTTGGTATATAAATTTTACTGTTGTAAAAATACTGATCCATTCTCAAATTGCTGTATGATGTGGAGCTTGATGCAGGCATTGTAGTTACACATTTACATTGAAAGATCACGGCCAGCACCAGCCCATTTTTCCCTCACTGAAAACAATCTCACAAACACAGAAAGGGGAGGAGAAAACACACATGCAAATCTTTTAAAGAATGCTTAAATAGGGATATGCTGTTTATAAGGAGGTCTTTACTGAAAGTCAGAATTTTAAAAAGTATTCCTTTTAAAAAAATGTTTCAAGCTTCCTGTATTTCCTTTTAGGAAAAAAGAAGTATAATATTGCTACCTTTTACAGAGCATTGTAAGGGAGACTTACTTTATGAATGTCTTTTGTTGTATTTTGGGTTCTGGAGCAAAAGGTGTTCTATTTTAAGCACAGTGTACTTACTGTCACTTGATTTTCATGGCCTGCTTTCCTGACTGACAAGTAAAGCTGCTGCTTTGCTGAAGCAGAGAGCATTTGGAAGCAAAAGTGTATCCTGAATACTGAGGAAGCGCTGGAAGTCTAAACACACTGGAGTTTAAATTCTATGTTCTCTTGTTCTATGCTTTGTTGCTGAATACTTTTTAAATTAAACAAACCCTTCCCCAAGCTCAGTGATAAATTCAGTAGGGAATCTATTTCTTCCTCTACTCATTTGGCCCTCACTCTTTACACCACTTACGTTTGCCTCCATTTCTTTTCCTAGTTTGTTTTCTCTTCTTTTCTTCTTGGTATCACAAAGAGCTTGAGCAATCTCTCCATAAATACCAGTACCATATGTTCATCGACCACAGTGATGCACAGAGTATTAAAAGAAACAGTGTTTTACTTTTTTCCAAACCCAGTGATTCCAGTGGACTGGGGAACTGGCTGGTTGTGAATCTAATTGTCACATTTCCCTTTTGCCATTCTCTAGTTGGCTGTCATTGAATCTTTCTTTATTATGTCATGCATTACCCCCTCCTTTGCCGGCAGTTCCTCTCTTCTCTGTTTTGGCCCCTAATCCCAGTTGCCGTATCATACTGTATTTACTGATCTGTAAATGAAATCAGCAGATGAACGACATAGCACTTGGGACGCACRTGACCACGTCAAGGGATTTTGAAACCACTCTTTTGTATATGTCACTCATTTCTGACCCTAGCGTAGACAAAGCTACTCAAAACCATATTAACTTTATCAGACAAAGGGAATCAGCTCCATTTGAATAACAGGAAACCGCTCTGTCCAGGAAATTGTTCTGTCTGGCCAGAAAGCTGCAGCCTCTGGCCCACAATGGAATAACTTAAAAAAAGATTCCTGATTCTAAGATGCCATTTGGTTAGAGATTGTATTTTATACTTTCGACTTCATCTTTCATACAGCTACCCAGTGCTCACCTTTCCTTGGCCACATTCAGAAACCACATGCCTTCCCAGAGAGTCAGGGATACACCTAAACCCTTCACATGACCAATTCAAATAATTTAAAGTGCTGCAATTTCTGAAAATGTGCATTTGTTTCAAAGCACCTTCTCTAAGCAGGTCAAGGAGGTAAAGGCAGTCCTGCGTAACACAGTGTTCAGGTGCCCCATAACACGTGGGACCGCCACAGCCCGGGCAGTGGGTCTCCTCCCAGTGGTGGAGGCGCCCTTGGCMGATACATTGGGGATCACCTCCCAGCAGACATGGCTGTGGTGCCCTGCAGGCTGCAGGGAGCCCACCCGCCGCCCAAGCCCTGCCTTTGTGCCTCGCTCCGGCATTCGGCCTCGCCGCCCACCTGCTGCATGCGCCCCCGCTGCGGCCGTCAGTTGCGTTATAAAACGTGCAAAAGGAAAATAAGATGAATAAGGAAAATCATAGGGGAGAGGGGGATTCAACCCACCCTGCCCACACTCAGCAGTGACGAGACGCGGGCGCTCAGGCCCACCGCACCAGGCCCCGGCACCGGCCGTGACTGCCCACGGGCCTGGGGAAATGGCGGCAGGCGGGAAGCAGGCAGGACGGGCCCTCCCGGGGCGCACTCCTCGACGACCGAGGGCTCCCCCCGCCGCCGGGGTGATCCCCACCCCTCACGGCGAGGCGGGGCTGGCAGAGCCCCCACGGTCAGGGCAACCTCCCCAGAAACAGGGCCACTGCGACCCGGGGGGCGCCGGCACCGCGYCCCCGCCGCGGGGGAGGGAGGGAGCCGTGCCCCGGGGTGAAGGAACCAACGGCGGGCCAGGGTCGAGGTCGCCCGCCCCGCCTTAGCTGTCGCGGGGGCGGTGGCTCCCCTCCAGCCGGACCGCCGCTGGGCGTCGGCCTCTTCCGCCTCCCGCTGCTGCGCCGCGGCCCTGAGCTCAGCCCCGCCCCGAGCGGCGGCGGCCTGACCCCGCTCCCGTCCTGTCCGGTGCGCGGCGAGCCGCGGCCCCCGTGGCGGGGAGGCGGTGGCGGGATGGCCGTGCCCTGGGTTCTGCCCGCGCCCCTCAGCCCGGCGCAGCTGAAGCGCCTGGAGCAGCACCGCTACAGCGCGGCCGGGCGCTCGCTGCTGGAGCCGTGGCTGCAGCCCTACTGGGCCTGGCTGGTGGAGCAGGTTCCGCTGGGGCTGGCCCCCAACGCCATCACCCTGGGCGGCCTCCTGCTGAACTGCCTGACGGCGCTGCCGCTCATCGCCATCTGCCCCAGCGCCACCGAGCAGGTACCGCCCGCCACGGCCCGCCGCCGCCTCTCCGTTAGAGCCAGACCCCTTCCCCCGCCTGCCACCGCCTCCTCCCGGCACGACCTCGCTTCACCCCGGCGGCCCTGCCCCGACCGCCGCCCCGCGGGGCCCCCGTGCCCTCCCGCCCTGCGAGCCCCGGGAGCGGGTGCCGCAGCTCGGCCCCGGGCGGCCCGGTGTGGGGGAGCCACCCCGCTACCAGCTGACAGTACCCGAGTACCCGGAGCGCTGGGGCCCGTGCCCACCGCAGGGAGCGGTGCCCTGTCACTTGCGGCTCCACCGCCGTAATACGCGCGGCCCTTCCCGTGGTAGGGAGGGCTAAGGTAGCGCTGCGGGTTTGCCCCGAGAAGTCAGGGGAGCGGTGGTGCGGGGGTCACGCTTTGGGGTAGCTGGGGTCAAGCTGGAGGTGGGTGTTAAGGTTTGAATGCCAAAATGCTGGGGGGATCACGTGAAAGGGCGAGTTTCAGCGGGCTGCTCTCTCCTCCCCGGCCCTTTGCTGAGCAGAGGTCCCTGTGGGGATGGGGCTCTGACCGGGGTGCATGGCCCAGGCCAGACCCCAGTCTCCTCCAGGGACCATCTTACGTCCCGCACGTGTGCCTCTGCTCGGGCAGCTTGCTGGGAAGGAGACATAAGCTGTGTCAACTYCCCTCTCAAGAGGAAGGCTGTAATGGAGGGGCTGTGGAGGTAGAAACAGCTGCCGGCCAGGAGAGAGGGCATGGGATGCGCCTAGGAGCAGGGCAGAGCTGGCCAGGAGGCATGGCTGACGCCACTTCAGCATCGCAGAGTTCAGAATTGAGGTTCGGTTGCGTCACAGATATGTTAGCTGACAGTAGCTCAAATGCTTCCCGTCCTCGCATGGGAAACGTTTAATTGCTTTAGCCTCTGGAGGGAAAACAGGCTTGTTAACATGGGCTGATGCTGCTGTCGCTTAAAACTGGTTGCCTACAGTTTCACTAACAATTTAAGGAGCTCTGTCGGAGCTTCCCGGCCTGTTACGAGTTTCCCAGTGTGGAGTCTTTGTGGTAGTTAGGGTGGGAAATATCAGGGGAAAATTGCTTTGTGTAGGTAAAATATCTTGAAGGGTGGCTGTTGTTTTTCTTGCGTTCTGATGGGCTTAAATCCTAATGGCAGAGGTGGCAGTTGGTTGGGTTTTTTTAATAACTTAGATATACTTTGGTGAGTGTTCTTCTGAGACGGGAGCACCCTTCTTTTTCTGTAGTTGCTTTGCCCTTTGTGTTAGCAGAGGTGTTTGYGGCAGACGTATCAGGAAGCTGATCCAGATCAAAATTTTTCTTTGCTTTGGTCTAACCCTAATCACTTCCCTGATTTGTATCACCAGGTAGAGGCACTCTGTGGCGTTGCAGGCAGTAGGAGAAGGGAGGACAGAGATGAGAGTGAATGGCTGGAAACCGCAGATTGTCTTCTAGTGGCACTTTCAGAATTAAAATGCTTGTGGAACTGCTACCTTTAAGCTTAGTTTTGTGATGTAGATATCAGTCATGTGACAGCTATGTGTCTGGTTGTTCATTTTAGCTTTTTCCCTTTGCTATTCAGAAAAAAAAAAGCAGAAAGTAAATTTTAAGTTATTTTTCCCTTGAGGACTCTTGTACAAAAAGAAAAAGGTTGTGTTGCAGACATCCAGAGAATTATTCGTTCCAGGAAAGCTTAGGTTGAGTTTTAGGAACTTTTCTGGTTTTTTTAATTGTGGAAGCTGAATTTTATAAGAACCTACAGTTTGGACTAAACTTCCTTGTTCAGATATCAGTGTATCCTTTATAAATATGTAGTGTAAAGCCAGACTCCTCATCCTATTGGTTTTTTGTTGTCTCTGCGCTGTGAGAACAGCCCTCACTTTCTCTTGCTGCATGACTTAAGGCATCGTTATCTCTCTTCTGCTTGTTTAATGACTCAGCTTGTCTTCTGCCTAAGATGTCATGTGTCTGGATGGCTTTTTTAAAAAGCTAAAACTGTTGCAACACTAATAGATGCTATATGTACTGTTGTAATATCTACTTTGTACTTTTGACTTGGATGTGTAGGCTGGAAGGGCTAGGGGGAAGGTGGAACTGAAAATGATGTTAAAGGTGATTGAATCACAGGCTGAACTAATAGCATAGTGCACTTCAACATCACGTCTCTATACTGCCAAGCCACCTCTTCCATTCAAGAACAAGTCTTGATTACCTGATGGACTAACAAGAACTTGTTATATTCTCTTGGTGGAAGGGTAGGAGCACTGGATAGAAGACTCAGATAAAATAACAAGCAGGTTTTGGTTTTAGGTGGGGTTTTTTTTATGAGTTGGTTTGTGTGATCGGGTTTTTTTTCCCTAACCAGTCTTAAGTGGGCCATTTCTATTAGTCCTTTATTGAAAACACTGAAGTCTTGATGTTTGTACAAACCATCCAAAACAAGTAAGACTGGTAGCTGAAATCCCTCAGAGAGTAGCTGCTAGCAGGTGCTTAGAAAAGAGATCTTTCCCCAGTATACTCTTCCAGCTGCCAAAAGACTGTGGTTTAGGCATTTCTTGGTGAGGGATTCTACTCAGGTTGTTTGCTAGAACAGCAACTGATGGATCTATTTCCCCACAGACACCTTCCAACTCATGATTTTTGCCTTTTGAATTATTTGTTTTGAACCTGTTTGTACTTTCAGATTCCACTATGTGCTATTGCAGTGAATTCCACAATTTAATAATACTTCCCCCCCTTCCCCACACAATGCAATTAATGTTTAAAACCATACAGTGCTCCCTTGTTCTCTTACTGTGTAGCCGTTATTTCCTTATACACTGTTCTTTTCATCTTCATCACATCAGTAGCCACTAAAAGCCGGTTTGTTACTGACCAGCACAATGTGTTTTGGCTTTATGAAATATTGTCTGCTTCAGTAATGTCTTCTTGCCTGGTAGGAACACGGCTTGTATCGCTGTCTCCTGTAAATGCACATTTCAACATAAGCCTTATTTGTAGCTAGCCATTAGCAGACTGCACCCCTCAAGTGCTGTTGTAGCTAAAATCCATGCGTGTAGATTTTTGTAGAGTGTTTGTCCAGTTTCCTAATCTGTGTAACTTAGGACAGTAATCTATAGAAATAATATATGGGACTGCTACACCAGGTGTGGTGGTGGGGAGGACACTACCTGCACCCTGCACATTGCATGTTCTGTGGAGGGCTGAAATATCTTCTTCACTGTGACTGCAGGCTGGTGGGTTTTTTTTTTCTTTTTTTCTTTTTTTTTTTTCCCCCCCTGTCACTAATTATAAAATATTTAGGAATGAAGAATTTTGCTGACTTTAAGTATGAACAGCGTGTATTCGCTGCGTTAGAGTGTAAAAGGAGCACTTCTGAGGTAAGGTTTTCTATTTTATCCCCACCACTTGACAGTGAACTGTTTTGCTCTACTGCAAGCTGACTTCTCTGAAGTAGCTACAGTTACTTCATTAGGTTTTGCACATGAATCTCTCATTACCCCTTCCCATTCTGGGGAAAACTGACATATTAATTTTTTCCTTGCATCAACACTAGGGAGAAAACTGGCTAAACATAATTCTCAGTCTTATTAAAAAGGAGAAAGGAAACTCTGATCCTGCTGCTTTCATGGTTGCTCATGGAGGGGCCTAGCTTCGGTAATCCTTCGAGCTCAGCCACAGGTCTTTCTAAAATACCRTGGGAAGCTAGAATTTTAGGGCAGAAGTTCATGCTAACAGTAATCATTACTTTGTATTGAATTTATATCTATTAAAAAAAAAAAAAAATCTTGTAGCAGTTATAGCAGGATCTAAGCAAAGAGCCCCCCAGRCTGATCAGAGTAGATTTCATCCAGTGATAAAGACTTGTCCTGCATGCTCTCAGCTTCTTAGGTTGCATCATGCCTCATTTATTTGGGGTTTTTTAAGGCCTTTGTTTCTGTTGTCTATAATTTTCTGCAGGGTACTGGGAATAGAGGAATACAGGAAGAGAAGAGCATGGATTATGGATTTGCAGTTTAGGCAGTGATGACAAAAGGGGGCAGGGGCTCRAGAGTACTCAGGCAGAGAGCAGAGCAAGGGAGGGGAGGGAGGCTTGTGATGGCTAACTCTGTAGAATTGCTTAAAAAATGGTGTAGTGCATTTATGAAAGGGTGCTATACCTTGCTGAAACATGCTGTTTAGAAAGCCGTGCATCTAGGGAGATCAAAAAGCAGGGGAGGGTCTAGGTGGCTCCAGCTAGCTCTACTATTAACTGCTTGGAGGGAGAGGAACGTTGGTGAGGTGCTGTCTCTGCTTCTCTCAGTCTCTCTTTTTAAAACYCCCTTTAAAAAACAACAACAACAAAAAAACCCAACCCCAACAAACCCCCCAAATGCCATCTTGTAAACTGAAAGAGGCATCATCTTGAGTTTTTTCCTGTCAGAGGGAGAAATGAAGGGAAGAGATTGACAGGCATGGAATTATGTAAATAGCAAGGGCACAACTGAGCTTTGTGGGAGAGAGAATAAAGAAGTAGAAAAGAGGGGGAACTGGAACAACTGGTATGAACTGTGGGCGTGAAGGAAGAAGCATTAAGCCCCTGACCTGGTACAGGAGAGGTGCGAAGCACTGAGTGGGGCGGGGAATCCAGCCCATACCCACGAGTCAAGAATGGAGCACTCGGTAGTAAATGGGAGAAAGAGGTATTTGGCATAAAGGAAGACAGTGAAGGTTCAGGAACCCCAACACAGAAGGACAGGAGCTCTTTCAGAGGGAGCTTGTTGGGGAGAGGAGGATGCTAAAGGAATGCAGGGAGTCCCTGGTGTGCATGAAATGCACTTGGGCTATAGTATGATTTTTTTTTTTTCCCCTCCCTGCCCTCTCCCCCTGCTGTAATGCAGGTTTAAACAGCCCCTTCCCTTCTGCTGCTATTAGTAGAATCGTACATAGTGCTTTGTGCGAAACAGAAGTGAGGGAAATGATCCATATTTGGGGGAAGAGGGAGGAAGTCCAGTAAAAATGTCTCTCTTCTGGATCTGTTCCAGAGAGGGGCTGTGTAAACTGGGGCAAAATGAGTTGCTGTGTTGTTGGATTGAGGAAGCGAGATTATGACTAAGTGTGATGAGTAATTAAGGGGGTCGGAATCTTTAGATGTTGCATAAGCTTGGGCTGTTGAACTCTGGGCTTGAGAGCTTTGCTTGAAATAAGTGCTAAGGGATCTTCTTGGCACATCTAGGCTTCTGCAGCTGTCCATGCTCTTCTGTGGTGCGGAATCACAGGAGCAGAAGAATGAGGACTGCTGTTCAATCTACACCTTTCCCTGAAGGAGAGGCATGCCACACATACCTGTCAAACGCTATATGCACATTGTTTTGTTTTGACACCACCTGGTTCAGTAGATGACCAGGCTTGCTGTACCGMATCTGTGTGTGACAAGATTCTGGGGCTGTATCATCTTTCAGACATCCTTTTTAATTGAAGCGGAGAAGCATTCTTTCCCCTTCCCCCCCTGGATTTGTGTTCTCTTCTAGTTCCATGAGAATAGCGTCTAGCTCTGGCCAAATAATACATTTGCTTGGACAGGATATAACTTTGGGCAGAGATAATAAACACCTCATCAGTGAAAAGCTGATGATTATTGGGAGCCTCCTGACCTTTCTGCTGAGTCTGTCAGCCATGTCAGCATTCTCAAATGCTCCCACTTCTCTAACTTGCAAACTACTTGGGTCCAGTGTGGGAAGCCAGCAGGGGACATCCCTGGATGAAGAGCCAGGCATGTGAGAAGGCGGAGGAGATGGCAGCTGTAGCTCTATTGAGAGGGTGGATAGCAGAGAGAATCTGTGGTTATTAGGAACTTCAGAAACCTCTGTGCACCTTCAGTGATTTGGAAAACTGTATTTTACCGATTAAAACATTAGAGCATTCATTTAATCTGCTAAATGCATAGTTGATCATGAGTGATCTTTGGTTGTTACCACTTTGGGTTTGATTTGAACTGACAGCCTAGGGATGAAATGCTCCAGATAGATTGTGTTTCTAAGCCCTCTCAGACACCTGTTTCCCTGTTCTTACTAGGATCTTCTTCTCTTCTCCGCAACTGCGGGGATAGAGATGCATCCACTGCAGGTGTTAACGGATACAAATATCATTACTGGGAAGAGGATGAAGACTTCTCCCCCTCTTTCCAGATTGTCAATGAGCAGAGCGTTCTAGTTTTGGAGGGGATCATTGCTTTGATTTGTCTCAGCAGGAGCTAATGCAAACAGACTTGGATCAGCAGTCTTAATGATTATACCTGTACAATAACTTGAAACTCAACAAAAGCCATTGCTTTGTCAAAAAGACTTGATAAGAGAGGTTTATGTTCAAGCTGATTTATTTATTTATTTTTACATTTAATGTATTAAACTTGTTTTGAGGTAAGGTAAATGTAGACGATGTTTCCTTGAACAAGAATTCTTGCCTCATGTTCTGTGGGTTATGGAAACTTTCATAAACTGACTGCAGTAATCAGCATGCAAGCCTTCTGTTTTGGTTAGAATTGAGGCTATATTTCATGGAGCTTGCATTTCAAAAGATTGTGATAATACCAAGCATACGGCATAGAGCACTATGGCTAATGATAAAACAATGTGCCATAACAGGTTTCTGTTCCTGACTGGTGTTTCAATTATGGAAATGATCCAGTTAAATAAGAAACTGCCCACACTCCAGCATTTGACTTAATTGGTGATGTGCCCCACACTGGGGTGTGTGTGAATGCAGARTGGGTAAGGAATTTAGCTTGCATATTTAGCACTGGATACAGTCTACTTTTGTCYGTGATATGGAGAACCTGATGACTTTAAAGCAAACTAAAATCTATTTCAATTATAGGTAGATGGTTGCAAAAGGAGGGGAGCCTAATGCAACCAAAAACCCATGGTGTCCTGGACAGAATTGCCAGGTGTGGCCGGGTTTACTTGCTGAAATCCAGGGGTTAGCATGACAAGTTTCGATAGATCTCAAGCTATCTCTTCATAACTAGTAGAAGTATGTCACAGTAAGGGTGCCTCGTAAAACACTGCAAATTACCTTTGTGGCATTTCACAGTAATATCGGTGATAAAATGGAGATGTCTTTAAAATACTACTTTAAAGGACTGCAGTGAAACCGGTGGTTTCTCCTGGCCTTTCTGCTCATGATGCTTCATTCGTAGGTCTGTGTCAGGAGCTGCCTTGTTTGAGAGTATCTGTTATTCTCCATACAACAAAGTTATTCTGAAAAAGTCAGTCCAGCTACTGTGGTAGCTTTAATATGTGGATTATGTCACAAGTAAAATGATCTTAGCTTCAACAGGGTCCTAACTGCACTTTTACATCCTGAAATACCTGAGCAATGACTGACAGCCCTCTATTTTGGAAAGGTGGAGAGCAAGAATGGGGGGCTGGCAGGTAGCCGCTTCCTCCCTGCAGAACGTCTGACCAAGCGAGCTTGCTCCAGGAGAAGCCCTTGAGCTCTCTGTTCCTCCGCGTGGCTCTCGGTGATCCACGAACCCAGGGTGGCAGTAGGCTCCTCCTGTTGTCCACAGGCTCTGTCCTTCCCCCTTTGTCAGAGGAGAGAAACTTTTTCAAAAGATGGCTAAGAACTCACTCCCTGGTTTAACCCCATCCCCCAACACAAAATTCCTTTGTTTAACTGGACTAACAAGGGAGGAAAAAACCTAAATAACTCGACTAATTCCATTGGTAAACAACAAACATGTATTGCTGTAATCACTTGACCTGGATTTCTATAGTGTGCTTTTTTGGGGGGGGGGTATCAGATACCGGTATGTTAAATGTCCATTGGAATGAGAATATCTACTCATCCTCTTTCACCTGTTCAAGGCTTCCAACATCATCTGTGATTACAGTTTTTCTTAGTTTCCTTGGATTAAGGGGAAAGACGGCCTTGCCAGTTTTGAGGAATTTTCTAAGTTTTCTAGATTTCTATGTACATACAAATCCAGACTTCTCACCTATAGCTGGAGTCCCTAATTCTTTGACTGTCTTTTGCTTCAAAGTTGGGCAAAGCAGCCAACCATTTGACTTTAAATGGTGGAATGTTTTATTAATGAAATTATCCAAATACTGGGTAGCAGGAAAATCATAAATTTGCTGACAATATTGTTTCCGTATTAAAAGCACAAAACTAAGCGATAAMATAGTGTATCAGCCAGCCTTGAATACATGAGGAAGTCTTAAATAATAGCAAAAAAGCTGTTCAGAACTGAACTTCCCTTAAGCATGCTGGTTCTTGGGAAGGATGTGTTTTGTGATCAGTCTAACTGGAGGCATAACATTTTTTCCTAGCTCAAGTCAGTGAGTATAAYGATGATGAGAAAACAGAATGGCTGGAGGAGCAGCTCACTTCATCTGCATTCTTATTGCTGCCTTCTCCTGTCCCTGCCTATGAACTGATTGGCAACTGTCATGTTTCCTTTTTCCCCAGCAGTGACACTGGGTTTATGAGAGTGTGGACAAATCTCAGCTCACTGAGATTTGRTCTGTTGTCTAAATCTGCTTAATAGCCTTTACTGGGCTTAGGTAATACACGTAATCACGTTGGTCTATTTGCGCTGCAGGAGAGGAATTGCAGAGGTGTAGAGCCGCAGCAGCTGTCCCTTACCTGGGAGTGCAAGGATTCAGCTCTGTGGCTGCCTGTGGCTGTTTGCTTGTTTAACCTGCAAGTTGCATTGCCAGCATTTATACCTAACTTTGGCTCTCTTTTTGTGAACAGTGCTTCTAAAAGTTAAGGATACCKCTGGAAACTACTTGAGGCAAAAATGTTACCTGTACTTTGTTCAAAAGGTGTTACAAATAATTTTCAGTAAAAACTAATTCCTAGACAAAGAAAGACATACTGACTGTGTGTATGAAAACAATGCTTTTGAAAGGTACTACTGTAGGACGGTTCCTTTGAACCTAAGACTGGTGTTAATGTAGCTGATTCACAGCTTGTTTTGAAACTCTGATGGTCTATRTTAAGTAGATAGTTGCTCCTTCATATTTAGTGAATGACTTAAGTTTTCAAACCCTTGTCCAAAATGCCTATGTAGTCAATTTTTGTGTGCTGGAAAAAATCTCTTTCCCTCAAAGCTGAAGGCTTTATTTAGTAAAATGTAATGGGTTTTTATATCTATATGTTGTAAATCTGAGCAAATCATCTAAGCGTCTATCACTTAAACTGCTGAGAACTTTAGTAAGTGCCTTACTACTATTTTCTTTTTTAAAGATTAATTTTATTTTCATAACATTTTTCAGCACAAAGAATACAAATAATTATAGAAATACTGTGGTTTTAAGGTGGAAAAATAAGTCGATGCAGAAGAGAGGTTAAAGTTTGTTGTTGGTGGTGGTTTTTTGGGGGGATTTTTGTTTGGTTTTTTGGGTTTTGTTTTTTTTTTTAATAAATAGAAGGACATGTGTTTCACTGGTGTATCCGGAGTAGTTCATTATAGTAGTTACTACAGTTCATGTAGGACTAGCGCACAGAATTTGGTTTGTCCATTAGCTAAGTAACGAATAGCACAGTGTGGTATGGTTTTGTGCTGAACAATATTTTACCTTTAATGAAATAGATTATCAGCTACGAAATTGGGAACTGCCTAGTGACCTTTTATGTGAATCTCTTTCAGGCACCTTTTTGGGCATGCATCCTGGGTGCATTAGGACTTTTTATCTACCAGTCTCTGGATGCCATTGATGGGAAGCAAGCCAGAAGAACAAACAGTAGTTCTCCTCTAGGAGAACTCTTTGATCATGGTTGCGACTCTGTTTCCACAGGTAGCCTTAACCTACTGTTACCCATCCTAGTTTTAAAAAAGTTACCTGTTTTCAAGAGGAGCTGATTAATCACAGATATGTTGAAGTTGGAAATCTGGAGATCATCTAGTCCAACTGCCTACTCAGAGCAGGGTCAGCACGTTCCCTTCTTTTAGGGTAACTTCACCATCTCCTGGTCACTGTAGCCAAGGCTGCCCCTACCTTTGCATCCCTGACCAGCATCAGGGAGGATATTTCAGAAGTACCTTTGGCAGATGTTGGGTAACATGCGTTCTGCTCTTACTTACTGTGCATCTACACGTTCTTTGAATGAGCTAGATGGTGAACAAAGAATTCCATAGGAGCATGCTTAGAGATTCTTTACTATACATAGCCTGTGTTTTCCAGTAGGGTACAGGTGATGCCTAATAAAGAATTTTAAGGACCTAGAAGACTGATGCTGGCATGTGAAACTAAGGAATCCACTTTAGGAGGGAGGTGCCAAAATATCATTCTGGTAATAGGGCATCCAACCTAGCACTTAGGAGAAAGATCATTTATACTCCATAGAAGAATGAGTTTAAAAAAAAAAATGATTTGGAGTCCTTAAAAAGTAAGCCTTGCTCAGTTTTACTTTCCATAACTTAGCTGCTGTTGGTGGCAATGCCTGTACTTCTATAAAAGCTTAATGGCCAAAACATTTGTCGTGGGATTTGGTACGTTCTTTACACCTCGCTTCCCAGAGGCGTGCAATTACCAGTCTTACTGAGCTGGGCCCTTCAGGTGAAGCTGTCAGTGTCGCAAAGAACATGAGATGACAAGGCCAGAAGAAGGGAGAATGACCACTGTAGAGGTTAGGGGCTAGAGGGTGGGGCCCTTGCTTGGAAGAAAAGGAGTCCTGTGTTTTGGTCTCTCCTGCCAGGACTGTCCCTGAGGTTAGCTACTCAGTAAAGTATCAGTCATATCATTACTTTGTGATAGTGATGTAAAATGCCTTGTGATTTTTTTTTTTTTTTTTTATTTCTCTTAACTGCAAGCAAAGAGGGTATGTGACTAACATGTTCGTTTCTGCTTTTCAGTTTTTGTTGTCCTTGGATCCTGCATAGCAATCCGACTAGGAACAAATCCTGACTGGTTGTTTTTCTGTTGTTTTGTGGGACTGTTCATGTTCTATTCTGCTCACTGGCAGACATATGTATCAGGCATACTAAGGTTTGGAAAGTAAGTAGGTATCTTTAGAAGTACATGTGGCTTAATGTCTGAGACTGCTAGCTACTTGATTTCCATTTCTTCTTGTTTTTTTCCCTGCTCTCTCTTCCTCTCACCTTCTTCCTCATCTCCCTTCCATCCTAGCAGGCTTGTGTTTTACCTGGCAAGAACTTTAAAACTCTGCATAATACTGAGTAGAGGGCTTGTTCTTTTAGCAGCTGATTTTAGCTATATATGCTTTGTTTGCATGCGTTTCGCTCTTTTGTCTGCAGATTTGTTCATGGAACCCATACAAGCACCATGCAGGCTCAGGCCAGAGAGGTCTTGCCTGCAGTGTAAACAAGTGCTCTGTGTAGTAGTAGGAACAGAGCAGGCATCTGCAGTACCTCCCTTTGTAACCTCCCAGCCACAGAACAGTTTCAGCCCAAGGGACTCTGAAGCACATGCATTTTTAGAGAAATTCCCGTGCTAATGGGTTTCTTTTCAATAGACAACTTCAGTGTTCCTTCGAACAAACTCTGCATCCATTGCATCCTTTGTCAAGGAGTTCCACAGAGCTATGGCAGTGCTTGAAGAATTACCCCAGGTTTATTTGGGGGCTTTGCTTTTAATCTGGCTCATACTGGTTTTGATGTCCTTTAGGTTTTGTGTTAGGTCACAATTCTAGTGATTGCTGTGATGCTGTTCATGACTTGGTAGAAATTTCACCTGTTCTCACTACTGTGTGGGAGGAGGAGTCATGACATGCAYGTAGAAGATAACAATTTCAATTTAACTCTTAATAGTGTGGGGACTGCTGCACCCTCCTGCAGCTGTGGTGGTGCCCAGCAATGGCCTTTTGCTGTTTTTAAACAATGAGCTGCACTTTAGTAATGATTTCTGAAAAGAGGAAAAGATCAGAGACTTCCGTAGCAGCAGAATTGGAAGTATGTGATAGATGAAGGCTGTATTTCTGATAATCCTAGTCAATTGTTAAGTAAGTCACCTGTTTATAGTCCTATTAGCTCTGACCTGCAAGAAGCACGTTAGCAAATCTGAGCATCACTGGGCACACAGGCTAGTGATCAGCTATCCTTGCATACTGTCCGATGTCTGTATCAAAAGAAAGCTGTCTCTGTGGTAATGCTAAGAGCTCTTTTTATTCACTGATAATGCATTTTACCACACAAACTCTAACTCTTCTACCTGCCTACCCATCCTACTTTTTTTTAAAGGACATCTTGTGCTGTAAACAAAAATAGATGCTTTACAGTGATGGCTGAAATAGGATAATTTCTGTACATGACAGTGGACTACAATGAAGGGAGATGGACTATGCCATGAGCTCTGGGATTTTGCATAGATGACTGCTTTTCTGTGCCTTTTGTTCTTGCATAAAATGTGAGAATTTCCCTGTATCAGGAAGGCACTGAGGCTCCCATGCCACATAAAAACTTCTTCATTAAAAACTTAATGGCTTCTATGTAAATATAGTGATAGTGCATAGTACAAGCAGTTCAGAATGGCCTGGTGTTCCATGCTTACTGTTTGAAGTTAAATAGACACAACTTTTCTCCAAGATAGATAACTTATTTCTGTTTAGTGAGAGCAGGTCAGAGTTGTTTCAAGGCTCACAATTTTATTTCTCTTAAGCATAGAGGTGAGAGACTAAATGGAGGCAATAGTATATTGCTCTAAATATGATATTTAGATATCATATCGTCTTAATAACATGGACAGAAGCTTTCACTGATGCTGTTCCTGAATTAGCAGCACTTGATTTTAGAAGTCAAATGACAGATGAGAGAGTCCTAGCACTGATGGCCCAGAGCAGCTAGGTACTGTGCCACTGTCAGGTTATGTAGAATACTGCACAGTGTCTGGTTAAAATCTTTGGACCCTGATTTGGGCTGTGTTGCAACCATCAGTCTGAGCCTTTGTAAAATGAAGTACTAAACTTTGGCACATACAATGATTCAACTTCAAGTTCGAGCCTCCTCCCGCCACCAGCAACAGCAAATGCAGTACAGCTTAGAAATCTAGGTTTTAATAGTACAGAGTGCAAACTCTGAACACTTGAACTTGCATATGGATGCTTTTGCATGACGTAACCAGTAAGTTCAGTGTGCAGCTACCGCAATGACTGAGCAGATGTAACACTTCATCCCTGGTAGAGAGGGAAAAGCCTGCTCCCAGCAGCGCTGTCACATTTCCCCCCTGCACAGACTTCAAGCCAATTCATGAAACGGGCAGAAGATTAAAAGCCTACACAAGGCTAGCAAGCTGAACCGGTTCACCTTACAGTCCGATGAGCACCACAGCTAGCACAAGTGACGGAGCGCAGCAGCGTAGGAAGGAGAGGACTACCCATTCCAACGGCTTTGGACAGTAACGAGCACCTCAGCATATCGCCTAGTTGCAGCTTAAAYTTTGGCTTGTCTAAGACTAAGAGTCTGAAGCTTGTGATGAAACTTAGCATATTTTATCACTGTCTTTCCAATGAAAGAAGAGAGTTTAATGTTACTGTGATTATCAAGATCAGATAAATGTTTTCCATTAGCCAAGAGTTGATTCCTATCTCCCTTTAAAAATACACTGTTTCCTGTGCAAACAGTTCACGTGCTAAGCAAGTAATGATACATGTTGACTTCGGTCATAATACCTTAAAACAGCAAATTTATTCTAACTGCTTAAGGAAATGTTGTATTTTAAACATCCATTGTCACTGTTTGCTGGTAATTTCAGTACAAAGATCAGGTACCTGTCTCAAAACCTTCAGTGGCATAAAAGGTACCTTAGATGTGCACACTTACTTATTTTAAAGCTTTATTGAAAGTATCGATTCTTTCTCTTGAGCCTCTGCTTAACTTTTTTTTTTATATATTCAGGTTTTCTCAAAACATTTCAGCAATCAGATACAGTAAGACAGAGTTTGGCTATCTTGTCTGAGAACAAAAAAGGTGGAATACAGAGTCTAGGCTTTAGGGGGCATACAAGGCCACCTATTTTGAAAATGTTTTTATGGAAAAAAGGAAGATATCAATTATATGTCCTCTGAAGCGGGACAGATGCTTAGCTATCCACTGACTCAGTCCTCAAAATACTGCCCTTATGTTTTGCAGGCTGTATCTGTCAAGTTTTCATGATATGATGGCTTAAAGAAATCCTTTCTGTCCCAGCCTGCTCTTCACGGTCCATACTTTTATATGATACGCTTTTAATGGAACTGTTTGATGGCATTTACTATGAGTTTGCCGTAAAGTTTGATTTGATCCTTACACAGCAACAAGTCTGTGAATTTATACAAAATTCTCAAATAGTTAACAATGTATTCATTAAAGATTTTCCCCCATTACAATTATATTTAGCTTGCTCTAGATAAGGAGTATAGGTTTAATTCTAAATCTTAACCAAAGATGTGTGCCTCCCTATAGAGTATCTTTCTCAGTCAAGGAAAATCATATTCTATATACATTGAGGTAATTTGAAGTACTTTTAAGGACATAATTTATAGTCACTGTTATTTTGATTCCCAACCCACCTACCTTACACTTACAGCAAAAAGACCTTTTCTTTAACTAAATCTCCCTTTTTTCCTTCATAGAGTTGATGTAACTGAAGTTCAGATAGCCATAACATTGCTGCTCTTGATATCTGCATATGGTGGCACAGCAATATGGGACTATAAGGTAAGTGTATTAAGTATTCAGAGTTACTGTTGAGTATTCAGTTCCTGTTAAGTGTTCACAGTTCCTATGGTATTTGAAGCTATCCTGTGCAAGTACCATCAACACCTACTAGTTGTCTAATGTTCTGTTTTAGCTTATTGTACAAATGTAGGTTATTTTTATGTTGTAGTTAACTAAGATATAATGGTGTGACTTCCTATGCACAAATTTAGAGCTACATAGAGGAAAAAAGACCCCATCTGCCAGATATAAACTTCTGATCTGGAACTAATACTCTGCAGATACTTAAGCTTTAATAAATAGTTTTTGTTCTAGTTTTATTTCTTTTGTATATTTTATTGTAAGAAGACATACATTTCTGTTCAGTTAAATGATTTATAGGATGCTTTATTTTAAATTTAAAGATTAAATGCTTTAATCTAACAAAAGCATGGGATGAAGTTAGGGGGTTTTTGGTTAAGTAATACATATTTGCGTGCCAATGGAGATGTACTGATTTTTAACAGTTATGTCAGAGCCGACATAAATGTAAATATCTATATTTAAAGAATTGTTTTCTGTCCGAAAGCATTTCCCTGTCTCTGGCTTTTATTCTGATCTTTAAAGATGCACTGTAGTGGACAGCATCAAAAGTATATTAGACTAACATCTTCATCCTTTCTGGGGTCTTTACTCAGAAATGTATAGTTCTGCTTGTTATAGCACATGGAAGAGCTGAGACCATTCCGTGCTATTAATAACCAATGCAAATTAATCTAAATATAAACCACCAAGTAATTCAAATTCATTCCCGAGTTTACTCAGCAATTAAGAAATGTTTAGCTAAACTTTGTTTCCTTTCCCCATCCTGCAAGATGCTTTTGTTCTATTTTCAAACAGCTTATTTTCATGTTGGAAAATAAAGTAGGTGCATTAGACTTTAATTGTGATTGATTTTTCTTCCGTATTAAAATCTGTGGTAGTTATGCTGTATCTCAAAACAATCTATATTCAAAAATATAGTCAATGGTTTCAATTTATTACTACTTCTTTTTTTTTAAATCCTCTGCTGCCTTTGGAAGTTTCCTTGAAACTGCAATTGATTCTGAAAGGTAACTGTTTAATTAAAATTTGTATCTTGGAGACTATTCTAAATGCAAAGATACAGCATACAAACAACATGTACCAAAACACAAAAGCAGGCAGATGGTGTTTGTGTTTCCTGTGGTTCAGTATTGTGTTACCCAGTGAAATAGAAGGAACTGTCCTTCTCCCCCCTCCCATGCTTTGGTAATGCAGTAGTCTGTTTCAAGTTTTTGCTTATGTGGTAAAAATATTTGAAGAACATTGTAAGGACAAACACAGTAAGATCTAGCTGAATTTCAAGACCAGAACTTAAGTACTCAAATGTCGAGTTTAAACATTCCAAAAGAAATTGGTTGTCTCCTTAGTAAGGAAACAAGTTCCAAACACTGTCCTCCTGAGCTTGTTCCTGGGAAAGCGAGAGTCCAAATAAAACGATTGTTTAGTATGTGTCAGTAGCTTTTTTTTTTTAATCACTTTTTAAAAAAGGTGTTATCATTAACTTTTAATATCTTTCTCTTGTTTTTCCTGCTAAGGTCCCTTTGGTGGGCTTGGAACTGAAGTTCTTTGCAGTTTTTAGCATACTGTGTGGAACAGCACTTTCTTTTTTCAGTTACTTCCGTATCATCTTTGGTGGAGGGGTTGGAAAGAATGGATCTACAATAGCAGTAAGTTGCTTTAAAAATCTGAATGAGGTTTGAATAATTTATGCCCATAATTTATTGCATTTCAGAAGGGTTTTATCTGTTTAAGCATTTAAGCAGACAAGCATGTGAGTGTTGGATGGCTAAAGCAAAGACTTCATTATCTACTTTCTCTCTACCTGTTACTGGATTTCTTCTGTCACGGCAACCAGCAATGAATTTTCTTACAAAGTTGATTAGTGGTCACTGCAAAGGATACTAATAGCATTGGCATAATGCTTATGGACTTTCCATGAGTTTTGACAACTCTGGTTTTGTTTAATGGGATTTGCAATACATATAAAATCTGGACCTTACTGTGTGACTGAAGCCTAAGACAAATTTTCTGTCCATTTGTGTTTCAGGGAACAAGTGTTCTTTCACCAGGCCTGCACATTGGACTACTTATCACACTGGCCATTATGATCTATAAAAAGTCTGCAACTCAGCTGTTTGAAAAACATTCTTGCCTGTATGTCTTGACATTTGGATTTGTGAATGCTAAAATCTCACAAAAGTTGGTGGTAAGGAATCTTGTTTCAGTCCTAAACCTCCTAAAAATAAACTGGTTCTTGGCTTAACGCTTGCTGGATCAGTGGGCACTGCAAGTTTACCATTCTGCTCTGCCACTGTATTACCAGTTTCATTATGACCAAGATACTGAACTAGACTCAGGCTTCTACAGAGAGATTATATATGACACTGATGCAAGCACATACTTATTGTTGAATGTATTGGTTAGAACTTTCAGTTTTGTTTAGCTTACTCCTAGAAATAAGTTATATACTGTCTGTCTTTTTAACATCATAACTGTGGTCCCTCAAGCCTTACTAACAGTGCTGTGACTTCTGACTTAATTATCTGAAAAATGAATTAACTTTAATCATTAAAATGATGAGATAAACTTTTCTACCTTTATCTCTTTTGTAATTAAAAACCTCATCAATGGATTAAAATAAAAATCTGCCCTACTACATATTTGCTAACAACAGTAATCCAGCCATCTGATTTATTTCTTTTTTTCGGCATGACATTTTTGAAACACTAGAAAATGGGTATTCTACAGACTTTCTTGCTAAACAGGAATTCACCTAGTGAACTAACTTGGTTCAAGAGAGAGAACGCTGATAAGACAGCCKTAAGATTGAACTTGAGGCAGTTCATCTATTCTGTCAGACACCTTGGCTCCCTTGCTCATTCAGAGGACTCCTGGGTCCTCGTAGCCAGCAGTCATTGCTGTATGTATGTCAGCTCACTCATGGGCACTTCTGAGCAAACCATGCTTCCCTTGACGCTTTATGTGTAGCTTTGAGGATAGTCTGCTCCCGAGGCAAATCTGTAAAGGTAGTGGGTTTAGCTCTCACAGTTTTCTGATACTATTTCAGGAGGCCTCGTCCTTCAGGCTCTCCAGAGTGAGCAAACTGCAGTAAAAACTTAAGGCGTGACCACATGTGAGGTCCAGTGGAGACGTGAGCCGAGGTCTGTGCAGTTTGTGTGGATGTGCCAGAGCTGCCCCATGGGCGCTAACCCTGCATAGCTGTTGCACATCATGCCAGACGTGAGCCAGGAATTGCTCCCTGCAGCAGATCCCTTTAGCAGGAGAGATGCATCCTTAGCTGGCTTAGAGTGGAAGCCTTTATCGGCTCTCTTCTGGATGTAAGCCTTTGTGGTTTGTCCTGTCTTTAGACTGGGACACTCACAGGGTTTTCTGTGAATTTTGCTGTTCAGCATAGAGTTGAACATTATTTATATTATGCTAAGAGACCACTTTGTTCACTGGAACCTCTCCGTACTTTAATCATACTTGCCACGTATCCACAAGCAAGGAATGACAGGGTGATTTCTTAGGGCRAACTTGGCACCTAGACTACTTACTTTCTGCCATTTTTGAGCTTCCTGGTATGGACTCTTCATATGTCCTTTATTAGGTCTCCAACTTCTTACAAAAAACTCTTCTTCTGCCTCTCAATTAAAGGTGAGCTTAAGTTGTCTCTAAGGATGCTAAATATGGAAGGATCAAGGTGTGTGGGGGGGAATAGATGACCCTCCCTCCACCCCCAGTWATCATCTTCTCTTGGTCATTCTGTAAAGTGTCTCTGTGCATACATCGCTATCTCTACTAAACAGTGAAAAACAAGTCTTGTCACCTAAGCAAAAGCCTAGTTTCTAGTTAGCTTTTGGCTAAGTAAAGCCAACATTTTCAAGTTACACTTGTAAACAACCTGTTGGAGCAGGTCCAGAGGAGGGCCACAAAAACGATCAGGGGGATGGAACACCTCGCCTATGAGGAAAGACTTCAGAGGGTTGGGGTKGTTCAGCCTGGAGAAGAGAAGGCTCTGGGGAGACCTTATTGCAGCCTATCAGTACTTAAAGGGGGCTTATAAGAAAGATGGGGACAGACTTTTTAGCAGGGCCTGTTGCGACAGGACAAGGGGGAATGGTTTTAAACTAAAAGAGGGTAGATTTAGACTAGATATAAGGAAGAAATTTTTTATGMTGAGGGTGGTRAAACACTGGVMCAGGTTGCCCAGAGAGGTGGTAGATGCCCCATCCCTGGAAACATTCAAGGTCAGGTTGGACGGGGCTCTGAGCAACCTGATCTAGTTGAAGATGTCCCCGCCCACGGCAGGGGGATTGGACTAGATGACCTTTAAAGGTCCCTTCCAACTGAAACCATTCTATGATTTCAAGTGAATAGTATTCATTTTCAGTAATACACTTGTATAGTCTCACCCTTCAAATACAGCACTGAAAAAATACAGTGTGGGGAACCCCTGCGAATAGCTAAAATACACTGGTATGTCTGTAACTTGCAAAAGAACATTGAAGGACAGGTACACATTTCTTTTATAATGAAGTCAACAAATACCAACTGATCATTCAAATAGCCGGTATCACTGATGAAAGTGCTATATATTGATTGAGTAACCTGGAAAGAGGTTACTTGGTCCTTGGGAAAGAAACTGCCAGGGAGCAGCAGGTCCTGAAGGATTTGTGAAGCCCTTGGCCTGCCTGCTGATTGCTTCCTAAGAACTGTGGACAGCAGGCTGTTGCTGGGCAAGGATGTCATGCTGGTTTTCTGGTAGTTACACTGATCTTGCAGTGATGCACTTTTATCTCCCTCTCCCTCTCCCTCTCTCTCTCTCTCTCCATAGGTGGCTCACATGACAAAAAGTGAAATCTGTCTTCAGGATACTGCATTTATTGGGCCAGGACTTCTGTTTTTGGACCAGTACTTCAACAGTTTCATTGATGAATATATTGTTCTATGGATAGCATTGGTAAGCATTTTGTTTTATACTTCTAATTTGGAGCATACTTAAAGGAATGGATTGAGAACTGTCCCTGTCATTCTGCTCTGCCATTTCTGACTTGCTCAGATTTCAGCTGTCACTGCGGAGGGAGTGCCAGGATACCATATAAACATGTATTTTGGGAGCTGACTGGCTTTCTTTCCTTGGAACAGAGATGTGAAAGTAAAATTACAAATCTCTCTTGTAATTATGCTTTAGTTCAGGTGGTTTGTTTAAAGTTACTCTGCGAACTGCAGACTAACCTTTGTTTATCAGACTTTGTAAGTGTTTAGTGCTGTTTGGTTTTGGGGGTTTGTGGGTTTTTTTCTTCTAAACTAGACCACTCTATATGTTAAAATGCTTGTTAAACTTGTCACTTGGTTAGATTCTGATTAAAGTATAGCTGAATTTATAGTAGGGACAATTTTAAAAAATATTTGGTGTTTTTTTTTTTTTTAACCTGTTCTGTTTTGTTCTTTTGAAGTTCATATCCTTGTTTGATATGCTGAGATATGCCACTGGTGTATGCCTACAGATTGCTGCTCATCTTCATATACATGTCTTCAGAATTTCATCTCATCAAGCTCCTGAACAGGTTCAAAACCATAATGACTGATTAAATAGGTCAAGGACAAGAGGAGAAGCAGTTAGGGGAGTGTTGAATGAAGCAGCCTCTCTTTTTTGGGAAGACAGATTAAGCTTTTCAAGAAAGTAGTTTTCATGAGAAAGCTCACTCTATCCCAGATATTACCAGATGTTAGAATTACTAAATACAAAGTCCTGCAGATTCTATTGTGATCAGTACTTTTGAACCAGGATGTATTTCCCCCTGTGTTCTAGACACTGCAGCTGTTATTTCGTATCATGAACACCACATTTGAAACTTTTGCCACTTCTGTTAGGTAACCTTAATTCTGTACTTCTGGTCTGGTGAATGTAGACTGCAAACCAAGGTGCTACCAACCAGAATTCGAAGAGGAATTTCACTTTTCCCTAGACCAAGTGACTAATCTTCTAGCGTTAGTTTCTAAAGTCTTCTTGGAACTGCTGTGAAGTGGTAGTCGAAGTGGTAGTCAGAGGTATCAATGAATACAGTACTGCATTATTAAGACTGGTAAAATGAGGCATCCATGAGGTAAAACTACTCGTTAATCTCTGTTCTGGTATTTCTAAAGAACAAGGATGAAGGAGGTATAGCTCAGGAAAATTTTCTTCTATTTTAAAATACTGTTATGAGTGCCTTTAGGATTCATGCATTCTCTAGTATCTAAGTACATAACCTACTGTTACTAAATACAATTGTAGCTTGCATTTTCTTTCAAGGCCAGTTTCTGGTTTTGTGGTCATAATAAGGTTTGCCTCGTTGTACTCCATCATTATCTAGACTATAGGTAGTTGTGTACTTCGAGGACACTAACTTTACCTACCCTAACTTGTATCTGTGAAACTGCACAAGTGAATGACAAAGCTCTTTGATAAATGACTGTGACTGTTTGACTGTGACAATGCAACCCACCCATATGTAATTCCCTCTGAAGTATGTTTGCTATCACCGTGTTCATCTACCTTATCTAATTTGTCTTGTAACTATACTGTACTTTATACAAACGAAACTGCACAGAACTAAACCCTAATGTATAGTAAAACTCTCCGAAACAGAAAGTCAGGCCCACTATCAGCCTTTCTCTTTAAGAACAGAGCTGTGGCTAACATACATAATGTGCCTAGCTGAAGGGCTGTTGTTGTCATTAGAGAAAAGCTGAATGAAAGTAGCTTATTATCTGTACGAGCAATCATGACTTGCACACAAACCCTGTAAGCTCAAGCTCCTTTAAAGAGGTACTATTTGAATATGATTTTTGTAAAAAGCTGTTGAATGTGTCTGTTACTACTTTCAGTTGCTGATATGTAGCTGAGCTGTGAGTTCATAAAGTCCTTCCTGAACTGCACAAAAAGAATGCTATGGTTTGTTTTAAAAATATGACCACTGCAGCTTCCTAGCTGCACATTCATTCAAAAAGACTTCCTGAGGTGTTCAAGGAACTTTAAATGTGGTGTGTTGTCTGCTAAATCTGGGGGGAAGAAAATGCCATCATCTACCACACTCCTGCCTAAGAGGGATATACTGATACACTTGAGGGATAACTGTAACAGTTACTGCCAAAGGACTAGCACTCTAAGGACTAATATCAATTCCAAGTGAATCCTACTGCTTCTTGAGGCTGGGAAAGACACGGCATCTTACACATGAACTTAACCTGAACCCAGGCCATGGGCAAATAGAAGAGAAGATGGTAAAGACCATTTCAGTTTGTGTGAATACTGTCAACAAACTAACCACCTGATGAAAAGACATAGGCACCTTTTTAGAGTGAGAAGGTTTGGTTCCCCAGAATGCTCAAAAATGTGTCATGTAGTAGTAGGTACAAGTAGTTTTAAGGATATGGTTGAGGTATGTGGATGATAGGAAGCTAATGCAGAAATCAATCAGAAAACCAGAAACATGAGGCAATACTAACAAATAAAACCAGAAACATGAGGCAATGCTAACAAATAACCTAGTGTTGAAGATAGATACAGTTAACAGTTTTTGTTTCCTATCTCATAGCATCATCTGATTATATCCTTCGAGGGCTGAGACTCAGCAGCACAGTTACAAATTAGCATAGTTACCTGTTACCCACCAGAGGCCCGTATGCCTCATACATCATTGTAGCAATGTAACTTTTGTGTTTGCTCCTTCCCTGAGTCCCAGCAGATGCAGAACAAAAAGGGCTCCACACCGGTTGCTTGTTCAACTTCAGTTGCAACCTAATAGCTGAAGTTCCTGTAAGTTAGCCATCACTAATCTGGCTCCCAGAACTGGAGAACCRTCATCAAATTACTTGATTCTGAACTAAAACAACTAGTAAGCTGAGGAGAAGAATCTGTATGGACTGGTTTTGAAATACATTGTTATGAAAACGTCACATTTGTGCGTGTGGGTGTGTGGATGGTTTTTGTTTTATCTACTATTGTATTAAATCTAAGCATTAAATATGTTAGGAACTCCCTAATTTGTAAGAGTGGATATTCAGGTGTAATGTTTTTTTGTAAAAACAAACTGCATGCAAGCTAAGCAGATTGTTTAATTTATACTGATTTACTGTAATGAGATTCATGAAAGATAAATCCTTTATCCTTAAAACTCAGGCCTCCCTAAATTGCTAGTCATTTGGAATTGCAAAAAGTAGTAGTCCATCTCAAAGGCTTGTAAGAACTTGTACTAAATAAATGAGCTAGACTACATCTAGCAGTGGTTCTACAAGAACTATATACCCCAAAATGCATACTCTTTAATTATGCTTACTTGAGCAGATGTCATATAAAGCTGTGATACTCAGCTCATCATTCAACTAAAGAAACCTGCTTTTTGGACAAATTACAGCAGTTCATAAATCTCTTACTAGTAAAAAGATATTACAATGCCTAGCCTAACAAAAGAGTTAACAAAATTTACTTTAATTTACCATAATACACATCAGTAAACAATGTTACATGAGCTATGTCATACTCTGTGAACTTTTATAACTGCTGATATGTCAGCAGACTAAATGTTGAAACTATGAAAATCTGAAGTCTGTAGCTTGTGAAAAATGCTTCTATTTGCACAATGTACCTAAAGGCCTAAAGTTACTATGTAAAATCTGAGTAGTGTATTTGTCATTAATTCTGCCTATTGTTACAGTTTGGCATTACAAAAAGTGAAACAATTTAAACAGTCCAATGCTATTGARAGTCAGTATTAAGTAGTTAAAGATTAATTGGGCAAGACAGTAAATGGTTTGGGGTCCATACCACCCCCCCTGCACCCCTCAAAGTAATAAATTTACTAATATAAATTCTTACAACGTTATCAGACGCAAGATTAGAACAATCCATTGAAAGTGTTTAATAGGAACTTTAAAACATTTAAATCTTAACATACTTCTCTATGGCTAATGCCTATACTTGTATCATGTTACTTAGGTACAAGTTGTTTCTCCATTGAGCCGTCAGAATAACATGGACTGAAGAGACTTGCGAACAGTTGCCATCTCCTGCTGTTGCTGTTACAAGAAAAGGAGATAATACTGAGCAAATGCCATATCAATATGATTCCTTTGAGCTAATTAAATGAATGTCAAATGATTTTTTTATAGAATGATCTATTGTTGCATTTAACTAACTTCTTCATAGACCTGATACTTACAGTGTCCATCATAATCTTCTTCTGCAACATAGCCATTTCTTTGCGAAGTTCACTTTGTGCACCAGCTAGAAGATTTTCATTGCTCTTCTCCAGCTCTTCCATGCTCTGAAGTTAAGGAAAATCTTAATTCAGAACTGTTCAATGTCAAAGGGTTAATTTAAAACAAACAAACAAACCATTATTCAGAMTACAATTTAATTTTTACAGCAGCAGTGGTCACTGATAATTGATTATTTTTGTCACGAACTTGACAGACAGRTCATACAGGACTTCGTACTCCAGTCTACATTCCTGTTTAAACAATCTAGACCTTGTGAAACAATATACACCCTATGAAGGAAACAGTCCCTTCCACTCAGCATCTGTGAGGTCTCAGCTAGTTATCCTGCATTTCAATAAAGATAAGAGTTCTACAAGAAAAGATTAAACAGACATCTGTCAGGAATGGTAGGGATTTAATATTATGACAACCTTGGAGACTTAAAGTAAGGACTATAAAACCCATCAAATTTCCTTATCTTTGCACACTTCTCCGCAAATAACCSAAGTAAAGCTCGCTGGTTATCTTCCCTTTTGTACATACAAGTATGCCTAACTCTGTGTATGTGTGTAGTTGCATTTTCCTTGACTTGTATTTAGTTAAGCTTATTTAAGGCTTGATTTCTACCTTTTGATCTTCTTTGAGGAGAAAAATGAAGGTAATACTTGACCTTCTGTTCAGTTTTTCATCTTTGATGAAGATATTTTTGACATTTTGGAACAGTTRTTGTTTATTAATGCTTCTGTACTATCCTCTGTAAATGTCAACTATCTTAAACTAAGAGTTGCTCTATTTCAGATTTATTTTTTGAAGCTGTGAGACTTGGGGAAAAAAAAAACATAACTAACTGAAATTTCAAAAAGGGACCAGTTAGGAAATGACTTGAACAGAAATTAAGGTTTGTCAGAAACTGACAGACTTGAATCCACCCCATGTACCAGTATATACTGGGGGCCACACAGCTGGAAAGCAACTTGGCAGAAAAGGACCTGGGGGTCRTGGTGGACACAGAGTTGAACATGAGCCAACAGTGTGCCATTGCAGCAAAGGCAGCTAATGGTCTCCTAGGCTGCATTAGAAGTGTTGCCAGCAGGTTGAGGGAGGTGATCTTTCCCCTCTACTCAGCACTGGTGAAACTACACCTGGAGTGCTGTGTCCAGTTCCAGACTCCTCAGTGCAAGTGAGACTGGATAGAGCCCAACAAAGGGCCACAAAGATGATTAAGGCACAGGAGCATTTCTCTTATGAGGCAAGGCTGAGAGAGCTGAGACTGTTCAGCCTGGAAAAGAGAAGGCTCGGGGGGGATCTTATCTATATACATAAATACCTGAATGGGGGGTGCAAAGAAGATTGAACCAGGCTCTTGAGGTGCCCAGTGACAGGACCAGAGGCAATGGGAACAAACTGAAAACATAGGAGGTTCCCTCTGAACATCAGGAAACACTTTTTTTCTGTGAGGGTGACTGAGCACTGGAACAGGTTGCCCAGAGAGGCTGTGGAGTCTCCATCCCTGGAGACATTCAAAAGCCATCTGGACATAAGGCAGCTGACTCTAGGTAGCCATGCTGTACCACCTGCTGGCTGGACCAGACGACCTCCAGAGGTCCCTTCCAACCTCAGCCCTTCACTGATTCTATGGTAGTATGCCTCTGCATTCATTACAAAACCAATCGTTTACTTTCATTTTTCTCACAGGTTAGATTTCTAATACCTTACTTAGAAGAATAGTGGGGGAAGGAARTTCTGGGACAAAAGTGTTTTGTTCTTAGTGTAAAATGAGAGGGAATTTTTTTTTTTTTTTTACCAAAACGTCAAATTTTTGAGTAGTTTACTCATAATCGTTTTTTGTTTGCTGTCTAGTATGTTACCTACTTTGTTAAAAAAAAAAACCCACAACAAAACCACCACAGTTGATCAGTATGAATCATGTGTTTAAAATACAATATGATCTGTAAGTGCTGTCCAAAAAAATAGTGTTTGTAGAGACTGCCAGCAAATACAAAAGTTATGCATAAAGCAGCAGGAAAGTTAAACGGGACTGTTAACATAACCAGCTTACCAGGTTACAGAAAGGAAAACCCTTTCTAATGAATGTTGCTTAGGAACAGATGAAGGGATTTCTAACTGGGCAATTTTAAGGGAATTACAATTGAGTTTCTTTAAGGGTCACWTTCCTTGCATGAAGCAGCAATAGCTAGAAAGGTTAATGACGGAAAAAAATTGGTATCTAATTCTCATTATGGGGGATGCACCTGCCAGCAGTAATAAAAGCAGCAAATTGCAGCCTAAGATGTATTTTTAATAGATTGTCAAGTTTCACTTTTTTAAATACATACCAAAAATCTAGGGGAATAATTAAGACAAAATCCTAATGATTTAACTGACCTATATAACCTTTAAACTGGTACAAAACTGTGTTCTGTTTAGAAAGTACGCTCTGAGGGTTATGGTTAAATATTTGAAACAGGCGAGCCAATCACATCCCTGTGAGAACACATTTAACTAAACCATTTATTAAACAGATGCAATGTGTATGCATGTATAGAGAGAACAAGCCATATTCTTAACAAATAAGGGAAAGATACTAACATGAATATTCATGCAAGGGTGTTATTTTCCTTAAATGAACCTCAAATGTCTGTATTTCCTAAAGGTTGAATTAATACAGCTTTCTTAAGTGATGTGATAGGGATCAGCTGCCTTCCAAGAAGAAAATTTACTGTACCTTTAAGAATTGCTCATAGAGTTGCTTAATGGTTTTCAGTCTCTGACTTTGAACTATTCTTGCCTGTTGAAAAACTTTTTGTTGCTGACGAAACATATTCTGAAACAGAAGAAAAAAAAAAAAAATCATGTTAGTTAACCAAAAGCGCTTGGACAGCAACACTAATGTCATTTGTCAAAATCAGAAATTCTGCCTTCACTAGATCTACGTTACAAGTTATCCTTGTTCTTATTAATGAAAGAAAGACTGAAGTCTGGATTAAGCCCTGAGTCACCTCCTGAGGTCCCTTCCAGCCTGAATTATCCCTATGAGATCCTGTGAGGATTGCTATCCAACGCAGTTCTCGAGTGTATCCCAGGGAAATGTGCTGCCTAGGGAAAAGCAAAACTTGCAAATGTGCTGGGAGTACAGCGATATCGTGTGACTACATTCCATTGTATAGCTCCTATCACCTTTCAGTCATCAAATTCTCATACATTTATTATATGCAGGCATATTTTTAAGTAATGCATGCTGAAAGACAACTACTTTCCTTTACTCCTTTGTTCCCTTAACCCAAAGACTATGGATGCACAGAATCAGCACACATCTCTTCTCCATAAATGGTCTTGGCTTTTCTCAAGCCACATGCTGGCCCAGGGCATCACTTACTGCCATTTATACACTTGCAATAAAGTTTATAAATGCACCCCTCTTCACTTTGAAATAGATCCCAAAACTTAAACATTTAGTTTGAGAGCCACCAAACTTGAATGAATTTTTTTAATTAAGAGGCAAACAATCGTATGTTTGTTTAAACTACATAAAGTGTTTTTACATTTCTGCATTCTTGAGTGTCTAAACAACAGTATTCCCTCCTTGTGAAAATACATGCATTCCCTCCCGTGAAACACATGCCATGCTGGAAACCCACCGCTAGTTTTTCTTCCTGCTCCTCTGCTTTCTGCACATCTACATCCCATTGCTGAAACAAAGTCAGGAACTGCTGGGAGAACTCATGATTGAGCTTCTGCCTATAAATAGACACTAGCTGTAAGTAAGACAAATGCTATGAAGAATTACATAAAAAATTAGGAAAGCTAAGGTTCAACACATACATGGAGTAGAATAAAAGGAGCTGGCATAGATAAAGAAATAGGCTATTTTGACATCTGGCCCTAACTGAATACTGTATTGTTTTGAAAAACTGAACACACACAACACACACACACACTTCCTGAGTGAATGTGGATTATATACATACAAGGAGACAGCACTCATATACAAAACTCAGGTTAAAAAAAAATTACAACTTTTCTTCCTAACAATGTCAGTTTTTTTGAGATTTACTATATTTTTCTAACCCAACTACAGATCTTGGCTTTAACACAAGGGGTTTATAATGAAAAACTGATTAGCTCATTCATTAGTTCATTGTGCTCTAGTTTCTCTATGTAAACTTAAATTTTGTCAATGCAAGTTTCAAATATATATATATATATATAAAAACACCAAGACAGTTACAAGTATTTCTGACTTTGTTTTTAGCTGTCTCATTTTTTCAGTTTGCCTGTAGTATCAGATGTAGTAAATATGCCTTAAGAGAGGAGAGGAATGTTATGTAGGGTGAAAATTATTTACAATGTGAAAATGAAAATTACTTTCTTTCTTAACCAGAACAGTATAAAAATTTTACTGAACATTTTTCAGTTTTCAAGTAGAAACAGAAAAGTCCAACTGAAGTGGAATAAAAAACCCCATTGTTTTAAAAGACAAAACATCAAAGGTCATTTTCCATAAAAATAAAGTAAAACCAGCTCTATGAGGTACCTTGTTCTCAAAATTCCAAATCTTAAGTTTCTCCATTCAAAAGAGAAAGCACTATGCTAAACTATTACTGTTAGTTTAACCAAGTGGACACAAGTGGAGGCAGCAGAAACAGAGGACCTGAGCAGGCATTTGACTAGTCGGTACACTACTCGCTATTTAACTGCAAGGAGATGGATCAATTCCATGCTGTGACACAAAAGGGAATTTGATTTCACAGGTTTGAAAAACAAGGGTAAATGTTACCTTTGCTCCTGCTGTGTTTTCCAAACATGTTCAATCTTCTGGTTACTGGTTTTGAGAGAGGCTTTTGTATACATTTCTAATCTTTTCCTCTTAGCTAAGAGAGCCTTGTTAATGTCAGCTAAAAATCAAAGAATATTTAGAAATTAAGCATACTGAGATACATTGTGCCTTTTATTAAAAATGCTGATGAGTTACGCTTTGGAGAAGCGAACGACGTTTGTTCTAATGGAAAGAAGCTAATGTGATCTGGGCTCCTGGCAGCAGCTGTGTCTAGCGTCCCTCCACCTGCTGTTGGCACTGGTGTGAGTGCTGCTTCCCCAAGACCCCCATACACCCTAACCGACACCTGGCCTCTGGAGTTGCACTGGCTGGCAGTGCAACTACTCACTGCCCAGCCCCACCAGCTACTCTAGCATCTGCTTCGAGTCCCACCTCTCTCAGGGGCCAGACCAAATAGGACCTACCCTGGTGTGACTCAGCTTTAGCTTCTTTCATTCTGGGCAGGACAGTAGTGGGTACGGTGTCAGACTGGCTCTGAGCAGACTCACACAGTGAACTGAAACTGTCGAGTGGTTTGAACTCAGGGTAGCTGCAGTGCTTCCATTATGTACATTTAAATCAGTTCCTTACACACTGTCATCATGTGTTCCCCTACTGATTATTATGGTCCAACATGCACTTCTAACATACCATCCATACAATAAGCACACATATATGCTTGGAACACTAGAAGCACTATCCAATCAGTTCACACTGCATATCTTCAAATACTGTATTTGGACATCTCAGAGTCTGTAAATTCTCCATTCAAAGCTAGAGATACCTTGCACAAACCTGACTAAGTACAGACATCTCGCTCTTTTCTCTAGTATCTAATGATGTTTTAGTCACACCATCAAAATCCTCATTAGTTTAGCTGCATGACTGCAGTGCCAGCTCAGAGTTTCCAGACCTTCAAGGAATTTAGTTATGCTGACACTTTTTAATTTTTTTTTTCTAGAAAAACCACACGTTTCAGAGTAACATTCAATTTACTTAGATTTCAGAAATAAATTAAAGGTAGTATGTGATTACTATCACTGTGAACATATTGAATGAGTGAATGACAAACTTTTTCATACTTCAGAGAGACTTTGTACTTTTTAAAAAGTATTCAAGTTAATCTAAGTTAGTATGTTTGTTTCACTTTAATTTACATTTGGAGATTTAACAAACAAGTCACAGCTTAAGGTTAATATAGCAATTTCTTTTCCTTCTCACTGTAGATTTCAGGAAACATCTGTCAAACCTCTAATTTGCTGAGGCATCTGCCCCTGCTAATGCCAAACCTATTATTTTTGAGCAGACGGCATCCTCTCTTGATCCATTCATTTTCCTTCCTTCTGTCCTATTTTTGAGTCTTCAATAACAAACAATCCTAGCTTTTTAACACTGAAATCCTCCTATCTAGATTGTTAGATCTACAATAGCATTGTGATATGTACCTTAACAGCAAAAAGTCTTAATTCATGGATTAAGGAATTCCTTGAACTCCTCTTTCACCTTAAGATTTACATGCAAGTAATGACTCTGTACAGCATTTTCTTATACATACAATGAAAGTATTAACCAGCTATTAAGTATGTAATACTGGCATTAAGACATTTTCCCTTCCTTCCATGGCTTTTTGATGCTTTGTTACACTGTGATGTGTATTATAAATTCTTTACAAGTGAGACGTGTTTTATCTCTAACCTGTCAGCTATCCAGAATGCAGCTGGAAATTTAACTGTAAGTAAAGCCATCTGAGGATCTGATTATGACTAAACTAAATCCAACTAGGTGACATGTATAAATCTCTCATCACTAGATGACTGGCGTTACTTACCCTCATCCTTTAGCTCTTCTAGAAACTTGTACTCTTCTTCCTGACTGCTGAAATTCTCTTTTCTACCGATTCCCTGTTCTCTAGATTTCTGAAGGTGCAGAATAGACTACTCTCTAGCTCATTCTGTATCGCAACTACAATCTACTTCCAAAATTCCTTGTCTAGAATTAGAACTATTTGTTCTATTTAGCTGCCTATATTAATATTTACATTCCCCTAATTTCTCATGCACGTCTTGCAATCCCCAGTCTCTTCTACCTCATTGTAACAAAAAATTGAGTAAAAACAACAGCTAACTCACATTGTCCCTTTTCTCTACAATATAATGACTACCTCTTACACCTCATCTTAAAATTGGAATTGATAATCAAAAGCACTCGTGCATCTTTCCCTTCTTCCTTTGTAATTACCTACACTAATACTTATATCTCACTTCATATGCAGTGATTCCCTTCTCTTCTTTCTCTTACATATAATTTTCTTCTGAAAACTGGCTTTTTTTCAGAAATGCTGAAAAATGCTACCAAGACTGGTCATTTTATGTAAATCTTGAAAGTTATTTTATGGTAAGGAATCACTGCCAATTCTGCAACTTAAACATGAATTGTTTTTTAATTTATTAGAATGTAGACGTACTTACCTCCAAATCTTTCCAGCATATTCTGTACTTCACCCCTACAAAACAGTGTTTAAAATTTTTATTTGCTCATTTTCTGACTTCAGAATAAGACCTGTTGCATATGCTTAAAACTAATTTTATTCATGTGCCTATTACTTGTGAGCAGTGGCAGAGCTGCTACTGTTCTACAAGATAAAAAATGACACTCCTTTTCTCCTCCTTCGAGGGGTCTCTTTTTTAGGCTAATTTGCTGTTTTTTTAAAAATTTACTAGAATCTATTAACTTACTCCCCAGTAAAAAGGCAGTATTAGGCATTTAAAGGGTCCTGAGTGAGTGAGGACGGTAAATAAAATTGATCATTCCCTATACAAAAAGAAAACACAAAATGTATTTGGAACATCAAATGAAAACAAGTCCATCACAATTAGCATGACTAGCACACTAAGAAAAATCCAAGACAAGTAACATCAGGGTTGGTTTTACAACACTTTTAAGATAGTAACACCAGTGTGTAAGGCAATGGTACAATAGCTGACGAGTCCAAAAAGGGACATGGCGGGTAAAGAAATGTTTATCTTATTTTTATACCACCTTCTCTACAAGATATCACTTTCTTTTTTGAAGAGTAAAAAAAAAAAAAAAAAAAAAAAAAAGGAAAAAAGGTATCTTCAACTCAACAGCTATAATCTTGCTAAAAAATATGTCAACATAGACTTTATTACATTTACACTGCCCATAAATACTGAATTTTGTAAGATTTATTTGTAAAAAGAATTTCTTTTTCAAGCAATAGTTGGATCATTTAAATTACTGTTAATATCTTCAAGCAAAGATCAGAGGGAAAAAAATTAAATTATCAACAATTTAGGATAAAACTTAAATCATCTTTTGAAAGAAACAAGAATTTTAAGAACTCACACATATATATCAATTTTTTGTGGATGTTCAAAAGTATCTACAAAGAAACTGCAAAATTACTCACTTTTAAATGTTACATTTTCTCTTTTTACCTACAACTACTGTATTATCTGTCACTTGATTTTTGAATCAAATACTAAAAAAAAAAACCAACCCAAGCAAAACAAGCATAGTGGATAACTGAAATCGGTATCTATTTAGACTTGCTTATTTTGCGGGGGGGGGGGGGGGCGGGAGGGAATCCTAACCTTACCCCACATCGTCTGGAACCACATGAGTAGTCACCAAAGGTCTTTTCTTTCCATGCTTGTCCATTACTGGTGTTTCGCCTTAATACAAATTTCAAAAAGATTTACAAAAATATCTTATATTTTGTGGGGGTCATTTGAGTTATTAAAAGTGTAATTATTTTTCTGTAATGCCACTTCTCTCAACATGGCTCATGGGTCTCCGTTCCCATCCGTAACACATGCAGCTCCTAGAACTTTGAATCTGGAGTTGACAGATGGTGGTGAATTATTCTGCAAGGCTAAATTTGAGCTGGCACTGCCTTGAGTTCCTCTAGACTGGTCTCAACCAGCTTTAGTTTCTCTGTCCACTACTACACAATTACTCCCAACTCACAATATAACAATCATCAGAAAGGTAAAAATAATCTAAAAATTGAAAAAGCCCAATCTCTAAGAATTTCATTTTACTGTAAAATAAGTACTGAAATTGTGTACTCTGACCTTTAAAAAAGCAAAATCACAAATAGATATTTATATTCTTTCCAAAAAATAAAAATCCTTGGCTGTCAGATTTCTATTAACAAGGGGGGGATTTAGTCTGAACAAATGAAGAAGGGAAGAAATTAAGAGAAATAAGCCCAGAGATAACTGCTGAAAGACAAAAATCCATAAATGGAGTTACATCAAACTTTACAAAAAACTATCGTGTGATGAATGAGAACTGCATTTTTAAGCAAAGTCCACTTTTTTATGACACTCCCTCAAAATTAAACAAGAATCCCTTGGTTGACTTCTTTTCATTTTTCCTCAGCTTTCTCTGCTTCTTCCTCTTTCTTTTCTTCGGTTCAGATTCTTCCTGAAGTACTCTTAACCCTGCCAGCATTAAGACTCTAACTACCCTACCCGACTCAGCACTCCATACAAGCGAGCAGAGGTCATCTTCTGTTCTATCCTGATCTCACAACGTTATATGCAGCCAGGTGATAGAAGGATATGGCATTAAAATAAGGTAACAAAATCATGTAAGAAAATCCTACTCTATTAAAGACTCCACCTATAATTTTAAGACATAATAGTACACTATACAGAGCTATTCTATTGTGTTCTCTTCTCTTACCAATCAAAATTATGCAACAGGAGGCTAGCTGTCACAAACATTATGAACCATGCTTGCTCAGACGCTCGCTAACAGGGAAGTGTCTTCATTTCTATTCATAGTCAGAAATATTACACACTTCATGTTTTTAAAAAAAAAAAAAAAAATCGTATAAGCACCTTCTCTAATATCTTCCTCTGATCCACTCAGCTCTTTTCTTTCCTCTTGAAAGTCATAGGCAGGTATGGCTTGATCTTCCTGTGCTGGTTTACCAGCTTTTCCTCCATGCTTTCTTCCCGATGGTGCCATAATAAGATTTTCTTCCTACCAAAATGGTATGTTGTATTTGTTACATAACTTTCCCCACAGTACTTTGAAGATAAATATGTTTTCATGCATACATTGACCTGTTATCGACACCCCTGTAACAGTCTCCACCTGTAAGGATATTCAAGCAGTCAAACTGTTTTAGTTTTGAGGTAATCCACAGGATTACTCATCAGTGGTGTTTTTAAGAACAGGGTAAAAAAGAAATACCAGGGCTAGTAGCTACATACTTGATTCTGCTGAAAAACAAGGAAGTAAATTATTAACTTTCTTAAGGTGCCTGCCTGCTTGGCTTCCATAATGTTTATTATGTATTTTGTCATATCCAGTACTGCATTCCCAAAAAGCTATGCCAATATTCTATTTTACAAAATACAGAAGTGCTAAACCATAAAGAACAATCTGGTTCTACAAGCCATCCCACACTAGACAGACAAATATACACACACATGCAGTTTTTAAAAATCCTGGGGAACTTTCACTTTCTGAATTATCTTTTTATTATTTTTAGCTATTATGCCTCTGCATTCTGTAATGTAACTAATGCAGTTTCTGTATTTGTAAATGTTTTACAAATACACTGCTCTCTTAAAAAAACACTATTAATTTCTTTAGTAATACTAATTTTTATATATTCTGTGTATTTTTATAAATATTCAAGGAGTAAAATAGCTATTTAGAAGGAAAAGAGGATAGTTGTAATCATTAAATGCATGAATGACAAAATAAAATAATTTTTTCCTTAGCACTTTATCAACAATAGAAATAATACACAAATACAACAGGAAACAGAAAGCTACTGAATCCTTGCTGAAATATTTCTTCTCTTGTTAACTTTGTCTGATAGCAAGAGGTATGAAGCATTTCAAGTTAAGTGTCACATGACATATACTTTTAAAAATCCTTCAAAAAATAACAGGATTACTTGGAAGATGGAAAGAATACAGCAAAAAAAAAATTCAGCTCTTAGTACCCCGTTTTCCAAACTGAGCAAGACGTGAGTCAGCAGTGGATAAACTTCTCATTCTAGACAGAATTCAACACAGCTAGAAATATCAATAGGTTTTCCTCAAGCCACGGCAAAGATAGATCTGAAAATTAAGTTCACACATCGAAACTGAGAACTCCAGTAAAGATCTTTTGGATTTCCAGGACTGTGAAGTCCCCCCAACATTAACAGCTGTCTCACACACCTGAGTTTTTTGAATTAGTTGTCCATAGCTATGAAAATATGGGTTTTTAACCACGTATTACATAGATATATACATCATGATCACAATAAGCTACTAAGTAAGGAACACTGCTTTTTAATACCCAGCTTTTTCTGTGGTTGATGCTTCTCTGTATAGTATGAAGATTTTTAGACAAGTTTCTTTAAAAAAAAAAAACCAAAACCTCTTTAAATTATTAATTGTAAAATCAAAAGCTCTTGCATTAAAATTATCCTCAAATGAGAGAAAACTTTCAAGACTCATTCAGCTTTTCAACTACTGTGGCTGTTCAAAACATGATTTAAGGAGGAAAGTACTTGTACAGCATCTGGCTGTGCATGTCTCTGTGCTGCCAAACAAAGCTCTTCAACTTTAAACTGCAAGCAGGAACAGGTATTTATTTACATATATTTTATCTCACAGAAATTTATCTCTGATTTTCTTTGTACTGAAAATCAGTATACAAAGCAGAACTCCCCAGTCCCTCCAAACACTGCAAAACAATCTTGCCACCTCACAACCCTGCGCAGCCTTCACCCATCCTGTGTAGCTACCTGCTTTAGCCGATTCAAGTATCTTCAATCCACAGTTGTGTATTTAACAACAATTTTTCAAAGGAACTCACCTCCTTTTTTCACCCTGCCCAAAAAGATGTGAAATAAACCGGTATTTGTGTGAATCTCCTATGCGGGGCTCTTCACCATGGGGGCCACCTGTTTCTACCTCAGAGCAGCCAGGGAGACTTGGGCCCGCACCACACCACYGCCACAACAGGTTCCAAGGGGAAGCCACTGGGGTGTCAAAGGCTGAGGGGCACCGTGGTATCCTAGCCCTGTTCCTTACTCTCTGCCCAACCACCTTTCATCCCTCTCCCTCTGCCCTGCGATGGGCTCTTCTCCACTCTCACCGCCTCACCCCCGCGCAGCGCCCACCACGGCCGCCGCCGCCGCCTCACACGGAGGGAACCCACCCGCAGGCGGGAGGGAACACAGCTTCGCCCAAAAGCCCTCACCCCCACCGGCACCAGAGCCTCTCGCAGCCCTCACGCCCCCGCCAGCCCTCCTGCGCCTCTTCAGGCGAGAGAGGCAGACTGGGACGACGAGACGTGGCCCCGCCTCAGCAACTCCCACCCCCGAAGAAAAGGCGGGAAACAGGGCGGCCCGCACAGAGGGTAGAGGGCGCATGCGCAGTAACACCGCCCATGGGGCCCTCAGGAGCCGTACTGGCGGTGCGGAGCGGCACGTCGTCCTGATGCAGCATTAAACTTGTTTAAACCTCACCTACCTTTATCCCTTTTTTTTTTTTTTTTTTTAATAGAAATGGCTTTAATTTCTCATTCAGACAACAAAAAGTCTGCAAATGAGGTTGTTATGGTGTTTGTAGGCTAGGGGATGATGCCGAGGGAGGATTTTTCTGTAAGTCAATGCAAACAGGCAGTGTTTCCCTAGTCAGAATAAATTTTACAAACTGTATGTTTTATGTTTCAGATTTTCCTACTGTTCTCACAGGATTTTCTGTCCTCAGCCAGTCAAGGTATTTTGCTCTTTATTTACGAAGACCAAATACAAAATCTAAATTAAAAAAAAATCCTAGCACTATTTCGGTTTTCAGTCTTCTCATTAACCTCAACCATTTGAGAAATTTTACTTAGTATTTCCTTAACTAAGTTTAAGTTTTCACTGGGTCTGGCTGGGGTGGAGTTAACTTTCCTCACAGCAGCCCCCGTGGTGTTGCATTTTACACTGGTGACCAAAACAGCGCTGGTAACGCCTGTACTGCAGCGCTTCTACTTTTCCAATTCCTTCCCTCATCCCGCTGGCAGGAGTGAGCGAGTGGCTGGGAGAGTGCTTAGTTGCCACCACAATACTGTTTGCATATTATCTTGCTTCCCTTGCTTGCTTTTTTTCCAGGTACCGTGCTCGCAAATTTTAGCAGTGATTTTCATGAATGCTTCTCAGTTAAGCTTATGCTACATCTTTTGGCTATTGTTGCTGAAGTTAAACAAAATGCCATGAACTTACCTTCAAAACTACTTAAAAATGAATTGCAGTGACATCTGAGCTACCTCTGCAAACTGTTTATACATAACTTCAGCAGAAAAACTGCCTTAAAATTTCAACCAAGTTTTCTAACTATTTTGACTAGAATGCCAAATGTTAGTTTAAAAAAAAAAAACCCAAACAGATCCTAGTCAAACTTGAATCTATCTAGTAATAGTTTGAAGTGTAAGAAGTTATCAAAGCTTTCTTGTATTTCTTGAAATGTCTCATTTTCTGCTAGTCTGAAGTACTGTAGATTTAAACTACTTATATTCTATGTTTCAGCATAATATATATTGCTAGCATGAAATATAACCTTAATTAAAAGTGCTTGCATTTTTACAATGCTCGAAAGTTTGATTCTACTTTGAGAATCCATTCATGCTTCAAATTTATATTAAATTATTACTGCTGGAAGTTTTTTAAGGGAAAAATAAGAACTTTTAACATAAGGATTCATACACATTAATGGTTAATTTATCAAAATGGGTGAGTTTTGGTTTACTTTAAAATAGAAACAACAGACAAAACTTTTATCACATTTTAGTTAATTTCAAAGCAAACCAAGTATCTTACAATACATATGCACATACATTTTGTACATCATCTGATTACAAAAATTAATGCTTTTCTGAATACTGCTAATACAATTAACTGAAGATACACCACCAAAAATTTCTGCTTGAAAAGATTCAGTATCCTTTCCCACATAAAACCGCACTATTCCAATGCCTCGGCAAAACCCTGTTAAATTTAAAAACACCAAAGCTTCCTGTCAGTACAAATATTGTTTTCTGAAGTGAAACACTGCTCCCATTCATTGCTACATTAAAACAGTTTGTTACCCATTCATATAGAGAGGCACTTTTGCTTTTATACTTACAATGCTTGTAAAATACTATACCGTGATCATTTTCATTTGATTACAACCCTCTCTTTGTAATCAAGTCAAGAAATAACACCATTGTATTCTTTGGAATATAATACACTAGTATCTCTCAAATAACCATTAGTTGTTCTTTTACTGTGTATTTTTTTTTTTAGCATACATTTCTTCCAAATCCCAATTAAATACTACAAATAGGGGGATGAATTGTCACTGTGCTTTAAAGAATGTCAACATCAATAAATGTATACTAAATCTAAATGACAAGTTACATAATTCTCAATTTTCCCGTAGGGCTAAAAAAAAGCAGCAATGACAGAAATTTGCAAAATGTTTTGGAATGCAAGATCAAGGACCTGTTAAGCTGATCCCAAACAACTTTGCCTTCCAACATTTTATCTAGTTGGCAACATCCACTGCAATAAATGCAGCTACATTTCTTTAGGTAACCCTTTTTATAAAAAAGGATAACATGGCCATGAACTAACAGTTGTAGAGTAAGATCTGTTGAAAACTGCCTATGTACAGGTTTCCTGCAATTTTTTTTTTTGTTGTTTTGCATTGTCACAGCTCCAGCAGCTTGTACATCATGAAGAGTACTGCAGAGATTCTAACTGTAGATGCATGATTTTTTTTCTTCATATCAACGTAGTTAAATGTCAAACCATAAAAGACACTTATGAGAGAGAGATTTTAAATGCTTATCACATCTTGAGGTAGACTGATGTCCAAAATAAAGCTCTTCTACACTTTGATTCGTTCATGACCAACTTCCTTTTGGATCCTTCTCCTTGGAAAAATCTTTCGTTTAAGTGCAATTAGCTGAGGAGAGAAAAAAAATACAGTATTTAGTTCTCTGCTGGGCTAGAGGTGCACAGCTGGTCAGGCTTTCATCCTAGAAACTATAAAATCTGTACCATCAATGGTAATTAAGTCAATACTGTCCTCTTTTTGTTTTTGTTTTTCCACCGCACAGGAAGAAAGTTATTTACTCAAATTCATCTATTAGGCGTGCACATTTCCACTGGACTTCTCAATAACCAGAACACAAGCAGAAAGTGAAAAATACAGTATATGCCTATATTCTGATTATTTTAAAGTTAATTTGTGTATTTAAATTAATATAACATCAGGCTACATTCAGTTTCTAAAAGAACACCACAAAGCTGGCATCTTAAAACAGTATTTATATACCTAGCTGTACTACTGAGTTGAGTACTCCCTTCTAAAACCAAGTTACTAATGGAGGGTGAGTTTTCTAATATATACAAAAGGCTGAAAATCAAGGGAAAGATTCATGCAAAAGTTACAGGTGGGAAAAAAATAATAATCAAAAGCCAACCTTTCAAGAATTACACCCTCTTCATCAGACCACGGAAAGGGTTACTTAAGGCCCCAACCTGCAAAGAATTACCCATATGATTTGTTCCATTGACTCCCTCTAAGTTTAGCAGGATTAATCATGTTCAAGAAAGCCATCTTATGCTTGCAGAAGTGGAGGGTTTCTTCCTTCCGAGTCAAATTCAAAACCTTTTGAATTCAGTAGGAGTCTTTGCAATTACTTAGGGATAAGATTTAGACAGGGCCCCTAAATACCTTGAGATTTTCTTCACAACTAGAGTATTGCTATTACTTAGATCTTCTTCCTGTTGACTTACTTTGCACATGTGTGTTAATAGACCAAGACTTTCAAAAACAATTACTGATTTTGAACATCCAAATTTAGCACACTTATGGACTTGACAGTCACAAAGCACCTGAAAAGGGAACACCACTCTCCTTCCCCCCATAAGACTCTCTTTTCAAGGAATCTCAACATGATGTCTTAAAAATTGAAGCAACCTAATCATCAGTCATGTATCATCTTTCCTTCATAAAGGAAGTAAAGATCCTAGCTACTCGTCAAAACCTATTTAAGAAATCCATTTTATGTTATCCTGAAGATACAGCAGTCTATTAAACGTTATAGAACTGGTAAGAAGATATTAATTTTACCTGTTCAGCAAAAAATGAGATGACTGTAAATACAATAAGTGTTACTAGAACACAATGGGTCCAGAATTTGAGCTTGTCTCTATATGCCCTCCTGCACAAAGAAAGAAGGAAACAGAAAAGCAGCTTCATATATTATAAATGCAAATATATAAACTTTGAAGAGTTTCCATGAAACAGGCAAAGAAAGTTTTTTCCAGTACTTAAAGGGTGGCTAGAAAGAGGCCAGAGGCTCTCTCTTCACAAAGACCCACATGGAGAGGACAAGGGGCAACAGGTACAAGTTGGACTGGGAGAGGTTTCAGCTTGATATAAGAAAATTTTTTTACAGTGAGAACAATCATTCACTGAAACAACTTCCCCAGGGACATGGTGGAGTCCCCACCACTGGAGGTTTTCATGATGYGACTGGACAGAGTGCTAGATAATCTCATCTAGGCTCCCTTTCCCACGAAATGTTGGACCAGATGATCTTTCAAGGTCCCTTCCAACCTGAGCTATCCTATGATTCTGTAAAACATTTTGATCAACATGGATTTCCACCAGCACTTCAGCATGCTTTAACCCACCCTGGTAAAAATCTGCTTTGGCTACAAACAAGTCAAAATAAAGTATTCTTGTGAAGCTAACAAAGCCTTGGTGGATGTCCTCAAAAAGGGAGCCAACAATACGTCTACTCCTCCAGCCCAAATTTCTACAGCTAACTGCTGAAATGGGTTTGCCCCCCACTCCCTCTGCCACTGCTACAGCACGGCTTGTATCACTACACCTAGTGTACTCACCTACAATCCTTCTGATTCTTTCTACAGTTACTCTAGTATCTTCTCTTTCCTTACTAACAGCTATCTCTCGTAATTTGCTGATCAGCAACAAAATTACTATACCACTCTTTTGTCTCATTTTTATCACTACATTTGCCAAACTTTTGCTTGTATTCTCAAACCAACTTCCCCAATTTCTGAAGTTAAAATGTTATTTATAAAGTGGCAAGAGGTAAATACACATAAAAATTTCACACATGATGTAAAAGTGAGACACACATGTATCTTTTCTGATTATTATCCAGCTGATTATTGCTGTCTGACAGATTAAAAAAAATTAAATCACTTAGTGAGAAAGTTAACATAGTTTATATTGCCCCTCTGCAACAGGCATTCCAAACAATGGGGGTTTTTTTACATCTAAAGAAAGTCAGAAGTCCTGATTTTTTTTCTCCCCCCCAACCTTTGTCTTTGAAGTAGGTTAGGGCCAATCAATGAAATGTTAATGACTTTAAGAGCAACAGAAAAACACAAATCCTGCAAACCTCAAATTTTAGTCCATTCAAATATTTTCACATTATCTTCACTTCCTTCATGACAATAGTGGGGGAAAAAATGGCTTGTACCAATATGTTCTATAATTATATGCTATTGCGCTACAGTAACTTGAAGAAACCTGTTTAACGTACCATTCTTGGAGTTCATGCATGTGAAGGAAACGATTCCGATATTCTCTTGGCAGTTCAAATTGGGAAGGTATGGGAAACATTGATTCATAAAAATCCCTAAGCACCGCTTTAACTGTCTGAGCATCCTTATGATTATGATCAATATTGTCATTTAGGCAAACAAATTTTCTAGAAAACAAGAAGTCTTTGTTAGAATATTTCCTTTAATAATACGGCAAAGGTATTGGTAAACCAAGAACACAAACAGAATCCTTTTAAACAAAAATCGATACAGTATCCTTTTAAAACCCAATTGATGTATTTGATACTGGTAATCAGTTTCCTTATTGTTGCATTATTTTAAATTAATTTGATTTTAATTCTAAGAGCACCAGGGCTGACAGCGAGTCAAAACTGATTTGATTTTTGATTCTGAGGAATCAAATGACAAGCCACATTTCTCTCTCTTCTATTTATATAACGCTGCCATCTAATGGTCACTAGTATGCATCATCCCAGAGCCCACCACTGGATACAGACAGCAGTTTAGAAGGCCAGCATTATGATTTGGGTAAGGGTTTTTATAGTTTTAAATAAATTATCATGAGTAAAGTATCTTAAATAACAAAACGTGGTCCACTGTAGGAGGTAAAGATACTAAATTATTAATATTTTACTGTGTATGCTGCACTCTTCAGAGAAAGTCAACATAAAAACTATAGAAGCTTGTACAAGAGAAGGCAAAGCTTGGTCCCCAGGCTTTGAGTTACTGCGAACACTATATAAGCTGGGCAGGACACAATTTGAATCACAGACCCAAAGATGAACTTTATAATCAAACAAAATACAAAAAACAACAACCTGGATAGAATTCATATGGAAATCACTGTGACCAAATAAGCACGCTCCCAATAATGCCTCTTGCAGAGAGTTATTTCTCATGTAAGAAACACACAAATTATTGAAACTAAAGCAGCAACTAGTGTGCTAGACTGCTATGTATCCTTGGCCGCTCTGACCTGGTGCTTGACAACAAAAATTCCCTTTCCCACATATGGGCAAGGTTATGTGCTTTATTTATATTGTGAGATACAAGACCCTTACATTTTCCCCAGAGGGAGAAATCGTATCTGGTGACATATGCCTTGTAATTGCTAACCTTTGTAAATAAGTAGTTCTGGTCAGCTGTATTCTCTATAGTATGGTGTGTTCTTTCAAAGAGCAAAGTTCAGACTTCCTACATGAAGCTGTAAATAAGCAGAACTCTAGAGCATGTGAATCAGCCTACACAGGGCATTACYGCTTTTCCTCAGCCTGTACTGAATCTGGCATAATTGGTAACCTTGCTCTAGATAATTATGTGCAGGGGACAAACAGTCATTCAAATTCCTACACCTGAGAACAACAAAATATGCCTCTCCTCTTCAAAGATGAGCAGGCTATGTCTACACTATCAAGTAATACTATGCAAAGCAGCTGGTTATGGCAATATGTCTACACTATAAGCATTTTGAGAGTTCACTCTGGACTATCCCCGACCTCGTCCCTTGGACTGGCAGCTTATTAGCCCTGGGAATGCAGTAGCTGCACTCCTGGAGTGTATATCCCTGTTTAGCTTCATCTGAAAGAGGTGCAGTTTACAGACTGAGAGGCTGCTACACAGAGCAAATCAAAGCACAGTAAGTGGGAGCGATGAGGATATTAACCTGTTTCAAATGGAAAGACTGTTTTAATCCATCCAAAAGAAAGCAAATCTGACATTCCTTTGGATATTCCAGAATTAATGCCTAGATGATTAAGGCTCACTTTCCTTAAGGATGCAAAACAAACATTTTAGGCAGATCAGTAAGTGAACAATACTTTTCGTTCGTCCCAAGAACTGTTTTTAGAGACTGTGTATAACTATTATGTTGTTTTATATGCAGGGAAAGCATGGCAAAGAGAAGGAAGTGGCACGCCTACATAGCCATGCCAGCTCTCCTTTGCTAACAAGATATGACTACAGTACTGCACTATACTTTGCAGGAATACAGCCCAAGCAATTGACTCAACCTCACTTCATGAACCAGCCAACAATCTGGGACGACAATACACTATTGCTCTTCAGAGAAAAAAAGAAACCAAAAGGGTATGCATATATGGAGTCTCAGGATAATAGCATGCCAGTGCATCATATAAAAATTAGGAAAGATTCAAGACAGATCAGCTCGCCTGCCTCATCTCGCCTGCTGAGGTTCCTGTGACAACAGACTAGACACCCTTACTCAAATACATCCTCATCTAAGGATGCAATCACTCCACAGAATAGGCAGCTCCATTTTAAGTTGCGAGAAGGCCTCAATCCATTAGGCATACTCATACCACAACCAACGCAGCGTCAGGATCAAGTCTGACATCAGCAACCATCCTTCAAAATACAAAGCCAGTGATTGCAAGCGTGAACTTGAACACTGAAGGCGAGAAACTCATGTTACGTGCCCTCCTTGGGCCTAACAGAAGGCTTGAAATCACGCCTACATTTCAAGAAAAAGTCCTAGCCAGCAGATACAAAGAAATGGAGGAGGAGGAGGAAGTGGCAGGATGAGTTAGGGCACTGCCCACTTTTCTTTTGAACCGGGTCATTGTGGGAACCGGAATGCAGGAGTTATGTGGCCAGAAGGCACTCTTGTAAGGAAGAGCAATAGATACAAACCACCTTCAGCTGCAAAATGTCTCAAGACTAGCATTATCCTTTCTGAATGAGTGACCTAGCAAGTATTACAATGTAAAAGGCCAGTGAAAACCTGCTTTTTATCTACAAATGCAAATAATGGTGTAGCTTTACAGGCAACTGAGATTACCTAATAGCTTGCTGACCTGCAAGAGGAGGTTTCACTTTCCCTGGCTCAAGGTACCTGGCCCTACTTTCCTCCTTGCTCTGTTTTTTGACACTTGTCAGACCCCTCCTTGAGGCCAAACTCATTAAACTGGCAGAGAACTCTCTAGTTTTCTGAAGACAGAAGCAAGATGCAAGATAGAAGTTTGCAACTGAAAGGAAGGAAGGAGAGTGGAGGCACTGTCTCACTTTTATGACAGCTGGCTATTAAATTATCTCACCATGTCTTGTTGAACCCCAGTCTTACGCAATGGGCTCAGGACTACAGTTAAATGCTTCAGCGAAGCAGATTCAGACTTGAGTCTCAAATGCAGCATCCTTTGCTTTGCAAGGTGGTTGCTGTGAATGTATCCCAGGACATTTATTTTCCCCATTTATCTCGCAGTCATTTCAGGAGCCTAATTCAACACTACAGAGCCTACTCTCAGATTTGGGTATTTAAACCTTTCACCACTGCAGAGTGGAGAAACAGAGGACTACCTTCCAGCTTTGGATGGTTTCTCACCAAAWAWWAAAAAAAAAAAAAAAAAAAAAAATTAATACCTCTTGCCATGTTGTAACAGAGCATGAAAGCATAATGGATATGCAAAACTGATTTTGTAACAAAATAATCCACACCTAAGTTTTATTTTAAAATTACTACATAAAGCAGATCAAAATGCTCTTCCTTTAAAATAAAACTACATGCAATAAAAACTGTATGCCCTCTAAGAATGGCATAAATGAAAGCCTCAAAAATAGCTGAAGTTTATAAGTTTTCAAAGGTTTTAGATATATAAAAATGTAACAGAAATTAATGAAATAACCCCAGTTACTTAGCTTCAGTTAAATAGAAAAAAATTAGAAGTACTTTTGGTTAAAATTGGTCTTGCCTTATAACACAGTGTAGAGATACATTGCAATAAATTTTTTTTTTTCAACACACAAACAGTTTAAACAGTTGAAGCAGAAAATTAAAACCACCTCAAAACTTCATACAAATCAAGAAATAGGATACCTGGGATTTTTTCGTATGTCATCCAGCTGACCAACTACATGAGAAACATTTGTACGAATCATTTTGAAGGCAATTTCCTCTTCTCCCATGATTTCAAACCTTATTATTAAAAAAAAAAAAAAATTTATACATTAATAGAACAACCTAAAGTCAGGTTCAATAAATATTAATTTAATATTTTAATTAAAAACTTATTTCTAATCTGACTGCCCAACCTTCATTAGAATTTGATTTCCATCAGTATATTTACGTTTTTCAGCTAATGTTCTTGTACAGAACCACTTTCCTGTAGATTTATTAGTAGCCACCCATAAACCGAAGAACTGAATTCTAATACAAATTATGTAGACTACAACTTTTGGCATAAGAGTAACAATTAATCTGAAAGTAGACATAACACCTTTTTTTTTTTTTTTTTGTAAAAAAACACACAAAATTTACAATTGTAATTTATAATTACACTTCAGACATGAGAAAACATGTTCTTATTATCCAATCACCACCCAGAAAAATCTTAAAATAAAATTACAAAGAGTATATAAAACTACAGCCTTAAATACAAATAAAACCTTCCTCACCCACCTAATCAATAACTTGCAGACAAAACAAGTATATGAAATGCAGAAGTATATAATTTCTGAAGCATATCTTCAGTTTAAAAGGGGGTCAAAGGCTCTTTCAACAGTCTTACTAGAGGTACCACCCTTATATTTTTCACCTTTCTTATCTTGATAGAAGAAAAGACCCTGCCTGCTCCTTGAAGTCTCACCTGAGAACATACTCCATTTATTAAGCTCACAAAATTAGTAATACAGTTATTCAATACTGAAGTTCAACAGAACAAAAGAGCAGCTTGTATCTCAAACTGACTTAGACTAATGTATTTACATCATTAAGCACAGCAAATCCTTGCCTCCACCCCCACATTTTTCAACCTCATTTGTTGTGTTAGCTTTTCAGTTTTCGCATGAACTCTCCTGGGAAGAGAATTATTTATAAAGCTTACAGCACAACTTGAGGTACTATGAATTAATGTATAATAATGTCCAAAAGCTGCCCTAAGCAGCATCTGCAACCTTCTTTCATTCTACAGTTTTATTTGACTTTGTAGCCACTCTTGGGGCAACTGCATGCTTCAGAGACTCCCCATCACTCTCCCCTGCCCAACACCACAACAGGAGACAAGGCTGTAAGCTCCACACCAGCAAGCAGCCTCATTGGCATGCAATTCGTTTGCAGGTTTCAGAGAAGAAAGATCTGAGAGAACCTGATCTCAGGCAGAGCTATGCAAATAAACCCGCGGTCATGATCATGGTTTGTCCTGCCCTTTCCAAAGGGGATGGAAACCCTTTTCTTGTCCCCCTCCCTCCCTACCTGTCACTCCTCCTCCTTGCAGGAAATCTACAAGGTAGTTAGGGCTAAAATGCTTTTTCTTTTCTTTTTTTACACTTCAGTAGAAGAAAGGATGAAGCAGATTTACAACTTCCAGGTACAGCACAGGCTCTTTCCTCCTTTTTATGCTACTTTAACTGCTCTCACTCACTACATATAGTCAATTTATATAGCCATCTAAAGGTACTCTGGCTTACTGCTGTACAACACAAATTAGGATTTGGCCCAAGATGACACAAGTAGCATGGAAATATTTAATCTACTAAATAAGAAACTATGAAAAAAAAAAAACCCACATCATTCTCCACAATGAAACATACATAAGTAGATATCAGTATGTTTCTTCAGTTCCACTGTTAAAATAAATTGAGCTAAGATTTGTTAACATACATACAATCTTTGTGTATGTATGTATTTATACCTCTTCTTATTGCTTTACAAAACCTAGCATGGCTTTTCACAGGACTGTAACAACATACCTGTATTTGTTTTTGTCCTTGTATGCCTTACGAATTCTGTCAGTCACAGGTTTGCAATTAGTCACTAGGTTTTTTGTTACTGGAGGCTGGAAGAAAACATAGTTTAGAWTATAGGTTACTGAAAATTACAGAGTCTGTTATAAAGATGTACTTTGTAGAAAACTTGTATTACAGCTAGAAAGGCCTGTGTACACTTTACTCTCCTGGAATGAAAAGAAATAGTTTCTTGATCAACTGTTGAGGGGAAAAAACAAACAAACAAACAAGATACTGGTGCATAACATCACGATTTCCTATGCATACAAATATTATATGAAAAATACAGATTATTTTTGGCAAAAACATTGCAACTTCTAGATTTCATCCTCAATAAAATATTCAGAAATTGTAGCTCATTTGACAGCTGTCTTTGACATTCCTCTGGTAGAGGCCACCAGTAAACACTGGCCAGACAAACTCTGCAGAACAGCTGATACACATTAGGCCTTATTTCTATCACAGGCTATGTTGAAACAATTCTGGGAAATAAAATCCCTATTCTCAAGGAATATTTCTATAGTAGTAGGCTCATTCCAAGAAATTTAGCCGTTGCAGACAACAGAAGTAAAAATAAATTAGGCCTCTGTGCTAAACACAAACACTATTTTGTCACTATTTGAACTGACTGATAACATTAGTACATTAGGCATTACTGCTTAGATTAGTAATATTTTACTAATTCTCCAAAAAGATTGAAGTAATTTGACATTGTTCCCAACTACTGAGACTTATTTTCAACCCCATCTTAAAAAATATTCATGGCAGCCATCCTTTATTAGTAGTCTTCAAAGTTTTTACTTCACAGAATTTTGCAAACTGAATTGATAGTCATAATGCGGCAAAATGAAGTAAGGCTATACTGGATGTAATGTCCTCAGACTGTGCAGGATTCTCAAATCCACACTTCCGTTTCTTCAAATCAGGCTGACAGAATGGCTTTATATAGAACTTTGCTGGAATTCAGACTTAGGGGAAAATATTTTTAAAACCTTGTAACATAACCTGATAAGAATACAAGGCAGGATAGGTGTCCGGGGAGTGGGGAGAGAAGAAAATAGTCAATGTCCATACACGTTTATCTACACACACATTGTAGACCTCTGTACTATGGTTTGCATGTGTTGGGGATCAATAATGCTTTTCTACTACCCAACAGTTCATGATCTGTACTCATAGAAATTATTTTTGCTTTGATACAGTATTGGTTTGAAGTGATAAAACACCAGGTCAATTTAGCAAAGTACATGCACATGTTTTTTTCAAATGCATAGGCTGATGCAGGAATTAAAATCTCATTGTAAAAGAAATTTAGGTATTAGTATCAGATCTAAAGATTCTAGATTCCTGAATTCCAGCAGATTTTAATGAGAATTTAACCACTAAACCAGAAATTAAGGACTTAAATCCTTAAGGAACACCTAGTCCTAAGACCTCAGTTTGCACAGAATCACAGAATGGTTTAGGTTGGAAGGGACCTCGGGAGCCCATCTGGTCCAACCCCCCTGCTAATGCAGGACCACCTGGTGGCCAGTTGCCCAGGACTATGTCCAGATGGCTTTTGAATGTCTCCAAGGATGAAGACTGCCCACAAATGGGCAACCTGCACCAGTGCTTGGTCACCCTTACAGTAAAAAAGTGTTTCCTGATGTTCAGAGAGACCCTCCTGTGTTTTCAGTTTGTGCCCATCACCTCTTGTCCTGTCACTGGGCACCACTGAGAAGAGCCTGGCTCCATCTTCTTTGTGCCCTCCCTTCAGATATTTATATTCATTGATGAGATCCCCCCTTGAGACTACTCTTCTTTAGGCTAAACAGTCCCAGTTCTCTCACCCTTTCCTCACAGAAGAAATTCTCCAGTCCCTTAAGCCCATTCATGGCCCTTCACTGGACTCCCTCCAGTATGTCCATGTGTCCCTTTTACTGAGGAGCCTGGAACCGAACACACCACTCCAGGTGTGGCCTCACCAGTGCTGAGTAGAAGGGAAGGGTCACCTCCCTTGACCTCCTGGCAACACTTTGTCTAATGCAGCCCAGGATACCATTAGCCCTCTTTGCGGCAAGGGCACACTGCTGGCTCATGTTCAACTTGGTGTCCACCAGGACCCCTAGATCCTTTTCTGCCAAGCTGCTCTCCAGCTTGGTAGCCCCCAGCATAATACTGGTGCATGGGATTGTTCCTCCCCAGGTGCAGGACTTTGCACTTCTCCTTGCTGAACTTTATGAGGTTCCTGTCAGCCCATCTTTGGAAGTTAAAAGGAGTTAGTCTGAAGCCTTCAAATTAGGAAGAATTATTCTAAAGATGTCCATCTAATGGTTTGGTGGTTTTGGGSGTTCTGTTTTGGTTTTAAATACATGGGTTATAATTCAGATAAAGACTTATCAGAAAATTCCAGTCAGAGAGGTATTGGGCTTATTGTCTTTTTGGTTCAGAACAGTGAATTTTCCTAGCAAGGATGACTTTTTAAATCTTACATATAATAACATTCTAAAGCTCAGCTTCTCTCTGCTTTTGAAGGAGATTAATGGCTTTATAAGTTAGGAAGTAGCTTGTAAAATTTTCATTTTAAAACACTTCATGTACACACAAGTAGAAATTTTTGTAAATACTTTTCTTCTAGAAATCCCACTAGCTTTTCAAGCACAGTAAATACATGCTCGAGAAAGAAACCAAGCATCTTTTAAGACCAATGTTTCTTACCAGATTGGGATCATAATATGCTTCCTGAGTTGGTGGAATGACATGGATCTGAGTGATGTTGGCAGGAAGAGCTTTAGAGCAATTTATTAGCATTTGTTCTAGACCCGTCAAATCCTAACAGAGAGAAGGAAAAAAAAAAAAAAAAGAAAAAAAGATAATCCTGTTTTCTCACTGACATAGTTCTAAAAATCCAGGGTGCACAGACATATTTAATGTTACCTACATAACAAATTTCCATGCTACTGTTGAAAAAAGAAGACTTAATATTCAACAGACCCCAATGCAATAACTGCTGAAGTCAGTGGGACTCCCCATACGCCTGAAGTAAAGCAAATGCTCAGTGCATAGTTGAACTGAGACCAGATAAAGCATGACTTAATGTCATTTTCATTTAAAAATGAAAAACAGACCTTTACTGATGATGTCAGGACAGAATTCCCAAACCAGCAGTGGCATATTAAACCCCAAATCAAGCAAACAAACAGAAAAGTGAACTAAAAGGACGGGAAGAAGTTTTTCTGACTAAGGTACAGGTCAGGAACACACTAAAGCAGGGCTGTGTTCTGGCTATGCCAATGATTTTATGTGCTATTTCAAGAACAAGTTATTTTATTGGTTTGTGCCGATTCCTCTCTGTAAAGCAGAAACAGTACACTTCGTTCTCTACTAACTGTCTCTAAGAACCTAAGTCCTACAAAGACTGTGTCTCTTTTTTTATCAGGTTCCCAGAAAAACAGAAATGTGAATCTTTGTATATGGTCATAGTATTTACTAGTATAACTTCTTTGCTACCCTTTTTCTCACTTCTTTCTTTAGGCCACAAGTTCCTCAGGGCAAGGACTGTCTTATACTATGTGCAAGAACAAGAGTAAGCACAGTAGGATCCCACTCTTCACAGTGGCTTTTACCAGTGAACATCTTTTCTGACAAACTCACACTAACTGCTTTCTTGAACTCGGACATCAGTGATCCACTTTTCTGATGCTGCTAGAACTCAATTTAATTGTTGACTTCGTATAACAATGATAAAGTAGGACATAATGTTATATTCTCCATGTAAAATTTAAGAACTGACAAGTGTTACAGATGCTATAAGCAAGGATAAATAAAGATTTGACTCATTTTAACAGTTTTGGACTTTAAAACTGAAGTTACTTTAAAAGTTATTGATAAGGAAAGAGTACCTGCAAACTTAATGGTAGTTCATGGATTCTCGTGGCCAATGTGCGAATCTCTCGGTCAGACAAAATGCCTGACTGGTCTGTATCAACCTCATCGAAGATCTGAGAAATGTTCAGTGGCTGGACTGCACTCATAAGATAGTAGAAATAYGAAAAAGCAAACTGCATGTCTTCTGAGTGCCGCACTTTGTGAAATGATGTCTTGTCAAACTCCTCAGGAAACCTATATAAGAATGTAAACTAATTTAGTACTCCAGTTTCTTAAAGTAAAACATTCCTTACCTAAAAACAAATTCTCTTCTAGAATTTTAAAAGGTCCTCAAAAGTCTCCTGATTTTAGCACAACTATCATGTTGTAATAAATTCACTATTTCCCTTTTCAAAATATAATCTTAATGAGTAGCCATCAACACATTGGAAGTAGCTATAGCAAAGCATCAATAGAAAGGTAGAATCACCTACCGTTTTACATTATTCCAAACAAAGACATACTTACATATCCTGTAGCTCTTGCATAACAGTGCGGTCAATCATGTGAGGCATATGAGCAGGGACTTTCCGAGATGTAAATCCAAATTTGCTGTTTAAAAGCTTATTTACATATCGAAGAGAATCAGCAAATGTGTCTTTCAGCTGCCTTCCAAAATGTTTACCATCAGTAAAGTATGACATTTGCTTGAGTAATGACTCTTCTTCCTAAACAGCAGGACAGGCATAAATCAAGGTTACATTACCGAAAAAGACCAAAACCATTAAACACACAGGAAAAATGACATTTCAGCCAGGTGCCAACTCTTTCTAATATTTGAAAATGGGAAGAGAAGCTTTGAATATTTTTCTTCATTTTCCTTAGTTCTCTCTTTAAAAAGAAAAGATAAAAGATAACGTTTTCCTTAAAGTTTTCATGCTTTGAGGAAAAGCAGTCTATAAAAAACTTCCTTAATATTTGTACTCTGACACCTCACGCACACACACTAAAGTCCCCGTTTGCTATCAGATTTATTTGTAATATTGCCTTTTTTTTGCTGATTATTCATCCACATTTGATAAACTGAAATCCTATGAATATAAAGATTCCTCATGCAAAATTCAATCTCAGATGAACAGAAAGAGGTAGTCTTTCAAAAACACAGCCCCTTTACTATTTGGAGTAGAGCAAAGCAGTTGCTACCAACTGAAGCACAGTCTCTTTCTTCTCTTCTAGGTTTTCAAAACTGCCAAAATGCTTTGGCTGGAAGCAGAGGAAACTTCCTACACATTTTCTTGACATGGTCTGGATATTCAGTTTTGTTGGCAAACTTTCAATTTAACTTTTAGAACTCAATCAGTTACCATTATACCTATTTTTTTACTTTTTTGTTTTAACAAACTGGATCCATATTTGCATAAATGCAATCAAACCAAAATTTACACTTTGTTGTAGCGCTATGCCTGAACAATAGCACTGTGCCAACATACAATGAATAAAAAGTGAATCTGACTAAAAGAAAAAAAAAAAAAAAAAGGCAGTAGAAAGGGAACAGAAATGGCTATTCAGCTTTTGCCACCTAGCTAAGAGAGGCCCAGATCATAAACAAATTAGATGTTACGTAAAAGGTCAAAAGGAGCTTTCAAAAAAAATCTCAGTATTTGCCTCAAAGGCAAGACACATTCCAAATTTATAGATCAAATTAACAGTATTCCACTAAATGCAGAAAGATGCAACTATTCCTATAAGCAATGACGTTAAGATACTCACATCAAGAAGGTCCTGGAAATACTTCTTTTTCTCCCACGGCAAGAAGCCTCGGTAACTTCCAGCATAAGACTGTAATTTTCTTCCCAGTAGCCCCTCCCTTACATTTATATCCACCTGCACATGCCCTTTTCCTCCTTCCATTCCCTGTGTGTCTTCTCCAGTATCTAAATTCCCAGTATGTTTTGATTTCTGGGTTTCCCTTAGTATCAGTGCATTCAGTACTTTTTCTCGAGTTTCATTTTTATTTCCCATGCTCTGGGCTGGAAGTGTGGATTTAGGCTTTACTTTATTAATAGGTTTATTTGTGTTCATTGTCACAACAGTTCCCTTTGATCCTGTAAGCCTTGAAGGAACTTCTTCATTTGCTTTTATTGTTTTTATTTTGCCATTGTTCACATCTTTATAAGGCTTCTGCCAGCTAGTATGGTTCTTCTGATCTTCTGAACGATTATGCATGCCCTTCTCTTCCAGGCCTACAATACTCTTTACTGTAGTTAAAAACTGGAAAGGTTTCAGAAGAGCAGCCTTGGATAGGTTAAATCCTTTCTGAGTTATATCACCATTTAGTAGTTTTAAGTCCAGGTTCTGCAGTGCTAGCTGAACATCTTCAGGAAGGAGAGACACGTTTACTGATGGTATTATCACCTCTTCATGTAGACTCTCTTTTGTGCCATTTTGACGTCTCCTGACTCTTGGAAAGCGTTTTTCTTCAGGAATATCCTCAAATATCATTTCAGCTTCTGGTATTGAAGTTACAGTTTTAAAATCAGAGTCAGATTTTTGCATGGAAGTTGTGTTCAGTTTTGGTTCCTCTCTAGTATCAGCTTCAACAGCTACCTGCATTTTAAACTCTTCATCATTTTTATTTAGAAATGTAAGGTTAAAATAGATCACAGTTGCATTCATGCCACTATGCATTATGAGGTGGATAGTCTTCCATTTGTTAGCAACTGAAGCATGTCGGATAATTGGATTATCACTATATGAACCCTCAATTCCTTTCTTGGCTATTTCGCTGAAGCTGAAGTAGGGCAGACATTCACCTTTGGGAATAACATAGTAGGTCTGATTAAGCTGAAGCGTTACCTTGTACATCTCTTCAAAGTGATCTGGAAAAAAACCAAGAAACAAAACAAATTTCTGTCAATTTGGAGTGTGATGCTTACCTTTCAGTCATTTTCACCATAATATGCCCAGCTAGATTAACTATATTAGCAGTAAGACAGCTTTGTGAAAGAACACTTACTGTAGCTTCCAGTTTCTTGCTCAGCTATCTTCAATAATGACCAGAACATACTCAGATAGATAAAGCTGCCAGACATTCCAGTGGTAATTCTAACAGCCAATAGTTTATCACTCTTTCAGTCTCTACCTGAGGAGCCTCAGTGGCTCATTGTCACGTCACTCAAAATTATGTATCAGTCATAAGTAACATGCCCATACTACATTGTTGCCACATTTTAGTAGATTCATGTTACAACGGTTGGATTTCACTACTACACTGCATCTTGATTTGAGACTTCCAAAATCAGATGGGCTGAATCAAACTTCTCCCTCCCACAGCAGAAGACAGATTATCTGTCAACTCTCATGCGAACAAAACCTCCCTGCTAGCAACAGAATTGCTAGCAACGCATTCGCCTGAGCTGAGATGCAGGGGAGCCTCTATTCTTCCAAACAGGCCAAATTCTTCCATTTCTGTTCCCCTGCCTATACCAGACAGCACTCTCAATCACTTCATTCACTCCTCCTAGTCTTTCATATCAAAATAAACTTCAGACAACTTCACAGGTGACTGAAAGTAGCCTTTGGCAAGAGCCCAGAGCCAGGCTTGAACTCACGCTGTCAGCATCAGGTTGGTTCTTCAATTTCTTAACCACTTCGAGCACCATATCAAGTCAGCTGTCCTTATTTGGGTAAAGACTGTTTGCATAGCTGAAATGTAATTTCTGCATTTAAAATGTAAGTCTCTTGGGGCAAGGAGTTTGATGCTTGCTGCTCCATAAAGTATCAAGCACCCCACCCATGCCTGGTCAATAACGGTTTTATTAAATAAAGCAGCATATAACATTGTTTTAGGTTTGGATTAGTGAATACAAGAAGCATCTGACTTTTTTCTTCAGCTGCTAGCAGCTCTTTTCTGCGACTCTGTACAGGGCATCTTAGCCCAATCTGAGAGTAACGATGAACCAAAAAGGTCAGGCAATTCAAGAGAATCCCTACAGAAAGTTTATCAGCGATGTATTTTACATACCTTGGCCACAGTCACCAGCATCAAATCCACAGGAGAGGACATTGCAGGCCTGATCACAGAATTTGTCTGCTAGCCAGGAATTAGCACAGCCTTGGTTACAGTATGAAACACCACTTATTCCTGCACCAAATTGCCACGGTGGTCCATTCCCAATACCTCCAACTGCACCTCCACCAGCAACATAGCGACTACCCCCACTGTTACCTACAGGGAGAGAAAAGAAAAACAAAACCACCCAGTCATTTGAAATCCTTATTTCTGAGGAAAGGCACATTTTAAGCCACAGTGTTAAAGCTAGACTGAAGAGTTGACAATCTTATTTATCACTGGTGAAATTAAAACGGGGCAAATGCTAACTAGACCTCTGTGAGTTAGTGTAAAATCTACAGTGTGCACAATCTCACTGTAGAAGTTTAAGAAACAACTTAAAATTGCAACAAAAACTCCAACATATTTTGTCTTAACTTCAAAAAGGCAGGCAGAAAACTGATCTACTTCTCCTCATGCTTGCAGTCTTGACTTTACAGCCCCCTAGAGTGGTATCACTTCCTCAATCCAGAAGTACCACTTCATTTCCTACCCTGCAGTCCCGAAAATTTGATCTAGGAACTAATGGTGCAGCTTCACAGTCCTGTTATTATTTGGATTCTGAGTCCAAATAATATATAATATTTTATATATATATTATACAATAATATATAATAAGAATAATAATTTGAATTTCAAAAACCTTCCTTTCAGCTAGTCAAATTTGGTACCCAAAGATTTTCCTATGCCCTACCATTTGCTGTCATTTTCCATAGAAATTTGTAGTTTGCAAGAAATAAGGGTTTCATCTGTAAGCCAACTTTTTTTTATTATTAAAGGAGGCAAATTTTGTACTTACAGGAGAATGACAATTACAGAATTATAAGAAAAAACAACCAGTTCACTTCTTCTAAATTTAACATTGCTGTCTTACCAATGCAATCACCTCCATCCCAATCACATGCTGAGTTATTACAGGCTTTATCACAGTAACCATCTTTAATCCATGAGCCAGGACATCCCTCAGCACAGTTTGGCACGGGCCAAGTCAAGTAAACCTGGAACAACATTACAGTCTGAGACAAGGACTGGCAAATAGAAGTCACCTGAGCTTGTTTCTTGGAAAACAGAGACTTAAAATTATGCCTGCCTGTGTATAGTGCCTTAAGTACTCACAACAGCATTTAAACCCTATCACCTCTGCAGTAAATGTTATCCCTTTCAAACAGAAGGAAGAACTGAAGAATTCCCAAGGCCAGACAGCAAGGCAGCAATGGCCAGAAGTAGAAAGCAGGACATCCCAAATCCACTTCTGCAAACCATATTCCAATGAAAATATTTTATCTTTTATCAGATAAGAAGAAGGAACTTAAACTCTGAAATAGCTCTGCAGTTCACTTGTTCTCCTGACTCAAAATGTTTCTTCATGACTAACCAGTCATGAGATAAGCAGCACATGTTGAACATAATCCCTGAAGCATCTGATCCTCTATGACTTAAATAATTCTAAGAATTGCCAAGATAAAAAAAAGTGTGTGGGTGTGTGTATTTTCATCTGGGGAGGCATTAAAAACCACACACATTTTCCTTTAGGCCTATATTGTTTCAAGATTTTAGCAGCACATTTCCTACTGAAACACTTACTGATCAGGTTATCACAAACAATATTGCACCTAAGCTGACTTTATCATCATAACTGAGAAGAATAACTAAAGAACAATAGAAACGCACTAACAATAAGATTTTGCAATTACATGGCTACGTCCTTAAAGATTTAAAACAATTAAAAGCCTCCTAACGTCCTCAAGTACTGAAACAGTAATTTTAGGGTAGCTTAATCTAATTTTGTACAACCCTTCTGCGTGTGTACACAAGTGGGCACATCTGCCTGCATGAAGTGTTTAATTCAGTGGTCTCTAGTGTCTTGTGTACTTACTGCTTTAATACAAATAATAAATATACATCTTATTTTTTTCTTCCATGTCACTCTTGTAGAGTCTTTATGCATGACTATTGCTAATGTTTCCTCAGCCTGCTTTCCTTGCTTACGCCAGTTGTTGATAATAGGTCTGTTGAAAGACTAAATTACTTGATGTTCATGAACATGCAACAATATATATGATTATTTACTAAGAGATATATGATTATATACAGATTGGGCAAAGACATTATGGGTGTCTGGAACAGAGGTAATTAGTGGTAAATTTAAATATTAGACCAGTTTGAATGTCATCTGACTCAGTGTTCCCATGGAAGAATTGATTCTGTTTTGTTTTGAACATTTCCCACAAAACAAAAAGAATTTACAAGGGAGGGAAGACTGACAGCTGCCAGACACCACATCAGTCTTACCAGTGCTCCAACAGAAAGTGGGACAATTAGAGAACGACATTGATAAATTAAAGCATGAAGCCTGACAAAGGAACCATTATACCGACAGAAACCTGTGAGTGAATATGAAAAAAAGTAATTCTGCAACCCAAACATCAACATAGCACACATACGAAAAACAGACAGAGCCCTCCCCACCCTCCACCTTTGCTAACAATTGTCTATTTAACGAACGTTTAGAGATAAAAGGGCGAGCAGGGAGAGAAGGGAAATCTTCTTACATTTGCTCTCCCTTTCAAAGTAGTATTTCTTTGATTTTTACTATATTAGCATGGAAAAGTTTTACATCTACTTCTGGTAAAAAATCCTTTCATAATGGCTTACCTTTTGACCTTTAGAGTGACTGTAAAAATCATCAGGCCAAACATCCTTCCCAAACATAACATCATCATTGAGATAGATAAACTTCTGAGAGAGGCCACTGATACGATGAATGTGACTTTCAATAGCTGGTGAACTGAAGGTAGGCAAGTGACTCACATTCTGAAATATTTCCTAAAACAAAAAAGCCCCAACAACCCAAAACAGTTTCAGAAAGCAAAAATAAATAAAGAAAAACCCCAAACCATAAAAGGTCAGGTACATCAGATATATTTGATACTTATCTACTAAAAAAAAAAAGTTTTATCAAGGAGAGATATGAAAGACAAAGAAAGTGAAAATATTTTAGCAAAAAAGAAAAACTTCGCTATCTCATTTTCCCTACACAAAACCATTTTCAAGTCTGCTGCTTAACTCAGAAACTGCACCTGGTTCAATGCAAAGACACAAACTCCTATTTCACTGGGTACTGGATCAGGCCCAGTGTATACATATTTATACTTCTCATGCTATACAGGCTGCGCAAAGTTTCAAGCAAGTTGAACCTGTTCCAGCATTCAAAAAGTCAGGATTCTTCCACCTCTTTCTAGTAACTTCACAAGCAGACAGCAACAGAAGTTGAAGTAGTATCTTGTTACCACTTCGGTTGCTCAGGGCTCCTATGGCATGTTCAGATACCAAAATTCCTCCCAAATTCATAGTAAGAAGCTACTAGAGTATTTTTGTTTCGCTTATTCAAGAAGCTTGAAGGATTCCCTTTCTAAGTAAGTTTTTCAGAATGCATAGCTACTTCTTTTGCAGCCATTTTCTTATTTCCAGTAATTGTAATCCATCCTGTATCAACACAAGCTTATTAGGTTATTACTGGTCCTGAGAAAGTGTTTATGGATTCAGATTACATTTTCTTCTCCCCAGGTTTTTTATAGATAGACTTTATAAGGAAATTAGACATGGGTATACGTTAGCTGAAGCCTCAGTATTTGGAAAAGTGGACTAAATGAAGGCTTGATATATATTCAGTTATCTGCTTAGCCAAAATACAAAGACATACTGGGGTTTAATAAAACCATGGATGAGATGGGGAAGAGGTGGTCACTTCTACCTTCCAAATAAATGCAGCCTTTAGCTGAAAGGGGATAACTGCATTTCAAAACAAACACAGAATCTTTACTAGTGGCAATTTGATGCTGGTATTTTTGTTTGTTTGGGGTTTTTGCTGGAGTTTTTTTGTTTGGTTTTTGTTTGTTTGGGTTTTACCTGATGTGTCACTATGGTTATCCGAGGATTATCCAGGTTAAGCCAGGAAGGAATCTGCCCATTAGTGACAATAAAAATATGTCGTACCCAAGGGGCATGCCTCTCTATTGATCGTAATGAGTATCTCAGCTCTTCATTATCTTCAAAACGGCTGGCAGAAATATCTTCATCCTGTTTAGACTATAAAAAGAAAAAATCCTTTCTTAGATTTTAAATAGAACACTCAAGTTCTGGTCCAGCTAAGTAACAACAGTGTGCTTTGGCATATGGGTGCATAAGCATTTGAGGACTTAGACATTCAAAAATAAAAAGTACATTGATCAAGTACCATTACTCTTCTGAAGGATCATATTCTTGTGAATTATCACTGAACAATACAATCTTCTGACATCAATGGCTGACCACCTGGTATCATTAGGATGTCTGCTGACCACGCTGCAAGACAACAGTGCCTTGGGTGATCCTGGCCCTTGAAGAAAGAACTCCAGAAAAAAACCATACCCTTCTGTTTTCCTGGATCATTAGTCTCAATTATTTCCTCATCTTGATCAAAAGCCAAGTTGCATTTCAAATCAGTAATATCACCTTTCAGAAATTCAGTTTTAAGAGGCTGGGCCCTTCCAAGTACATTGCATCATAAGCCATATATAAATGTCACCTAATATAGATACACTGGAAGTGTCATGATGTAGCAGCTCTTCAATTATCCCCTGCTCTTTCATTTTAAAGAATTTAAGCAGGAGAAAATTAACAAAACTGAGCCTAATATTTACTATCAAATAGCTAAATGTTTCCATATGTTTTTGTTAAAAAGGCAATGTTTTAATTAGAAGCTCTTCAGGTAAGTAACAAAATTAGGTTACATGACACTGTAATATATGTTTCTTTTCCCACGTATGAGAACTTAATGACCTCTTCTAAAAACAACAATTAAGGCTGCCTAAAAGGAACATTTCTAAAAGTATGCCCAACTGAAACAGGAAACTCAAGAAAAATTTGAACGTTTAACAATTACTGCAGATTCTACACACTGTAAATAACACTTCTTCTTTTCTAATATGTACAGTAACACAGCTTATACATTCTCAAACATAACAACTAAAAACATTTCAGCAACACCAGCATCCATTGGCTAGGTACCCACTTACAAAAGAATGCACAATTTCATAGAATCATAGAATAGTTTGGGTTGGAAGGGACCTTTAAAGGTCATCTAGTCCAACCCCCCTGCAATAAGCAGGGACATCTTCAACTAGATCAGGTTGCTCAGAGCCCCRTCCAACCTGACCTTCAATGTTTCCAGGGATGGGGCATCTACCACCTCTCTGGGCAACCTGTGCCAGTGTTTCACCACCCTCAGCGTAAAAAATTTCTTCCTTATATCTAGTCTAAATCTACCCTCTTCTAGCCTAAAGTCATTCCCCCTTGTCCTGTCACAACAGGCCCTGCTAAAAAGTTTGCTGCCATCTTTCTTATAAGCCCCCTCTAAGTACCGATAGGCTGCAATAAGGTCTCCCCAAAGCCTTCTCTTCTCCAGGCTGAACAACCCCAACTCTCTCAGCCTTTCTTCATAGGAGAGGCATTCCAGCCCCCTGATCATTTTTGTGGTCCTCCTCTGGACCCGCTCCAACAGGTCCATGTCTTTCTTATACTGAGGGCTCCAGAGCTGGATGCAGTACTCCAGGTGGGGTCTCACCAGAGCAGAGTAGAGGGGCAGAATCACCTCCCTTGACCTGCTGGCCATGCTGCTTTTGATGCGGCCCAGGATACGGTTGGCCTTCTGGGCTGCGAGTGCACATTGTCAGCTCCTGTCCAGCTTTTCACCCACCAGTACCCCCAAGTCCTTCTCGGCAGGGCTGCTCTCAATCCCCTCATAGCCCAGCCTGTATTGATACCGGGGGTTGCCCCAACCCAGGTGCAGGACCTTGCACTTGGCCTTGTTAAACCTCATGAGGTTCACGTGGGCCCACTTCTCGAGCTTGTCCAGGTCCCTCTGGATGGCATCCCGTTCCTCAGGCAACATAGGGAAGTATAAAGTTTGAGTTCAGGGTTTGTATTAACAAGGAAAAGTTCTCCAAAAACCAGGTTCACAGGATGCAAAGACAGACTGCAAGTTTTATTGCAGAGGGCACATTTTCTTTACGCATGCCACTTGACATTTACTGTAAAATTAAATTCTAGCAGGAGGAAAAACCCAAGATTTTAGAAGATCTTATTTTGAAACAGACACCTTGTTATTTTATTTGCTTTTGCTAAATCAAACATCCTTGCTTGTATCAAAAGCATTCAGAGTAAACCTCCTTTCCTTACAGCCATCTGTATTTCAGGTCTTCAAAATTTTTAGAAAAGAAGTAATTAGCATTTGCTCAGCATATACGATGCTGCAAGACAAAAAATGCCTAAGAAACATATCGGGAAGGAGATAATCATGTTTGTTAACAAAGCCCTCTTGTCTCCCCCACACAAGAAGCCTGCTTATCTGCCAGTCAGAATCAGTTGAGCCTTTCAGGATGTGACTGCACACAACTTTATCAGAACATGTGCAGAGGGCAAAATTTTTCACTTAGTGGAGAACATTAAAATTTCAATTAAATGTCACTCTGTTTGATCCTTCTTGATTTCAGAATTTGACAGTGTTCTTGTGATGTTTTCTTACAACATAATAAATACTGGATTCTTAACACTTCCAAGCTTCTGGAAGAAATCCCATGTTCCTTCTCATTGACTAGTTAGCCTCTACTTGCACTTTTTAAATACTACAATCTTTACATGCTGTAACAGAATTTACCTACCTGACTGACAGTGCTGAGGTCCCATAGTAAATAAGCAGGATTAAGCGTCAGTTCTTTTCCGTCTATAGTCATGTTCTTCTTTGCTTGCTTGCTCAGTTCTTGGAAACCCTTAGGGTTATTCAGTTGCAAGAGAGCCACGCTGGCTTCTGAATAGAGCTGCAACTATACAACCAGAGGAAATAATTTCTGGCATGAACCCACAGCAGCACTCTTCCTTTGCCAATTCCATCTTTTTGTTGTATTTTTCTTACTAGAGTTACTAACAAGAACGACTGGTAAACACTGTTTTTAAAGAACTACAATTTGTAAGAACACAAAAAGGGGTAGTAAAATGAGAAATGAAAAACATTTAAAGATACAGAACATTTCTAGATGCTTAATTTTCACTTTCCAAAGAAAATTTCTCTTTACACAATGATCCAGCAACAGTAAAGCTGTCCATGTTATAAATATTTCTGGAGTAGGTGAACAGTAAGTCCCCATCCATTCCCTCCCACCCCCAATAACAAAATTCATATTTTATTACAACTTTATTATAAGACTGAAAGAATCGTACTTTTTTTTCCATCTTAATCAACCAATGCTCTTCTCAGAAAATTAAGGCCACCAATTCATCGTTGCTGTCAGAAGCGTGAAATTTTCAGAATGGTTTACAGATCAACCTACAGCTCAGAAATCTGAGATACAAAGGGCTCCAGAACTAATCCATGTGGGTCTCCAAGTCCTTAATGATGGTTGCCAATATGCTGTTAAGGTCATTTCTTAGTTGGGGACTGTTTGATCTGTTTGCTGTTTTTATCTCTTGCCACTAGTAAGTCTGTATATCAGATTTCACAATGCACAGGATAAGAAGGGGCTTGCACTACGTGCCCTCTCTAACAGCTAGTATAGCTTAGAAATTACAGGGCACCAAAACATTTCACTAGAAATAAAGCATAACCCAATAAAATGCTGTGTTTATCATATGAAGTAGCACGAGCAGACACAAACAAGCTAAAAGCAGAACTGCACTTCGATTCTCCAAGTGCATGCATTCAACAGTCAGACTGAGAATAAATGCAGTTAATCATTAACAATTTATTAGATGCTATGCTTAATTTTTGTTCCTTCATGCAACATAAGACAAGTAAGCATGTCTACCAGATTTTCAGTTGCATAAGATCTGTAAAAGCAATTCATAAGTTAACAAAATTTGAATATTGTCATGTTCGAAAACAGCAAAACCATCACAGTTCATTTCATAATACCCTTAAATGATTTTTTTCTTTATTTTTTATTAAATCTGACCCTTTCTGCTCATTTTAAAACAACACTTGTCCCAGAGTTAGCACCCCTTAGCAAGACCAGCTGTCCCACTTGTGACATTTTAAAGCTGTTGATGCTTTGACTCATATGCTATTTGAGATCTTTCAATCTGACTTATGAGGCCTGCCATTAGAAAAATCTGATAAATCTCAGACCTTCCAGGGAATCATCTGAACCTACGGGTGGAAAGGATGGCTTCAGTGGCTAAATGGCTGAGGTATAGTTACGGACTGCAGCTAGCAACCTCCAAAAATATCGATATCGAAATGCTACAGATTGCAAAGCTGCCATCAGTGGGTATGTGCTTTATTTAGGAATACAACAGTGTCACACAGTCCCTTAGAATCTGTCATTTAAAACATACATATAACAAACCAAAAATACTACCATTCTAGAGCTTTGAAAGCATTTAGGAACATTTAGTTTCTCTTTAACTTGTTTCCACCAAACTCAACAAAATAGGTACCTGTACTACAGATTCCTAACTAGATTTATTACAAACACTTCCCCTTTCCCCCCCACTAACACAGCATATATGCTCTAGGTTTTTAAATATGTAACAGCCCAAGCACAAACAAGTAGTAGTGGAAAAATGTGCTCCACTGCTCAATCATCGGAGTAAAGATAACCCCTACATTGAATAGATTATTTTTATTACATCAACGTTTTTTTCCACCAATACCTTTTTTAAGAAACAAGTCTTTTCATAAGCAGAGCTATCAATAAAGTTAGATTTCAATGAAGTTATCTGGTGACATAACTAACTAGACTCTAATAAATTGCAAGCTTTGCTCCAAGCATTTTGTTGCTGGTATATTCAAAATGGAATTCTCTCCTGGCAGATTTCCTAATGTCTCACAGGTATTAACCTCCTCTCAGGGGGGATGCATGCAATTGCCCATTCGCTTGAAATATTATCTTCTAGAGAACATCTTCATCCTGACAAAACATGTCAGCAGATCCAAAGGTATTGTGAAAACAGAACAGAAAAACAAGCAGGTAGATGCAGAGAGTCAGCGTGATCAGGCGAGCCTCTAACACAAGCAGGCTGAAAAGACACCGTGGAGGCACACGCCCTGACCACCACCCATGCACACTCATATCATGCACTTGAAAATGGGACTTACTAGACTAGGAGGCATGCTGGATGGGCTAAGGCACCCCATGCAGAAGTAAACACTTTCATTTCCATGTTCTCAAGGTAAGAGGCCTCAAGAGTAGATTTTTTTCTGAGGTGGGACTTGGACTCTTAACCAGTCTTTAAATTATTACGCTTTATCTTCTTAATGACCAAAGCTGATTGTTAAGGAAATGAAATGCTCCTTTTTTCACACTCCGGTATGGATATTGGGAAAACTCATATGCCCACATAGCAAGGGAAGGCGGGGGGCATGTGTTGTGTTAAAGAGTTACAAAAAGCTTTACAAATACAAAACTCTGTTGTCTTTACAAATTTATCAAGTTCCCTTTATAAGGTAACATAGCAGGAGGGTCATCTCAGAGTCAAAACCAATGCAACGCCTTAGGGTTTTTTTTCCTACAAAAAAAAAAACTTATTACATCTATGTGAACGTACAACACCAACTCCTGAAACCACCTGTCTGCTCCATCAACACTGACAAAAGCAGCAGCAAGAATCCCAGACCCCCCACCCTCAAGGCAGTGAGGACAGCAAACACCCAGCATCACTGTGCCTGCAGGTGCCTATGTGGATTTTCTTCCATTAGTAAGACAAAGTCATTAAGACACATTACAGCCCTTAGTTTCCAACATAACTTATCCATATATGTGTGTGCATGCAGATTAAAGAGGAAACAGTATTTTGCAAAGGAAGGAGATCTGCAAGCTCTCAGTTTTCCCTGAAGCAATCAGGATATTAAATCTTGAAGGAAAGTCCCTTTCTCCAAAAATTTTCACCACTGTATGCTATTTCAGTGAAAAAGTATAAGCATGATAGCCTCTAAAAAACAAAAYCAAACAAATCAAATCCCTTTGCCCTTTCAATCCTTCCCTTGTCAGTCTTCACATCACTACCTAGTTTTTAAGTCATAAGCATCTCTTTTAGGCTGAACAATGATAGTTTTCTTCAGAAATGTAGGGAAGGGGGGAAAGGAAAAGTGAAAAAAACTTTTTCAGTGATTCTTTTTCATGTATAGATACAATGTAACATCTCTACAGCCTTTAAAGAAATATGGCTTAGCAGCAGACAGCGGCACAACCAGAGTAACACCTCCATCTGGTGGCTTACTAATGCACCGTTAAGAAAGCGTGGAAAATAAAAAGCAGCCAAATACAATTTTCAACCACACCTGTCATAACACACACAAGGCAGAACAACAAATGTGATCAGCAGACACACTGCTGCTTACCTTTCATCTGGAAATAAACTTCCATATCATTACATTACAGTGCACGCCATAAGTATAAAAATTCAGTAGACCGTAACATACATAATTCACTTTGGAAATTGAGTCATTATATATTAAATCTTCACAATTTAACCCCCTCTAGTTGAGCTCAGCTGCTTTTCTCAGAGATTTTTAGATTTTTAGAACAAGAAACACCTGGCCCAGATGTCCGAGCAATTTTTGGTCCTCTTTGGATTCAGAAGTGATTTCAGTCAAACAAACTAAAGCAATCCAATTAAAGCAGCATTTATTATCAACGTTCAACACAAAGGCACCAACAGCTACACTCCTCCCTTTCTCACCTTTCCTCCCTTCTAATAGCAGCAGTGTTGAAATTTTTTATTATTATTTCTTCACTTCCAGCATTGCACTAAGAAACAGCCACTTAGAGCATGCAGAAACCATTAAGCATCAGCAGGCAGCTATGAGGCACAAGTCTAGCCTAAACTCAGGTGCAACTTTCTTCCTCTCCACCAGGCATCTCACACCACTTCACAGACCTTAGATTCCAGAAGTGGTAACAGCAGAGGAGTTGCTGCAAATTTCAGTGGAGACTGTAAACAACGAACCTTTCTTCTGAAACACAGAAAGAATCCATCCATCGTGGTTTTTGTTGGACTAATACTGCTAAGAGATCCTACTGGAACGGAAAAAAGGGATCATCTGATGAAATGGAAAAAAAATGACTGCAATCAAAAAATTAAGGCCCAGGCAGAATCGCTCCACAAGTCTTAAAACCACAAGATAATAAAAAAACAGCAGAGGGCTCAAAAGTAATTAGGAGAAATCTGGGTATTTTGTTCTTCCAAGGTGTCCATGAAAGATGCAAGGTGTCTATTATAGCACAAGAGACACGGGCTAGTCTATGAATAAGGTCTGTGCTTGACAGGTTTACAGCAGAAATCCTGGAGAGAATTATGAACTTCTTAGTGCTGGAAGCAAAAATCCACACAGGAGTATTAMGGAGAAAAAGCATCAACAGTGACTTGAACAAGAGTTAGATAATGCAGTTAGAGAAATAACCACAACTAATGAAGTTAGAAAGTACTTGGGGAGAGCTGGGGAACAAGGGAAGAAAAAAAAAAAAATGTCAGTGATGAGATGAAACAAATCCCAATAATCAAAA